>VDFB02353493.1:370890349-370986012 GCA_007258455.2 Sequoia sempervirens
TGGTGAACCCCTCATTAGTTTACAATCATATCCTAGGGTAGCCCTATTGCAAGATATTTTTCTCCTTTGCATTGAGATCTCTAGAGTTATCCTTGAATGAGATAATTGGAAAGTAGGTCTTGCTCTATGTCCTAAACCATATGAAAGCACCTATCCCATTTTCTAATATTTCATCATGAAATAAAGATTCATTAACCACATCATCACAAGATGCGAGAATCACCAAACATATCATCTATAGAATATGTGTCACATTATAGAGACATGATATTATAAGATATATCAAAGATATCAACTTCATGTGAAGGTGAACATAGATAATTTGTATCTTATATAGGCTCACTAGGTTCATCAAGGAATACTAGATCAAAAGGTTGCATGAAGAACTATCTTGAGATGTATGGAGACCATGCTTAAACAATATAATAATATATCATGATCATAGGAAGGAGTAGTAGCATTTCAAGGAAAAAACACCATCCATATCAATCATACAAGGTGTATCACAAGGTAAAACCTTATTTGGTTCATATCCATCACTATAACAAGCCATGATAGTAATGAAATCAACATGAAGATCATGGAAAAATGAAGTAATCATAGATATAAGTGAAAAGGATGAGTGTTGATTGACTCTATGATGGATTTCCATATGAAAGAAATTTAGAGAATAACACCTTCAAAAAAATACATCTTTAACCATAGCATAAGAGGATGAAATTTCATTAAGGATGGTAGAATTGGAAGACACAAAAGGTAGGGACATGACAAAGTTAGAAGTTTATGCATGTAAATTAGCAAGAGGACATGACCTATGTGGATCCATGATGATAAGAAACTATGTATGCTCAAATCATTAATAAAGTTTGATGAATAATAACAAATGAGCGTTTAAATCCAAAACTTAATCAACTATAACATGAATGGTAAAAAAATTAAAATAATAGTATGTAAAAGCCCTAATAGAAGGAGGAAAAACCCTAAGGTAAAAATATAGGTTAGTAGGATTGTTGTCTTTACCACCAATATATTAAGGGGAAATAACTTGTTCATAAGTTATTTAGGCTAGTTAAATAAATGCATACAATTAAAGCACTAATAAACCTATATAATAGAGTTGAGATTGGTCATGAAAAATTCTAGAAATAAAATATGACAATCAATATAAAAATTAAATAAAATGAATACATGGATATTTACTTAGAAGTTTTATGTAAGACCTTTATCTAGGTGTTAGACATAAATTTTCCAAGTCTCATTACTTTTATCTTTTGTTGATGTCTTAAAAAAATGTGCTTTATTTTTTGAGATTAGATGCATGACTATGGAGGTGATCTTCACAAAATGATCTTTTGTAGTTCAAATGATCTATCAATTTATAAATCATTGAATTTTTAATTTCCTTTATTTTTGATATCTAATAATGAGAAAGAATTGGTGGCATTTACAAACACCTTTAGTGAATCTATTAAAATATAAAGGTTATGTTCTCCTTAGTCAAACCCCTTGTGAATTAGCATTATAACTATGAAAGAATGATCAAAGATAATTATAACTTTGAGAGAAGGATCAAAGATAATTATAACTATGAGAGAAGGATCAATGATAATACGCGAGCATGTAGTGGACTTAGTATAATATACCATGATAATTCTACTATGATACTCATATAAATGTTCCACAATATGCTTCTTTTAATAACTTTTAAATTCTTTCAAAAGAATGATCTAATGTACTATTGAAGATTAGATTTGTCCTTGTATATTTGTATTTTTAAAAATTAGTAAAAACAATGATCAATATATGTAGTATCATGATTTAAATTTATACATAGCTATGTCACTTGTAAACTAATTATTATATTTAGAACATCCATCCAAATCAAAACAAACCTGGAACATTTAAAAAACTATGGTTATAAAACTTTCATCATTACACTTATTTATTGAAAAGTCAACTTCAATTATTTCATTAAATTCAACCTAAACTACTTTAACATTCACACTTCTAACTTTTAAAAAAGACATATAAATTAACCATTAACTAATAAATTACCTTTTCAAAATATATTAACATAATAAAATAAAATGTACAAGCTTAACTATCTTTATAAAGAACACATTCTAAATATTATTTAGATTCAAAAAATTATACATATTAATAAATGTAAACAATAACCACCTTAATGATTTAATTTGTATATTTTTTAATCTTTATATATATTATAGTTGATTATTTTATTTTATTTACTTAAAAGTTTCTCTATTTAATCACAATTTACGTAAGTTTACTACAAACTATAAATACTGACATTCTTGATACCAGTTGTCTCTAAATGTAATTAACAGCCTTAAGAAAATTCACCGTCAACAATTCACCGCGGAAAAATTCACCACCACAAACAATTCACGATCATGAAAAATTAACCAATATAACAATATAGATATATATTTCCACCTCGTTAAGCCCACTTATCATCACAGACAGATGATTTGCGTATCTATACAGTACACAGATTTTCAACCATTATATACATTGCCCTTACATACGTTCACGCCTTTCAAATACGCAAACAGAAATCTGCAATCATGACAGTAGACAGAAATGCAAGCCAGCCAATCGGTAAGTTCTGTTTGAGTTGGTTTGCAGTCCATTAGTAATAATATATTATTCTGTTTAAATTTTATAAAATGTTTTGGAAGTACAGTGATTACGATTAACAGCCAACTTTTATTGTTACCTTTCGAATTTGTCTGCAATCAACGTACTTTGGATTCCAAATGTTGGAGAGGAGTTTCAACAGAAAGAATATTGTAATTGTTTAGGGCAGAAGTGACCCATTGTACTAGCTGTGGCAATCACTCATTACTTATTTTCCTATATCCAAAACTTTTGTTTGTATATACCCGCTTCACCTAATATTGCACTTTGAAGTAATCATGAATCATATTTATGGTCTTAATTATATATTATATAATCAATTGTGTATATTTTTAATGGATGTATATGGAATCGCATGTGATCTGATAATGTGTTGGAATTATATGTGATCCGATCATGTGCGTGGATCACATGTGATCGGATCATGTATGTGAAATCATATATGATCAGATCAAATGTGATTTGATATGACGATTAAAAAGTATGCACAGTTCATTCAATGAAATATAATCTAAAAATGGATAATAACATGCACAACTGATTTTATAAACAATCTTTTAAATACTACATAAACTATAAAAAACTAATACCAACCGGATTGTAATGTAGGACTGTTATCACGGAGTGTGATCTGAAATATTGACGCAAAAAATCTGTACACAATCGAATCCAGAAATCAATTCATTATAATTAATATGGATTATGGAAAATTGATATCATTAATGTAGGACTGTTATCTTATATATGTAATGATTAAAAATTCAATGTAATTTGCTTCAGACTAGTCAAATATAATCTAAAGATGAATAATAATATACACAATTGATTTTATAAACAATATTTTAAATACTACATAAACTATAAAAAACTATTTCAAATCAGATTGTAATGTAAAAGGACTGTTATCTTATAGAATTCAATGTAATTTGTTTCAGGCTATGGAGACATCGGAGATAGATAGTGAAGGTCTTCGTACGAAGCTCTACTTCGTTGCTACAGAAAAATCAGAAGGTATTCATCTGTCAGTAGACAGGAGAAATATTTAGATATTGTGAAGGATGTTTTAGTTTCTGACACATGCCTTACAGTGAAAGAGATTCCACCAGTAATTTATTATTATTATTTAGAACCAGCTGTATTCCTTCCCTATTTTAATATTGTGAAATGATAGAAACCAATATATTTATAGCTCCATGGAGAAAATTATTAATATGGGATATCTTTGTAGTACTAAAGTGAGCCAAAGTAATCTCTGAAATGGTAAAAGTGACTCAAAGTAACTTCTTAAATGTGAGGGTATACAGGCATATCAGTGGTCTGTAGCTGCCATTTTCAGCTGTCTCGTTATAGACTGCAGTATTTGTTTGTTGCTTTTTATAATTTGATGATTATCAGATTTGCTTTTAAATATTTTTAACTTTACCCTATACTTGTATATTTTATATTCCATATAAAAGGCTTAATCTGTTATATTTTTTTTTTATTATAATATTATAGAATTTTTGGATAGGTTTTATAATTATAATAAGTAAATCAGATATTTTAAAATTTGAATTTATTATTTTATTCATTGTTAGGAAATTTGGAGAAATTTTAGTCAGATTGAACTAATTTTTAAATATTATTAGTTCAATGATTAAAGATAAATTTTTAAAATTATTATTCACTATTTAATTGCTGAATTGAAAGGTATTGTGTTGCTTTTCTATGTCATCTAGCAAAAAGTTACATTCTGCATCATGATCATGAGTCAAGTTGTGGAGAATTTGTTACTTATATTTGCCTACATGGCAATAGCTCATAATGGCTCATGAATGTGTCCTCTCTAATTTTTTTTGAAAATTTATCCACCACCACAAATATTGAGTCATGTCCTCTCTGTGTTCTTGGTAAACTAAGAATGAAGTCCATGCTAATATCCTCCCACAACTTCTCTGGTATAGGCAATGGCTTATACAATCCTGTATTCTAGCTTACCCCTTTAGCCATTTGTCATACTGTACAACTCTAGATGAACTTCTTCACATCTTGGTGAAACTTCGGCCAATAATAATTCTCATTTACAAGAGCAATGGTCTTATCTCAACCAAAGTGTCATGCCAATCCTCCACTATGCTTCTCCTTAATCAAGTTCTCTTTCATAGAACTTCATAGAATGCACAACTGGCTTCCTCTAAACAACATACCATCCTAGTTAATAAAATCCAACCATCTTGTCCTATCTGATGAAATAGGTTCCAAACAAGCCTTCCAAGGATTTGAAAAATCTTGATCTTCAAGATACAAATTCTTGAGTTCATTGAACCCAATAACTTCTATCTTCATCTCTATCAAAAAAAAATTCCTTTTGCTTAAGGAATTTGCAACTTTTTTTGACTTCCCACTTCTATGTTTGAAAACAAATGTATAACTCTATAAAAAATCAACCCATTTTAAGCTCCTTTGGTTTAATTTCCCTTGACTACTAAGGTATTGTAAGGCTAGATGATTAGTATATAAAATAAATTATTTTGGAAAAAAATAGTGCCTCCATTTCTTCAAAGCTTGAACTATTGCATAAAATTCTTGATCATAGACATAACATTTTCTCTTGGAATCATTCAATTTCTCACTAAAACAAGCAATAGGCTTACCTTCTTGACCCAAAACAACTCTTATGGCACTACCACTAGCATCACAATCTATGTGAAACACCTTATTGAAATTTGGAAGCACCAAAACAGGATGATTTGTAACTTTCTTCTTTAATAAATAAAAACTCTTAGCTACTCCTATAGTCCATTTAAACTCTTTTCTATCCCCTCTCATTGTCTCTATTAGGGGAAAACATATAGTATTGAAACTCTAAACAAATTCTATAAAAACTTGCTAGAACATGAAATGATCTTACCTCTCCTTGGTGTAGGCTACTCAACAATAGATTTTGCTTTCTCTGGGTCCATCTCAAGACCTTCAATTGAGACTAAAAGTCCTAATATATTAACTCATTTTTTACAAAACTACATTACTTGTGGTTAATCAACAATTCATCTTCCCTCAGCTTCTCAAAAACTCTACGAATATGTAGCAAGTGCTCCTCTAGTGTCTTACTAAAAATTAAAATTCCATCCAAGTAAATAATGACAAATTTACCCATTTTTTTTAAATACCTCATTCATGAGCTGCATGAATGTGCTCAGTGCATTGGTTAGCCCAAATGGCATGAATAACCACTCATACAGTCCCTCATTTGTTTTAAAGGTTGTCTTCTTTTCATCTCCCTCTCTGATCCCAATTTGATGATATCCAATCTTCAAGTCAATATTTGTGAAGTAATTGGATCCACTCAAGCAATCCATAATATCATCCATCCTCGACAAGGGAAATTTGTACTTGATTGTAATCTTGTTAATGGCTTGAGAGTTTGCACACATTCTCCACTATCCATCATTCTTTGGTGCTAGTACTACAAGTACTGCATATGAACTCAAACTCTCATGGATCAATCCTTTTCTCAACAACTCATGGAACTATCTATTCAGTTCCTTGTTCTCTACTTGAGTCATTATATGGGCTACCTTATTTGGAAAACTAGCTCCTAGCATCAAATCCATCTAGTGACTAATCTTCCTCATTGGTGGAAAACCTTCATGTACATTATTTGACACAATTTCTTGGAATACTCCCAACAAATATGAAACTTCTACTGGTACATCTTCTTTTTTGTTGACTCTAGGAATCAATGTGATGTAGGAGGATCCAGTGGTGTAAGGGAAATCTTGCATCACCCAAAAATATTTTATTTCATTTGTTTGTAGTTTCCTTAGTCATCTTAGGGCCCATGATGACTCATGCAGTCTTTGAGATAGCTAGAAGTTTGAAACAACTAGAAATATTCACCTGCTATTTTTTATTAATTTGTCCTATTTGGGTTGTATGGACACAAAAATTGACCCCAAGGAGTGAAATCAAAAAATAATATTTTTAGTGAAAGAATCATCTCAAAATCCTATATCATTTGGAAGATATTAAATTTTCCTCTTGAGGAATTTCTCTAATGAAGTTTAAAATTGAAAATTGAGGCCCTTCAGAACCTCAGAACAAAGTGCAAAATCTTAGATCTTTAAGATATGGCAAAAGATAACTATAGATCTTTTCACAAGTTTTCCAATGATATATTACAATTAAAAATATGACGGTTGGATCAAAAGTTATGACCCCGAGAAGCTGCCCCACGAAAAATTGAATTTCATTAAAATATCTTCCTAGGCAAGAAATCAAACCTCAAGACTTTTGACGCCAAAACAAAAGGGAAAGTACACTTTCTAGAACATTCTAGGGCAATTATTGGGTAAAATTAAAGGGTTAAGTCGAGGTTGTAGAAGGTGGCTCCATTAGTGCATATTGTGGCTTCGAATAATAGATTTTCTTTGAGAGTTGATTTTGTTGTAATGAACCAAGCCCACAAGGATGTATCATTGCAATTTCTAAATCTATAATTTCATTTTTTGAAAATAAATGAAAGTGAGTTATTTTTTGTCTCTCATCTTTTGTGTTCGTATCTTTTTTTGTGTTTTGTGTGGTTTTCAAGTGGTGTAGCCCTCATCACAATGCAAGGCACACATGCTCATGCTTCATACCATCTAAAAATTTCCTACCACCTACGAAAAAAACTATTGCATTACTATATACCTTTTCTCCTACCTCTTTTAGGGGCTTTAACTTATGGTGAACTCCATCCTTTGTAGGGAATATGTGTTAGCATAGCCATCATGGACAACATGTCCATCAAACTGCCATGGCCCCCCCAATAATAAATGACATGCATCCATAGGCATGATGTCACACAATACTTCATCATGGCAATTACCAATATTAAAATTTACTACAAAATGTTCATTGATCAAAGCTCTATGGTCTTTCTATAATCATGCAATTTGATATGGATGTAGATGCTTATTTCTTTCCAACTACAACTTGTTAACTATCTCTTTTGAAATGAGATTATCTATGCTACCACTACCAATGATAAAATCACAACATTTACCTCTAGATTTGCACCTTGTGCAGAATAAAATCTTCCTTTGAATTGTTTCCTTTTCTTCATTCAACAATACTCTCCTAATGACCATAGTCTCTCCTCTTTTTGCATCTTTGGTATGCTTAGATTCTACATCCTCATCTACATGTGCAACTCATATATTACCTTCAGGTCTCCTATTTGTCCTTTCTTGATGTTGTGGACACTTGTAGGATTGATGTCCTTCTTCTCCATATTGGAAACAAGTTCCTCTAAAGCTTCCTCTCCCAAGGCCTCATCTAGATCTTCCTATCCCTATTTGTTCACCATTTTTTGGTCATGAGGGAGATAATAATTATATCCTCTTTGGTTTTGATTGGAACCAACTTCTTCATTCTTCTTTTGATCTTCATTTCTTCCTCCATAGGATCTTCCACCAATCCTTCCACCATGACATCTTCCTCTTTGGTTGCTTTCAAATCTTCTATTTAAATTCTCTTCTACCTTTATGGAAAATTGATAAGCATCTTCTATTATGGCCATTCTAACAAAACTTAACTCTTCTTGAATACTTGGTTTCAATGCATTTATATAATGAGCCACCTTTTCCTTGTTGACCTCTGAATGACCTATTCTTATTATGACTTGTAGAACTCTTCTATGTACCACTTGATATACTTACCAGCTTGCCTCAAACCTTGCATCCTTTTTAATATCTATCTAACTCATAATCAATAGGAATAAACTACCTCTTTAACTTCACCATTCGGTTCCATCTTGTGATTATCTCTTTACCTCTTCTATTTATTTCTAGTTGTACTTCTTTCCAACAAGTGCTAACATGAACTTTCAATTTTGTCTTGGTAAATATAACCCTCTCACGATCTTCTATCTCTTCATACTCAAAGTACTCTTCCATTTCATTTATCCAATCAATCAATTCCTTTGGATTGAGATTTCCAGAGTATGTAGAAAATTCAATCCTTTCCCTTTTTCCAATCTCTACGAGGGCCTTCAATAATCTGACTTAATCATGGTCTTCTGGTTCATCTTGTGCTTCTTTGTACTATTCTTCTTCTTCAACTTCATCTTCACTTTCTTCTCCTCTTCTATGATCATTTCCTCTATACAACTCATTTTGAAGTGCTTGAACTTGTCTCTATGGGGACCTAAAACCCTCTTCTTGTACTCCAATATTTCTTCCACCACCACAATTTCTTCATGGAGGCATTCTCATCACTTAATTTACAAACCCACAACCATAAGTCCTGGTGCAAACTACCTCACATTCAATAGTCTATTTACAAACTCAAGAAATCTTGCTTTGATACCACTTGATGAAGGGAGACTCTCCCTTGAACACACCTTACACAGAAAATAACATTCAAGAAACAAAAAACATGCAACTTTATTATATTCTTAGAAACTACCTACATACATGCAATCAAATGCATTACAACTATATGATCACATGACCACTATTACAAAAAAATGGGCTGCAAATAAATGCAAAAAATAAGACATGCAAGTCTGCGAATGGCAATAATGGCCACTAAAATCCCAAACTTTGTTCTTTGTTGAAAAGCAAGAATTTCTTCTATCTTCTTATCCATCTACGAATCCCTCTTCCTTTGTAACCACTTTATAAGACTTTTTCACTTTCCAATGAATTTTCACTTCTATTTTTAGCACCCAATAGATTTAGTTATCCTTTTTCTGAATTTAGAAAATTCCTAAATTTTAGTCCAATTTTTTAGGAGCCATAATTTTGACATGGGCATCGGATTGAAAAACCATCTAGGCTATTGGAAAGATCTCATTGAACATAAGGGCTGCAATAGTATATTTCCAATATACCTTATTTTTTGGCCACTTTTTAGGCCCATTTGGAAACTCTAGGTATCTCACAATTGACTTTAAATATAAATTAAAAGGGATATTTAAGACAAAATTCATCTCACAAATGAAAAATAGTATTGAAGTGATGTCTTCACCTTTTTCTTTAGTTTACCATTTTGGAGCTCTATGCAAGATTTCATGCCAATATGCCCACAAATGCTAACTTACTAAAAATATAATCTTGCTATTTTTAGTTTTTCCAATATTACTAAAAATAGTAAGTAATCTTTCTATTTTTAGCCCTTAAAAATATTCACTAAACCTAACTAAAATCAAAATAAACAATTTTTTTTTTGGAATCAAAGATTTCTCTTAACACCCTGGATGCTCTTGCATCAGTGTCTAAGCATGAATCCACACATCCCATACCATGCTTCACATATGTGCACTCCTCAAAAAGACTCAATAATGATAGCCCACTC
Source organism: Sequoia sempervirens (assembly GCA_007258455.2). Lineage (NCBI taxonomy): Eukaryota > Viridiplantae > Streptophyta > Pinopsida > Cupressales > Cupressaceae > Sequoia > Sequoia sempervirens. Next base: position 370,900,331 of record VDFB02353493.1, read on the forward strand.
ACCCAACCAACCTTAACCTCTAAACATGTGTTTGATTTTATAGAAACAAGCTCACACAAATAAAACCAAGTGGTAAGATAAAACCATGTCCCACAAAAACCATGTGAACACAAAACCATTGACCCCTCATTTAATAGTGGGTACTAAGTTTCCAATTTATTAAATACTTTCCCCAAATATTAAATTATTATATTATATCTCTCACACATTAAATAATAACCCAATGTTACAATACAACTTTATAAGTGGTCCCAAATAATCATCTAATGTGGCTAAAAACACTTCCTAGATGCAACACAATTAAATAATTATGTAATTACAACATTATAATAAAAAAAATTATGCAGTAGTATACAACACCATATCCTAACATTCTCCCAAGTTTTTTGTATACATTGCATAAGGGCCAATTAATGAAATAAATCATATCCACACATGAAAGTTCTGCATAAATATCTAGTATGCCCTCGTGCTCTATTAAGATATCTATATAAAGCCAAAGTGACCACCAACTCAAGTAAGAACTCCTCTCATCATCCAATATTCCACCTATGGAAGAAAAGGAACATGCCAAGGTGAATCTATATACCAATCCAAAGAACACAAGCATCAAATGCAAGTGATAACAAATAATCCAAGCTTTTGTGAAAGGTGAAACCCACTTAATCGAAAATAACATCCATAACATATGCTATTACATCCAACATATGTCCTAGGTATGAACAACATCAATTATAAACTCATGCCAATATATGTGTAACCCATATAAACTAGAATCACAAGCTACCTATATCAAACCCGTTAATGAAGGACATACATATCCAAGAACTCCCACTGCACGAGTAACATCAAATGTGAAAATGATCAAGACATATCAAGTATAACAATCAACTCTATACCAAGATTTGATAAATGATCAAAACATGAATTACCAAGTAAAATAACAATGATCCACATATGGAACACAAGTAGTTAAATACTCTCTCACAACATGTCACCTCAATCCTCCCAAATCATATGAACACGAATTTATAGGAAGGAAACATAGAATGAAGATAAAAAACTTGCAAATAATAACATGAACTTCTAGGAAGGAAACATAGAATGAAGATAATTTTTTTGTAAATCATAACATGTCCTATCAACACCTCAAAGTGTTATGTGGTGTCATGTATGTTCTCCTTACAACCCCAAATGAAAATATTGAACAAAACCCATCCACTCAATTCCATAGATCAAATGCAACATATGAATCATGGATAATGTCAACATGGATGCAATCCTCTCTAACCAAGGAAATCAAACTCAAAGTATCCATTCTCAAATGAGGAAACCCACTCAATAAACATATCCTCAAAATCCTCATCAATGGATGATAACATAAATAAAATCATATGTGTTGGGAAAATGTGTTTCAACCTTGCAATTATATAAAGGTTATTATTAACTAGGAAATATATCCTAGTTACATTGATAGGCATAATATAAAATGGGAGCACGAGTGGCATGGAGGAGTGAAACGTGAGTGTGTTCAATTTTTCAGGAAACTCCTAAAATAGGTTGAAATACATTAAATAATGATATATTGTAAATTTGGACTGCTCGTTATTAGGTTTTAGATCTAATGGCAGATATTTTATTGGATTGTATTGCCCTATAATGTAACTCTATTTTATGAACGTGTTGTATTACGATTGCTATAGAGTGTGATGTTTTTTGAGAGTCGGATAGTGGTCATGTTGTCTCTTGATCTCTGGTGGTAATACTCTTGTGAGGAGCTTGCTTTGCAAGTATATTGTAATATTTATGATTTATGAATAATATATTGGGTGGATTTTGGAGTGTGGGGTTTGTCTCTTGAAAGGGTTTTCCCCATGTAAATCACTATGTCATGGTATGCATGATATTTATGTTTATTATTTTTAAGTTTCTATAACTATTAAAGATCTGAAAAGTTTTTCATTATTCTCCTCTCAAAATTATTGTAGGAAGTTGTTCCACTACCTTAGCTCCCTTACAAGTGGGATCAGAGCCTGATAACCTTTGGTTTCAATTGTGGGTTGTTGGGTTTTTTGAACTAATCTAGATTTGAGTGGGAGCTTGTGTAGAAAACACTTTGTGATCTTGTTGCAAGAATTTTTAGATGACAAGTTCATTAGGGAGAATAGAGGTGGAGAAATTTTCTAGAAATAATTTTGAGATGTGGAAGCTAAAGATGGAGGATCTATTGATAGATCAAGATACATGGGATGTTGTTCATGAGAATGTTTCAAGGCCTACAAATCCTACTGAGGCTTCTCAATATGATGTTATGGACTACAAAACCAAGGGTCTAATAATAATTTTATTGGCATAATTTGTTTTAATCAATCTCCATGAGGAGACCTCTACACAAAAATTATGGAAGAAACTTGGTGAGATGTATCAAGCCAAATATTTAGTGAACAAGATTTTCTTGAGGAAGAAATTGTATTTCTTGAGAATGGAAGAGGGTGGAAAAATCACAGACCACTTGGAAGAATTCAATATGTTGGTGGCTCAATTGGCATCAGTTGGTATCAAAATGGATGAGTAAGAGAAATTTCTAATCCTGCTTTGTTCTTTTCTTGATTTGTGGGATTCTCTTATTATGGCTATTGGGTGTACTTATATTATATTGAAGAAGGAATATGTGGTGGGTTATTTTCTTTTTGAGGAGATGAGGAGGAAGCTATCCACCAAGGAGGCCCTAAATGTTCATGGAAGACCTAAGGAAATAAGCAAGAAGAATGAGAAGCATGGAAAATCCAAGTCCAAGGGGAGATCTAAATCTCCTAGAAAGTCCAAAGTTATTTGTTGGAATTGTGGTAAGCCTGGACATGTTCGTAAGGAATTCAAAGAATAAAAGAAGAAGAAAAAGGAGAAATTTGATTTTGATTCTAAGTTCGAGAAGGAAGATGGTGACACTTATTGTAGCTTTGGAAACTCATGCAAGTAATGATGCGTGGTTAATTGACTCAAACTTGCATCTTTCCATATGAACTTTAATAGAGATTGGTTTTATAAATATGAAGAATTTGATGGAGGTAAGGTGTACTTGGTTGATGATTCTCATTTAGACATTGTTGGTTGTGGTAAAGTTAAAATCAGGTTTCCTGATGGAAGAATAAAAAAGACTAATGGTGTGTTGCATATCCCTGGTTTAGCACAAATTTTTTTATCATAGATGAGAAAACTAATAGATACAGGTGTGTGCAGGTAGCATTTTATGATGCAGGATGCAAGATGGTCAAAGGTGCTATGCTGATTGCTAGAGTTGTCAAATATGGCACATTGTATAAGCTTGATGCATGCACTGTTGAGTGCAATAGTAATTTTGTGAAGAGAAAGTCTATGGAAGAAGTTATGGTTTCACCTTTAGAAAATGGTGATGGCTTTTGGGTACCCAAAGGTGCTCTTTCTTTTGAATCAAAGTTACCTATAGAGAAAACTATGTTATGGCACCAAACATGACCACATTGGAGCAAAGAGCCTAAGGACCTTGAAAGATAAAAACCTTGTTGAAGGTCTATCTGATTGTAATATTGAATTTGATTTTTGTGCACATTACATTTATGGAAAAAAAAACCACATTCAATTTTACTCAAATTCTCATAATATTTTGGTGTATTGGATCTTATTCATTCTATTGTGTTTGGTCCTATAGAAGTTCCTTTGATTGGTAAATCCATATATTATGTTTCATTTATTGATGATTATAGTAGAAGGACATGGGTATATTTTCTAAAGAGTAAATATGAAGTTTTCAATCAATTTAAAGAATTTAAAGCAATGGTTGAGTTATAACTAGTAAGAAAATAAAGTGTTCAAGGATTAATAATGGTGGTGAATTTTTCTCTAATGATTTTGATAGATTATATAAAGATTGTGGTGTTAATAGACATAATACAACCCTATATTCTCCACAAGACAATGGAGCTACAAAAATATTGAATAGGATACTGATGTAGAAGACTAGGAGTATTTTTAGTGGTGCTGGTCTAGAACAAAGGTTTTGGGTTGAAGCTACTGCCACTTCCTATTACCTAATTAATAGGTCTCCTACATCAAATCTTGTTGATAAGATGCCTATAGAGGCATGGTTAGGTTGCAAGCCTTCATTAAGATATCTTAGAGTTTTTGGTTGTGAGTCATATGCACATGTGTGTTGAAGGAGAAGCGAACAATGTTGGAGAACAAGGTTGTGAAATGTATCACCAGATATAGTTATGATGTGAAAAGATACAAGCTTTGGGATCATGTTGCACAAAAGGTAATACATAGTAGAAGTGTTATTTTTAGAGATGGGTGATCCCACATTACTAGTTTACAATTTTTGGCCAAACTAGACACTGAACTAATTTTTTCTAACTAAATCTTCACTTTCGGACACCTATAATGGCCAAATCATGAGGAATTTGAAAATGATGCAAATTAGTGATTTGTGACATTTTGCATGAAGATTATAAATATATTTTTTTCAAAAAATTTGGAATCAGATTGCACTTCTTTTTCCATCTCCTTCAAAAACTATATTTTTTAGTAAACACCATTTTTAAGGAGTGACACTCACTGTATAACACAACTTTTTTTCCATGAAGGATAAAATTCTAATTTTTTAGAATTTATATTTTTAACTACAATATCTAGTGCTTCCAATTGATTTCATAGTGTTTTATTAAATATTTTTTTCTTAATCAAGTTTCAAAGTCAAACCAATTACAATTCAGACATAGGTGGACCATATAACACAAATTTTTTTGTGTGTATCAATTTTTTTTTTTTTTGTTGGATTAAGGACTTCAATATCTGGTGCACTCATATTTTTCATTTTTTTTTATTATCTTCTATTTTTTTACATGTACAGAACATAGAGCTTGGTTTTCGATAAAAAGCCTATGTTTAATAAAACTAAAAAATAAATATAATAATTAAATTAAATTAAATTAAAATTATACTTTTTGGAAGCTTATAATAAGGAATATATACTTACAAAAAATAAATTTTAAATGAATTTACTTGATCCCCGAAAAGGTAAATCAAAAGTGATTTTTTATCAACATTTTGATAGGTGTAAAGGAGACTCCATTATAGGTATGGTTTAAAATTAGCGGGGTTCTATCCAAGGGGGCTTGGTCTAAGGTGGTTTGATCAAACCCTCTTCAATTGGAATCATTTAAATGGAAATTTTCAAGGCTTAAATCATTATATTTTCTAAAAATATGTGATTTCAACAATAATCAAGATCTCCTAGAAAGTGTAAACCACTATTGTGGCAACACCCAAAAACTAAGCCTTCTTTTGTTACATTGCTGCAACCAGAACAAAGTAAATATGAGGATGTGATTCAATTTCCTTCTACACCCAAGAAAGTTGAATCAAGGTCCAAGGATAGACAATAATTTGAGGAGAGCTCATCTAGCTCTAGATATTCAGAAGATAAGGAAGAACCTCCAACTCAGCTTGTTCATAGGTCTACAAGGCATAGACAACCACCTGAAAGGTATTCACCTAATGATTGGAGATGTATTTTTTCTTTGAATACTAACATCATGGATGAACCCAGATCTGTAGAAGAGGCACTAGGTGTGAATGATGCAAAATATTGGAAGATTGTTATGGATGAAGAAATGACATCTTTGAAAAAGAATGATGCATGGGATCTTGTACCATTTCTTGAAGGATGAAAACTTGTTGGTTGCAAATGGGTGCTCAAGAAAAATATTGGTTCAAATGGAGGTATTGAGAAGTACAAAGAAAGGTTGGTTGTGAAAGGTTACTCTCGAGTTGAGGGTGTTGATTATGGTGATATATTTTATCCTGCTACAAAAATGACATCCATTAGAGTTTTGATTTCTATTGCTGCTGCTTATAATTTAGAGGTTGAGCAAATGGATGTGAAAACTGCTTTCCTTCATGGTGATTTGGAGGAAGATATTTATATGACATAGCCAGAGCACTACATGGTGAAAGGTAAAAGTAAATTATTTTACAAATTGAAGAAATCTTTGTATGGCCTAAAATAGAGTCATAGGATGTTGTACCAAAAATTTGATACATATGTGTTGAGTTTGAAATTTTTGTGTTCTAAATCAGATCATTGTGTTTATCATAAAATTGATGGTGATCGTTTCCTATTTATTGAATTATATGTTGATCATATGTTATTTATTGGTAGAGGGAAATGTATGATTTTATAAATAAAATATCAACTTATTGCTAAATTTTAGATGAAAGATCTTGATGCAACTAAACACATTATTGGGATTGAAATTAAAAGAGATAGAGTGAACAAAAAGCTATGGCTTGTCCAAATTATGTCAACTCAATTTTATAGAGGTTTGGTATGCAAGATTGTAGACCATTTTGTGTTCCTATTTTAGTTGGAACACAGTTATCCATTTCAAATTTCCCATCATCTCCACTAGAGATGGAAGACATGAGCAAAGTGCCTTACTAGAGTGCAATTGGAAGTTTGGTGTATGTTATGATTTGTACTAGGCCAGAAATTGCTTAAGCAATGGGATTTATTTCTAGATATATGTGTAATCCTAATAGAGTTCATTTGGATATAGTTAAAAGAGTCTTCAGATATTTGTGAGGTACCTCAGATTATTCCTTATGTTATCATAGTAATATGATTGAAGATGAAATTTCCCTTGATAGTCATGGTTATGTGGATTCATACTAGGAAGGTGATGTTGATAGAATAAAATCCACCAGTGCTTATGTGTTTTATTTATTTGGTGGTGTGATTAGTTGGATGAGTAAGTGATAGTTTGTGGTTTCTTTGTCCACTACTGAAGTAGAGTATATGGAAACTAAACAATCTTGCAAACAAGCTATTTGGATTAAGAGATTGTGTTCAGATATTGGAATAAAAAAAGGTGCAGTGACAATTTATTGCAACAACCAAAGTGAAATATGTCTAGCCAAGAACTCGACATTTCATGCTAGGACCAAGCACATTGATGTATAATATCATTTTGTTAGAGATATAGTTGAAGATGGAAAGGTGAAGTTGGTTAAGGTAGAGACTTTGATGAATGTTTCTAATTCTTGAACTAAGCCTGTGAGCATAGAGAAGTTTAGATGGTGTTTACAGACTATGGGAATTTCAACCCCTAGTAATTAAGAGACAATGTTTACTCCATCCCGTTGCTCTTGCAAGATGTTTGACAAGTGGTCTAGATTTGTAGGGAAAATTTGTCTCAACCTTGCAATTATATAAAGGTTATTGTTGATAGGAATGTATATATCCTAGTTACACCGATAGGTGTAATATACAATGGGAGCATGAGGTGGCATGGAAGAACAAAATGTGAGCATGTTAACTTTTTTTAGGAAACTCCTAAAATAGGCCAACATACATTAAATAATGATATATTGTAAATCTAGACCATTCAATATTAGGTTTTATATCTAATGGTAGATATTTTGTTGGTATGTCTTGCCCTAGAATGTAAGCCTATTTTATCAGGGTGTTGTATTATGGTTGCTATAGAGTGTGATGTTTTATGAGAGTTTGATAGTGGTCATGTTTCCTCTTGATATCTTTGGTGGTGATACTCCTATGAGAAGCTTGCTCTAAAAGTATATTGTAATCTTTGTAATTTCTAAATAATTTATTTGGTGGCTTTTGAAGTGTGGGGTTTCTCTCTTGAAAGGGCTTTCCCCATGTAAATCACTATGTCATGGTATTCATGATATTTATGTTTATTCTTTTTAAGTTTCTATAGATATTAAAGATTTGAATTTTTTTACATTATTCTCCTCTCAAGATTGGTGTAGGAAGTTGTTCTGCTACCTTAGCTTGCTTACAATATGCACAAGGAGATAAAAAATTTAAGCATCCCTCAAAATTAATCTTCTAGAACCAACTATCCATAGGTCAAGATCCATATCTATGAAATATAAAGCAATAAAAATTTATGCTAAACAATCTTGAAATGAGTCCCAAAATCAATCACCATGGCTCAAAGCTCATTCCCATGAGATAATAAAGAATTTAATCTATAACACATTCCAATAAAAATTTACTCTATATATCCATCATGAATTGACATCCATATTTGGGTGAAGGCCCTTGGTCTTCCTACTAAAACCTCCAAAGAGTAATCATCTCAAGAAAATATCTCTAATCCCAAGAGAACTCTAAACTCACATAAGTCTCTAAGTATCCACAAGTACCTCCAACCAATTGATACATGGTAGGCTCCAAATGTAACAATGCACTATCGTGAAGCTCTGAAGAACATGACCAACATACTCAATACAAAGAGAACCAAAAGGATCAATGTTAAAGCTCCAACTACAAAATCAAGAATCCAAACATTACATCATGATCTAATCATCTCCCAACAGATCACATGTAATAATGCATACATCTTGGTCTTAAGAGATCCATACCATGTCAAACCTCTAACTTATAATCAAGATTAAACCATGACATAATACCAAACACCATCTAAACCAAGAGTCAACATATCCAATCACATGAAGATAAACATCTTATAATAGTGAACCTATAAATGTGAAAGAAATATTTTGCAACAATAGGATCTAAAAGCTCCCCCAAGACATGCACTAACACTAAATAATATCATCCATTGCCAAAAATAAATCACCTTGCTGCCAACAACTCCCACTAAACTGTGATATCGAGCTACACATGTTATCATGACAAACATCTCCTAAATGAAGATCACCAATTTCACACATGCAACTAAAATACCAATTGAACACCAAGTAGAACCAAGATCTCCAATCCAAGAAGATACAATCTCCATAAAACATAAGGAATCAATCATACATCGCCAAATCATCACTATCAAAATATCCCACTAAAATTTGTAACCAATCAAATGTAACCAAGCTACCATGACATTTCAATAAATTGCATGCTACAGGTCCCAAACAATAAAAATCCTAATACTCTAATCATCCACCCTCTCATCCCAAAGAAACATACCAATGCAAAAATGGCCCTAGAAAAATCTAACTAACAAAGTCTATATCAACACTAAATCAATCTCGTGGATATAGACAATCTAGTTCTGAGTCATCCCACTACAAATAAATGGGTGATCATCCCACACAATTTCCACATAACTCATGGATGAAAAATAATGAAACATGCAAACTCATGATCACATTAGTAACCTACAAATTGTGATATCAAAGAAGATAATCTTGTAGACAAAAAAACTCAAACACCAAATCGACCATATATCTTATTTTCCAAACATGTCAAAAATGAGTAACCATAGTCAAGGAACCAATCAAGCATCTAGGATATAAGAATAACCTCCTAACATGAAACCATATCAATATCACCAATAAAAAACCACATAGATGATCATGGCATGCCAATGGTCAATTGTACTTGCATATCCATGACATGTAATCATCATCAAAATTGTACTTGCACTCAATTATCACCCACATGAGACTCCAAGTCTCTACACATGTTAACCCATGTCCTCAAAATTGAAGATAACCTATGTACCTCTCACCATCAAGGTCCAACTCTAAAAAAATCCTATAAACCTATACCAGGAAGCACCAAATTGATAATCAAATATACCATCATAATATCTTATAAAAATATGTACTCCTCAAATTTTTACCTCTTGACTCATCTAGATGCTCATGTAATCACACCTTAAATCTTAGGCACCTACAAGTGATAAAAAAGTACAATCCTTTCTTTTCACCACAAAATAAAAAAATACCTAATCTATTATGTATTACATTGCAATGCTCTCCAACACCTAGATTCGAAATAAAAAAACACAATTCCATATGCAAAGGTTGTGCTCAAAATTGTGCATAAGAGAACATTTGGCTTCTAAGCCTTACAAACTAATGAAAATAGAAAAATAATGATATCAAACTTACAACACTACATAGTTCTTGGAACCACCTTTCCAACGAGTATAAGAAGTTGAAAATGCGACACCATGAGAAAAAAGTTAGCTCATTTAAAAATATTAAATTTTGATTTAAGATCCAATGGTTAAATTTTTTGAAAGGATTTCGGTTGAGCAACGGTCCCTCAAAGAACCGAGGGCCCATGCTGGGGGAGCTTAGTTGTTGATACCCACTAGAGGCAAGTTGACAACCATTGACGAGAGTCAACAATCCCATACTGATGTTGTTGGTACACATCGACAGTGGTGGTACTAGGGGTACAAGGGTTTGTAGACCCCCACCCCAATTATATGATTTTGAATTTTTTAGTTTTTATATATTTTTTATTATACAAGGATTTTTCAAATATTTGTATTTCTACATATTTTTAATAAATTTTAATTTAATTTTTCTCCAACTTGATGACTACATGCTTGTACAATTGAATAAGGAAAATAAGAGATTTTTTTTCCATTTTTCATAATGGCCAAAATAGGGATTTTTCTTTTTAATCATTTTCATTTTTCAGCTAGCCTAGATCCAATGGTGAGGCCCTTTTTTTCTCAAAAGGTCATCTATGAAATTTCCTCTACATATGAAAGCATAATAGAAGAAACCATTTTGACCCAAATTTTGTAAACATCAGATCTACAATAAACCCAACAAATATGCAAAACAACACCTGCACATGTGTTCCATATCTTGTAGTGCCTCTGATATATCGTAGATATCCATGGATTGAACTTTTTACCAAATCTACTCAAACAAGGGTTATAACATAACTTGGGAGCTCACACCTCCCATAACAATGAAACTCCGATACTACTTGGTAGAAAATAGTACATCAATTCCCACTTCATTTAATCCATTTTATACATAACCCCATGAGAGAAAAGCATGCATGCAGGCCCATAGAATAACCAAAATGCATAGATCAAAATATACAAGCCACAGGATAAAACAAGGTATACCCTAATAAAACCCTCAAGAGGGAAAAACCTACCCTCCAAAAGCATCCATACTTCATCTATTATTGAGCAATAAAAGAATACATGCACTTACAAAGTTTCCATGAATACTTCTAAAGTATCGAGCATCTCCAATGCATCTTTCATGTGTCCAAACATGAATCCACACATCCCATACCATGCTTCACATATGCACTCATCAGAAAGACTCAATAATGACATTCCACTCACCTAACCAACTTTAACCACTAAACATGTGTTTGCTTTTATAGAAACAAGCTGACACAAATACAACCAAGTTGTAAGATAAAACCATGTGTCACAAAACCATTTACCCTTCATTTAATTTTGGGTACTAATTTTTCACATTATTAAATGCTTTCCCCAAATATTAAATTATTATTCTATGTCTCCTACAAATTAAATAATAAACCAAAGTTATAATACAACTTTACAAGTGGTATAAAATAATTATCTAATGTTGCTAAACACACCTCCTAGGTCTACCAAAATTGAATAATTATTTAATTACAACATTATACTATTTAAACTATGCAATGGTATATGACACTATATCTTAATACTCTATAGTATTAATAACTAGCTTGTTTACGTTATTAATATTTATGCTTCTATTGACGTTGTTGAAAGATCTACTCTAGTGATGGATTGTAGACTCTCTTCTCATTATCTCTTGGTTCATGTGTGGGGATGTCAATATGGTCAAGCTAACATCTAATAAATATGACCATCTTCATATAAGATGGGAAATTGGTGAAAGAGAGGCTTGATAGTGCAAGAACAATGACTCTAGTCTTTTCAATAAAAAATTGGTTGTCCCAATTATAGTATCCCATGGTATACATGGAAAAATTTACATTCAAATACAAGAAAATTCTTAAATTTCTTGATATATCTCTATTGTCAAGTCAACCTATCTTTTATTTTGTTAGTTTTTTTCAATTATTGGCAGAGCCATTACCAAATTTTATCCTTTTAGATAACTTGCTAATTTAGTTTTTTATTGAGTGGTAAAGTATGGTTCCCAAAGATCCCAAAATGTAATTTTACCTCAAGGCATCATTGTTGATTCATAATCCTATGTTGCTCCATGTTCAACATATTTGAAATATTAACCACATCCTATTGATGGGATTGGTCGGATACATAGTGGAATGATTCCATCAAATGGATTGCTCTTTTTTTTAGATTTTTGGTCACTTGCTAGCATTTTTCCATTGTTTAATCCTATAAGGTCACCTCCTAGGAGCTCCATTGTGTCATCATTGAGCTAGACATGCTTCTATTATCTCTTTCTTTATAATTGTGTATTTATTAGCTTTATTAGTAGAAGTAAATTACTAATAATATAACTTAGGGAGTTCAAATCAAGGACCATTTGTATTGGATCAAAATTAGAAATAGTGTTTTCAAATATTTGTTTCAATCCCTTCAAGTATGATAGATTCCTCATGTAGAATCAAGCATATACAAGAAAGCTATCAAGTCATCGACCTTCTTGATATTCTCCAAGATTTGATTTATCATTATTAGTATGTTTTTAATCTTAAATTCCTTGTTATAACTTTGAGAAAACCCTTCACTAGTGTGTGATTGTGGCCCCTTGTAGGATCTATATAATTGCATTATTAGCACTTTGTAACTAAAAAATCACTTTGATAATTATTTTTGAAGTGATTTTCTCTATAGTTAATGCCAAATTCTTTAATTGTGATACTTTTCCATATGAACTATAGAAATATTTATGGCACATAGTTGGACCTACTCTCTTCAAGGTTCACTTGGAAGCTCTTGGAATAGGTTCTTTAGGTGATATAAATAAATACAATATTAAATCTTTTAAAAGGTTATAATTGGAAATTGATCATTAGTTTATTGAATACCTCCTATAAGATCATAGCCATTGAATTTTTATTTTACATTTGTCACTTGCTTCCATTTGTTGTTTGACCTAAATAGATTGGTTTCAAAACAAGTAACTATATCTTGGAAAATATTATTACCATTTAGGAAGGTATATAATGGGCCCACCTTCCTCAAAAATTAGTTATTTTCATCAAAATTAACTTTGCTAAATATTGAAACCACATTAAATGACCAATTATTTGGCCATGCTTCAAGATCTTAGGTTTGGACCTAATTTTCTCTAGTTAGTTCAAGTAATATTGGTAGTCTATTCAAATTTTCTGACCATTAATAGTCTACAAGCATCCTCTTTTTGGTTTTTTACTCCATATACCAATGTTGTCATCCTTATCTAGCTCTATGTGTTCTTGCAGCTAAAGGATTTGGATATTTAATTTTCAACAAGATTACTAAATAGAGGGTTAAAGCTATTTCCATTCTAAATTTTATTCTTGAACTACATGATGAATCCTTCATCACTCAGAATAATGTAACATAATATGAATCACACCTTCTAGTGTTTGCATACTTCTTTTGTCACTTCTTGCTCTAATATTCAATGATAGAATATTTAGTGCTATCATCAATTTTTTACCCAAATCCTCTTGGATAGATTATTTTGGTTCAAAGTAGATTGAGCATGGAGAGAATTTTAGACTTTTAGGTATTCCCTTTTCTTTTTGATCCTCTTTTTTAGCTCTTTGGTAAGGATTTTTGATACACATTGAGATAAATAACACTTTTGAATTACTAAGAATCTTTTTCTACCTTGAGTTTCTTAGATATGTTCTAATATTGTTGTGGCCACTTATGTGTATTATTCTTTTTTTGGATCCCCTAAAAGCCTTCTATATAAAAATCTATATATACTACTCAAATAATTTATTTTAGCCTCCTTTAAGAAGGTAAAGGATTCCATTGAGTTGCATGGATATTATGCTACCTTTTGGATGACTCTAGTGGCTTGGAAATTATTGATATTCATAGCCAAGAATTGGCCTTCTCTTCCAAATAGATAATTTATACCACGGAAAGACATGAAGCTAAACAAAAAAGTGTTACATTAATTTTAGAGTTCCTCCTAGTAGGCAGGAATAGTATGGTTTGGACCTCCATTCTAATCTTATCATGAAGGAAATCATGCAAATTCAAGGAATTTTTGATGTAAAAATTATTTGGAAGGCTTAGGAAGCCATCAAACCATGGTTTATCTAGAAAAGGAGTTATTTTATAAATATTATCTCCTTTAACTACCACATCCTTTTGTGGTTTCATATGATTAATCCTAAGGATCAACCTCTTGCAAAAAATCCTTGGTTCTATGTATTAAAATTATTTTAATGATTTCCTTCCTTAGAAATATCTTCTCTAGATTCACTAAGAACTAGCTATCTTTTCTAGAATTTAAAACAACATACTTGGTAACAAGGATTTTGAGTTCTTTCAACCATTATAGAATCTATAGCTCTATAAATATTCCGTAAGGCTTGGGTTCCATGCAATAAAACCTAATGGAAGGATTGGAGGTGGTATCCAAATAATGTCTTTAGGAATTAAAAATCCTTCTAGGGGTATTCTTGGATTTCTCAATGCCTTCCCATCATTTAAAAACTCAAAATTTTGGTGGAACCTTCATGTCATTACCACTCAATAACTCTAAAATTTTTAAACACTTTGGTCTACTATTTTGGGTCCCAAACTAGGTCACTTTGCTTAGCATTTCCTATATCATGTTCTTTGAGTAAATCTTGGTTTATATATGTAGGTGTTTCCAACCCAATTTTCCTCTTTATATAAATGTGGAGAATCTAGATCACCTATTCTATTTTTTCCCATGGCCCTAGAAGTGGCTTGAAACTATATATATGATTTCTTATTTAGCATTTATGGCTAGAGATTTTTTCCTACTATATTACTGTTTTAGTTGATTAGCCAAATATACCTACGAGATTTACCGAATTCGGAACTTTTAGAGTGGAAATTATATTTACTATATGTAAATTTAGAAATACAACTTGAATTTCAAGTTCTATAGTGGGTGTTCATTTCTATTTATTTGTACTAAAGTAATTATATTACTTATTGCTATTCTACAATTCTAGGTTTTGGTTAAGAAAATTACTTTGGATGCTTACAACTTGTAGACACTTATTGATAACTAGGGTAATGTCCCTTCTAAAATTTATCATGTTCCACCTTTTCCTAATATCAAGTATGAATGTAGTTGGGTTTTTATTTTTCTAAAAACCCTAATTCAGTATAGAAAACATTGAAACTTTGTAAATTATTTCATTGAATGCTTCATATGCCAAGTGAGTCAAATAAATAGCTAGCTTACAACATTTATAGGAGTAATTAAGATGAAAAGGAGGGAGAAATCTATCTTGTTTACCATTACTCTAAGTTCGCATGAGCCAGAGCATCTAGCTTTCTATTTTCCTAGTCTAAACATGAGTGATTAATCCCTTGATGTCATAGAAAAATATAATGGTTTGGGATTACTTGAATGGTTTGAAAATATTTGACATGTGTTTGCAAATATTTGACCAATAGAAAGATTCCATGTAGGGCCACATTTACATTTCATAGATGTGGGACCATCACAAAAATTCAATAAAATTATTTTACATCATCATATAGGCCACATGGCAACCTTTTGCAATTCCATAGCTTGAAAATAGAGCTACTATAGAGGGATTGTGAACTTGAGGAATGCTACTGAGATCACACCACATATCCACATTCCGTCCTTCAAAAACTTATCCTTTCGTATGAAATCTACTGGAAACACTAAGATAATGCCACATGTCCCTTAGAATTCCTTTAAAATGATGCCTATCTTCATTTTTCAATTCTATGGATCATTTTTAGACCTTCTAAAGATAACCCAAGGACTCATTAATACCTTTAAAACGTTCCACATTTCCTTTATGTTGAACACATAGAATACTAAGAGGGGGTTGAATTAGTATTCTATTAAACTACCCAATTATTAACCATCCAATTTCCAAAGCATACTTAACAATTATAAGGAATTTAAGAAAAAAAAACCCATAACACACACAACACATGAACACCAATATTTTTACATGGAAATCCTGAAAAGGGAAAATCCATGGTGAGGATTAAATCACAATATGTTATAACCTATTATAAGATATTACAAAAAGGGTCAGTACTAGGTGGGCTCACTATCCAAGTGAACTCACTGTTCACAAAGAAAAGAAAGATACAAAAAAGGTAGCTTCATCGCCATAATTTGAAGTGAGAGAAATGCATCTAATGTATGGTAAATTTAGTTCCTTTAAGCTCATAACACAACTTAAATCAACTCAAATTGAAAGTTTCTACTCTGCTTTGTATTCACACATCACTTTGTTAATGCTCACAACTTGTTCACATAATTTTGAAAATATTGCATCACTTCTTGGATTTAGATCATACACACATCTAATCTCTCCTTCATCAACTCAACTCAACCTTGTATATGTAATATAATCCATCACAAACATCAATTAGGTTGGCCTAATTAGATGTAGCCTCAAATTATGCAAAACACGCCTTGTTGACACCCATTTCAAACCAAAATTATCTTCGTGCTCAAACCACAAGTAATATAGGTGGACATGGACTTATAAAAACTATCTTTTCCATTTGCATCATGTATTTAATCTTCATAACTTTTACATACCTTATGTCAGCCAAGGATAGAACCAAAAAGTAAAAATACTCCAATTGATCAATACCAAGGAATACGAAAAACCATAAAATGTCATGCCAACTAAAAAAAATAATGTACTGACACCTATGAACCTTCTCTCAAAATTACAATATCTAACTCAAATTTGTGGAGGAATGCAAACTGGTTAGGTAATAGCTAGTAGATAGAAAACCGTGTAAACCATATCTTTCAAACTTTTGTCACTTGCAACTTTTGAACCATTTATCCAAAACAACTAAAATTCTTAAATAAGATGCTAGTGATATCCATGAACAAAATACTCGAACCATAAGAGTATATATAAAGGGGAAAAAAAATCTGAACCAACTTACAAGAGGACACTATGTGTTGAAGCTATTGGTGTAGACACTTAGCCAAAAAATCCTTTTGCAAAATAACTTTTTTGTAAACATCTATCATATTGTTTGACATCCATCATGTAGTGTTCACATTAATGAAAACATTCTTCATTCTTTCAACAATCTCCCCCTTTGTCATTGATGGCAACATGTGCCAAAACAAAATTTCTTTCCAAATATCTCCCCCCATTTGACATCAAGGGAAAAGGGTGCTTACCCTCACACATATATACAAGCTAAACTAGATCCCCCTTAGGAAGCTAACAAAAAACTCCTAATATACTCGCATATGTAAAACATAATCTAAAAACATAAAAACTTAAAAAGTGTATAGAGATAGAAATGGTCAACCCGAAGATGTTGGCCCCTGAAGCTTTTGAAAAATGGCTTGCCAAGCAGATTTTCCTTCTTCCTAGCTTTTATTCATTGGTGCAATCATTCTATGTAGATAATCAAGCTCTTAATGTTTCCTCTCCTTCTACAGTACTGGGTGTAAGATTTCACTTTGAAACATTGTCAGAACTAGAAAGGGCACTTGAGATTGGTTTGTGCTCTATTTTTACCAAGTCCCTTAGCTTTGTAATTTGCTTGACAACTTATTCATTTTGGGTTTGAAAAGTGAATAATATATCATGCAAGTCCACTATAGTATTCTAAGTTTTATCATCATTGTCTTGTGTCAGATCATAGGCTTTTTATGCATTCACTACTGAGACTCACTTGAGTCCATTTTGGTGTAGGGCACCTAGGTCTTCATGTAAAAAGGGGTAAAGTGTTGGTATTTTGTGTTGTTAAGTCATTTTTCTTGTAATAAGTTCATTTAAGACCATATCTCATGTTTTGTGTTGATTTGAGTCATGTGGGGTTAGTTTTGTAAAAAGATGTCAATTTTGTAAAAAGTTGCAAAAAGTTGCACAAGCAATTTTTGCATTTTGTGTCTAAAGGGGAAGATGAACAATTGAGATTTGAAAAGAAGCTAGAAAATGGTTGGATTTTGTTAGAAAATTTTTAAATAGGTCTTGTTGAGGTTAGGACAAGGTTCTAGTGCTGAGTTTTTGGTGTTAAGCAATAAACATACTCTATTTTCTGTGTTTTTGAGTTATTCTTTGCTACTACACGGATTGGTATGGCCTGAAAAATGATCTAAAATACATTGTAACTGATAATGTATTGAATCTATTGTTTTTTTATTTTCATTTCATATGCTTTCATCAAGTTTGGAGTGAACTAGAACAATTTTGCTGTAAACAACCAGAAACCCTAGTTAGGGTGAGTTTTGACTGAATAAAATGGTTTTTGGCCCATTCCACTAGTAAAAAGGCCTCATAATTAGTGGAATGGATGTAGGTAGGGTGTATTTTTTGTTCTTAATGTTGTAAAAGCAAGGGATGGAGTTAAGTGCGAATACTACCCTAGCCTAATATCATCATGTATTAGGCTTAGGAGTGAAGTAGATTTAGGGTTTCGTGCAAAATCAATTTGAAAATTGTTCTAGTTGTTGGGAGTTGGTATTTTAGACCTCACATTACATGTTTTAATCATTATAATGAAGATTCAAAGCCTAGAGTTAAGAAACCATGCTGCTACCTAACCAAGTCAAAGAATTAGGCCTAATTTGAGCGTTAGCAGTCCAAAATTGAGGGATTCATTACAAAGTAACCCTATTTGAAAATTGTATATGTTGTTAAATGGAATAAAGGGTACTTGTAAAGGTGTTAACATTTTGTATGTTAGATATTCCTTGAGAGTTATATTGGAAAACCCCTATTTGAAGTACTACTTGAGGAATTGAAGGATTGTGAGGGAAACCCACCAATTTATGTTCTATGATTGCAAAGTTTGATTATTTGAGTTGTGTTGAATTTATCCAAACCATACTCTGCATCAAATTGGTATCAAAGAATAGGTCTAATCTGAAGAAGAAAAATTTGAGTTGAAAGGAGAACAAAATGCATCCAAAAGAGAATGCCATTGCTAGAGAGGTGAGTGAGTTGAAGGAAAAGCATGCTAGAGAGAATGAAAATCATGATAAAGAGATGAGAGAGTCGAAGGAGAGGCTTGCTGCATTGGAAAAAAGTTAGAAGAGAGGTATGGTCATAAGAGAATTGAGTGATCAAGAAGAAGAAGGGGAAGAGGATAGTTCCCAAGGGTCCGAGGAAGAGATGGATTTGATGAATTCAGGACGGTAAAGCTCCTGAAAGTAGTCAAGGGAGATGAGCATAAGATCAAGATGCAATTACCTATGTATCAAGGAAAGATGGATGGTGAAGAGATCTTGGATTGGATAGGAGCATTGGATAACTATTTTGACTATGAAGATTTGCCATAGGATCAAAGGGTGAAATTGACCAAGACAAAATTGAAAGGCCACACTTTGCTTTGGTGGGATTATGTACAAAGTGAAAGGAGAAAGAAGGGAAAGTCAAGAATCACCTCTTAGGATAGGATGGTGGGTAAACTCAAAGGTAAGTTCCTACCTATTGATTACACTATTCAATTATTTAAGAGGCTTCAAAATTTCAAATAGAAGGAGATGGATGTGCAAACCTATACAAAGGAATTCTATAAATTGAGCATAAGAATGGATGTGCAAACCTATACAAATGAATGGGTTGAGATACAACCTCCAAGATGAATTAAGCCTCACCACCCTAAGAACGGTGGAAGAATGTTACCAATTGGCCATTAAGGCCGAGGAAAAGTTGAAGAAAAGGAAAGAGAAGCAATGCAAGGGTAGAGGAAGAAGTTTTATAGGTATACAAATTTGAAGAAGAGGGTAGTGTGAAAAACCACAAGGAGAGACAAGTCAACCTCAAGAACAAAATTTTGATACATGGGTAGTTTTAGGGGAAGGAGACCTATTGATGGTTTTTTCTACACAAAAATTCAGACAAAATATGATGTTCTATCTCTCTTAAAGGTGAATCCCTATCAATAAGCCTCAAGAGATAACCCCAAGCCCTCTTATGTCAGGTATTGACAGGTGCATAAACAACTCAGATAACATGTACAAATGTTGGTAATCATGAGGGGACTTACATAGCAATGGATGGAAGTTTTAAAATCACCAGATATGAAAATATAATGATGCTTTGGTTCCTAAAACTAACCCAAATTTCAAGAAAACAACAAAAGAGGTAAAGGGTACAAGAGAGACTAACTAGTCTAAAACCAACAATGCAAATGACTAACACTTGAAATGGACCAATCTTTTTTGGAAACTAAATCCTACTAAATCTAGATGAAATCCTGTAGTTTCACAGAAATAGTGCAATCTTCTAAGGAGTACAAAGATTTTCAAATCATGAAAATTCACACAAGTCAGTCTTAACGATTAAATATTAATTAAATTTCACAACTAAACTTAGCATGTGATATTCATGCCCACACTAACTTTACACAACTTACAATCAACAAGTTGCTAAAATTACTCAAACAACTCAAATATTGGATCATTAACACTATTGCATCATACTCAACTTCAAAATCTAACATGAAACTAATAAATTTTGTGCAATTTAAAGATGCAAGATAACTATAACCATGCAGAATAAAGCAAAACAAGAAAGATCACCACAAGACAATGTCTTTGCTTATATTGCTTCACCAAATTTTCAACAATTCTGTATTATCAATGTTCAATACTTTTCTCTCAAAAATTCTAATCCCTAGCTCAACTACAACTATTACAATGATGCTCAACTTTTCTAACTGTATCTAATCCTCAAGAATGAAGCAAGAGATTCAATTTATAGACAAGAACCCCCTTGGGTGTCCCATAATAGGGCTCATAATAATGGGGCAGCCATGCATTCAAATTTGGAAGGTCAAAGTCAGTCATGCAAGGTTGACCAAGTATATATCTAGGAAAAGGACAAAAAAGTCTCCAAAAAGTTGCCACTGGGGCCCACAAACACCTCAAAACCCCAAAATATGCTCCATTTTGGGATTTTAATTGAAAAAAACCACCTACAGCCTATTTGACATGAGTGCTATGTGGCAGCAACCTGTCTAACTCCACCTTCCCCATCAACATCTGATTTTTCAATCAAATCCTTAATTGTTTCCATAATTTTTTCTGCTTCTGCTGTCTTTGGAACTAGAATGAATCTAACTCTAGCCTTGTATCCTTTGAACTCATCCAAATACTATGGTATTACCCGAATCCATTCAATTTATAATTCATGTTACTTGTCTAATCTAGAAATATATATTGCAGCATCTTCTAGATGTTCCTTCATAATTGAAGCACTATCAGAAGGAGCATAAATTTCATGCCACCATGGTTGCAATGTTATTATATTCATATTTTTCTATCCAAAATTCTTTCTTCCTATCACAATTTCTAGGAAAGAAATGTAGCCATCATGTATTTCTTTTATCTTCCCTTGTACCTTCGCAATCTTCTTTAGTACCTTAGATAGGCGCTCCTTCCTATGATTCCAAGTTTCCAGCCATCCCTTCACTTTGTCAAATACATCTCGAGGGGAGATGTCTAGTTGTGCCAAGTCATCCATTGGTATTCACAAAACCCTTTTCAACTTATTCAAAAGTGACTCATCAAACTTCCTATAGTCTATGGTAAACTAGGAAATATGCAGAAGGAAATCAGAAGTATCAATATGAACCTAGAGGATTCACTCAATTGCCTTGTCCCCTCTTTTGCTAACATCCTAGAGCCACTCTTGGGTATGATGGATTAAGCTCTTCAGCCTCTCAATTTTAGAAACTTCCTCCTTGGGAAAAAACCCCTTGGGAATTGTACCTTCACTACCTATGTCCTACAATGGTTTCATCAGATGTTGGACATACCTGTAGACGCCACTCAATTTCTTCTTAAACTTCTCCTTCTCTACAGTTCCATTGTCCAACCTTCTAAATATTGTTTGCAAAGATTCTCAAAATTTCTCCTTTTCCTTCTCTTTAGTGGTTGGTCCCAGGTTAATAGTCTATATGCAATAGTTTGACGGTTGGAACTCACGCTTGAATTTGTTAGTTGGAGGGACTACTACATGTACAATTCAATTTTTAAACTCATCTCATGCAATCTTTGACACTGTTCGTGGCCTTTTTCTCTGCTTAGCTTGTCCCCACTACTCCAACATGTCCCAGCTTAGAGTTTCCTCCTGCACAATTATTGGTTTCTTACTCATTCATTTCTCTAGCCATTCTAGGACATTGGACTATTCAACATTCTCTCCCACCAAAGAAACTTCTCATTTATCCTTGTCTTGCTTCGAACTATTCATAATTTCTTTTGCATTTTCTTCAATTGAAGGCTGATCAACTTTCTCATTACCTACATTCTTAGCCAGAGACTTGGGTTGTTCCTCTTGAAGCACTCTAGGTTCCACATTTCTACTATTTGCATCAAAATCCAATGTTTCCAACTCTTACATCATTCACTTCATTCCTCATTAGGAGTGGAGACTTCCTCATCTTCTAACCCATGCTGCTCAAGATTGTTGGATATTTTTCCTTCTCCATGAATTTCCTCCTTGGATTTTTGACTATTTTGAGGTGGGGAGTTTTTTCCCATATCTATTTCTTCCTCTTGATCATTTATAACAAGTACTTCCTCTTCTACTTCTTTTGTGGGAGATGGATTTTGCTTAGAAGGGATCTTTCTTACGTATACCTGGGAATTTTCCCTAGAAGTGTCCATCTTCATGATCCTAGTTGAAGTGGGGGAATCTGTGTCGACACCTCCTTTCTTAGACTTTTCCATCCTCTCCCTTTCTATGAACAACCTCCTTTTCCTCACAATTTGAGGTGCTTCATCCTTCGTGATTGTAATGTCATATTGAGGAGTTTTCTTGGCCATGGGAGACAATTTTTCACCTTGTTTGACTTGCATTTGGCTTCTAGTTCTCATTTTTATTATCACTGATTGGTTTCCTCCTTGCTCTTCACCACCCTAGGATTTAGACACATCATCCTTTCCTCCATTAGTTCCTCCTTCAGAATGGGACTCCATGTCTCCCATCAGGTCATATGTAAATTTGACACCATCACCCTCCAATTCCCACACCTTGGCCTTTACCCACATTCTTGAGTATTCCTTAATTGGATCGGTTATTCGATCAAGATCTGTTGCTTCCTCCTCAGCCTCATTTATTTGTGGAAAAGGATTTTTTCTATAAGGTTCATAATCATGTTGCTAAATTAGGCTTGCATCATTGTCTTGCATCTGATCGAGAACTTCCACTATCCTATATAGCCTTATCATCTTGAGGGGCATTCAAGAGAACCTTCTCCTAAGAACATCAAAGTTATCCCTACAATTTTCCCAGTAGTCCTCAATATGGTCAACATGTTAAAAGGTCCTGTTAGCCAGCTTCATAGCCTTACCATATGGGTCAATATGATTCCTATTTGTGTGGGAGTAGAGTTCAAATTGTGCCATTTCCTTCTCTAAGTGTTGGACACTTTGAATGGAAGGACACAATTCTAGAGTCCCAATTGTTAGTGTAAATTTAGATGATAAACCTTTTTTCTTCACCTCAAACTCTAGGATTTCCTCAAAGGGCATCATCTACCTTGTCAGCTCTAGTATTAGAAGCTCATTGGTTGGGTACCTGGGTAATCTAAGTGGAACGACAGTGGATCCATGTACTCACATGTATGAAAACTTGAGAAACTATATGAACCATTTTCCATGTTGGTTGATAAAATCCGTAGCATCTGTGGTTATCTTGACATGAAGGGCATTCTACAACAACCTTGGAATGAACATGAAGAAAGAATCATTGGATTTCCTATAATTGGAAGTCTTATGTTGTAACTGAGGATATACATTCTAGATTTTGTCTTTTCCCAACACTCCCTTGCAGCTCAAACCTTTGTACTGGGTCTTATGTGCCAACATGTACACCAAGTATGATGTCATAGTGAATCTTCTAGTTTCCTGTACACTTCTCAACTAAGAATCCAAATTGTTACTTATGATCCTTGCCCAGTGATAATGCTTATTGGCCACAATCTGTGTGATAGGGAAGAACATCCATGACTAGAAGATGTGAGCTTGATTCATTCCCATTACCCTGTCTAGAAGGGTTATCATATCATGATATTCCATTTTGAAGTCACTTATGTGCAACTACTTGGGAAGCTTGGAATAATTAGGCTTCAAATTGAGTATACAATACTTATTCATGATCTCCAATTCTCTATTTGGGTTTTCATCATAAAACTTAGTTGCCTCACCAATGTTTATCTCCTTAATCAAGTGGTGGTGTGAAGCAATATTGAAGACTTCAATGATGGATTCTTCCATGATGTTTTCCATGATCCTTCCTTCTGAGCCAATGATAATTCTCTTGTTTGAGTCATAATATTTTTTTCATTCCAGGACTAGCTTCAAGCACAACTGTGTCGCAGGGAAAGTAGCAACTTGGCCAAACCAGTGTGGGTGAGAACTTGAGCTATCTGAGTAGGTGATTCACCATACATCCTTTTGTGAAAATGTTCGTAATCAACATGGCCCATGTTCGTGTCCTTGATACTTGACCAAGCTGATGCAATCTTGGATTCCAACCAAATGCATTTAAAATCATACTTCATTTTCTCTTTCCTCTTGTTGACTTCTTCTTGTACTAGAGCCACCTTTTTCTTCTTATCAAGACTCACTTCACCTTGCATCTATTAGAGGAAAACACCAATTACTAAGATGCAACTAATAACATATTCCATTAATACTAGCTTTTTTCCAATGCTATTTTATAAATGCAAACAATTGTGATATTTCCAAGTGTGTATTAAGGATGCCATTGTGAGGTCATGTGAAGATAGACATGAAAGACTGACATATGAATAATCAATGAGTGCAAGTTCTAATACAATTGATCTATTCCACATTTAAATGCTAATAACCAATAATATGCAGCCAATGAATTTATTCCAAAGAAAAATTCACACCAATTTGAACGTTAAATCATCAAAGAAGCTCATTCAAACTCAAGCAAGAGACCCTAGACAAGAAAATATTGAGGTCTGGTAATCCAGGCTAGCTCAAATTTTTTGGCCAGACCAAGGTTTGGACAATCCAAGCTAGCTCAGATTAGTTGGAATTGGCCAAATTAGTGGATTGTAACTTGGAATCTTTGTTGAATGTCATTTGGGATGTGAAATCACATTGAGATGATGATTTTTGAAGTCGAGATCACATCAAAAGTTTATTGTTCAAAGTGGGATTGAGGCCTGAGAAGTGAGTTTGAAGTTTTGATCATGGAAAGGTAAATTTTGGCTAATCCAAGGGACCTTGGACTAATCAAACTTTTCCTTTGTAAATTTTTTTGAAGGCATAAAACTCATTCATCTCAAAATGTCAAGCCGTGATCAAATTCAATATCATTCTTCAAGTTTATTGATTGTTTTGATCGGGAAAAATGGCTAGGGTTAGAAAAACCATCAAAAATATAGCTTCTCATTAACGAATCCATATACCTAGGGTTTCAAAATGCAACAGGGAAAATCCAAGGGTTCAACAAGTTTTTCAAATTCCCTTCAATCGACATTAGCATTAGCTCCACAAGGTATCCTAGAATGAAGACCCTAGTTCAATTTAAATGGACATGCCCTAAGAGCCATCAATAAGCGGTGAAAACCAACGCCATACCCATTTAAGAGCTTGATTCCCCTTTACTTCCAAGATTCAAGAATAAAAATGAATCGAAACCCAAGCCACAAAAGGAAGGAACTAACAAAAATCTGCATACCAAAATAAGGATGAGATACCAGGCACAATCGAAGGTTCATAAAGAACTTACCTTTCAACACCCACAAAGCTTGGGAGAAGACCAAAATTTATGCATAAAGAATACGCATGACCTTGCAATTTAATCACGGGAATGAGGTTAAAATGAAACCAACAAAGAAATGAAAATCGTGCAAGAGTTCCCAGGTTACCTCAAATAGAAAGATGCAAAATGGATAGGGAAAGCAAGTGGGTGAAACAATCATGCTAAATATGCAACCAAATGCGGGAATATTGTAAAGTAATGCTTGAAAAGGAAAGTGTATAGTCAAACACTAGATAACCAAGATAAAATGGATAAATTAGCGACCTAGGAGGTGTTTATTTCCAAATTCTAACCACATTAAATGCCACAGCGTACATATTTTAGTGAAAGGGCCTAGGCTCATAATTTTGGCTAATCCAAGGGACCTTGAATTAGTCAACTAGATTAAGGTTCAACTAATTCGAGCTAGCTTGGATTAATTGAATTTTCCTTCTGGACTTATCCAATTTTTTCCAAAAGTGAAATTTCAAGTATGGATCATTCAAGGGGGCCCAATAAAAGTTCAAGGTTCATCAAGAGCATCGAGATGGGTCAAAATGTTGAGCGTGAGGGTGAAGCAAGACCGAAGACCAAAATGACCCAAATGACCTATCCCTTAAGAGGACAAAGTTAGGACCCTACAATTAGAAAATGATGAAAGAAGAATAGAAAAGAGGTTCATTGCCTCAGCGAGGCATGTGTGCGAAATATGCACAACAAGACCCAATAATAGGGGAAGGTTTGGAGGTAAAGGAAGAGGATCAAATGTATTCATAGGGAAGTATTATCAGTGCAATAATTTTAGCCATGAAGCATGACAATGTCCTGAAAAGCAACCCTCTATTTGACATGGAGGGGAAAGAAGAAATCAATTGGTTCAAGAAGAGGACAATGAGAGTGTAAACTCTCCATCACAACATGCTGCTCCAGAAATTATTGAATCTCTTATGGAAAGGAGAATATTGATTAAAATTCCTATGGTGAAAGAACCTCCACAAAGGAAATCTCTCTTTAGAACCACATGTAAGTCTCAAGTTAAGGTTTGCAAAGTTTTGTTGATTCGGGTAACACATATAATTTAGTTTCTCTTGAGATGGTAGAAAATTTGAAAATGAAAATAATACCACATCCCACTCCTTACAAGGTCTCTTGGTTGAATAAGGGACAACAAGTCCTAGTAAATGAACAAACTTGGGTGGAATTTAATATAGGAGGGTACAAGGACAAGATTTTGTGTGACATCATTCCAATTGATGTTTGTCATTTTCTTTTAGGGAGGCCCTAGTAATATGAGGAAGGCTAAACATGATGGGAAAAAGAACACTTATGTTCTTGAAATGGATGGGATCTCATTCACTCTCACACCATTTCAAGATGAAGGCCTAGATACACAAGTAGGGTCTAGTGTAATGCTAGTAGTAGAAAAGGAGTTTTTGAAAACCATGAAGGAAGAGGGAGGGGAAGGTTTTTCTATTATGATCAGATCAAAAATTGTGATGATAGCAATAGAGGTTAATGATGTTCCTAGAGAGGTCCAAGCATTGTTGAACAAGTATATGAACATTGTGGTAGATGAACTCCCTAACTCTTTACTACGAATAAGATATGTGAGCCACCATATAGAATTCATACTAGGGGTAAACCTACCTAAGAAAGCAACATATAAAAGACCCAAAAATAGAATGAACATATTAGGAAAAAAATCCAAGAATTACTTGACAAGGGCCTAATAAGAGAGAGAGTCTTAGCCCATGTGCTATTCCCACTGTATTAGCACCAAAGAAGGGAGGAGATTGGAAAATGTGCACCAAAACAAGGGCCATTAACAAGATTACCATAAGGTATAGGTTCCCCATACTAAGAATGCAAGACTCGATGGATTGTCTAGGAGGGGCATGCTATTTTTCTAAGATAGACCTCAAAAGTGGCTACCATCAAATCAAAATTAGAGAGGGCGATGAATGGAAAACTACCTTCAAGAAAAATAAGGGGTTGTATAAATGGCTTGTCATGCTTTTTGGACTCTCAAATGCACTGAGTACCTTTATGATATTGATGAATGAAGTCATAAAACTCTTCATTGGTAAGTTTGTGGTTGTCTATTTGGATGATATTCTTATTTTTAGCAAAACTAAAGAACATTTGCAACATTTAGACTTGGTTTTGAAAAGATTGAATGAATAAAATTTTATGATAAACTTGAAGAAATGTGAATTTATGAAGGAATAATTGGTGTATCTTGGATTTGTAATCTCAAAGGGCTTTTTGAAGATGGATCCTAATAAGGTGGACGCTATCCTAATCTGGCCTACACCAACATTAGTAAGTGAGGTAAGAAGTTTCCACGACCTAGCCATTTTCTATAGAAATTTTGTTAAGAATTTCAATCACATAATGTGCTCCAATCATTGAAAAAATAAAAGGGGACAAAAGAAAGAAGTTTTTATGGTCTAAAGAGGCAGAAAAAAGTTTCCAATATCTTAAAAAAAGGGTAGCACAACAACCTATCTTAGCATTTCCTAATTTAAACAAAGTTTTCACCATTGAATGTGATGCTAGTGGGTATTCCATTGGGAAATATTGAGTCAAGAGGGCAGACCTGTTGCCTTCTTCAGTGAAAAACTCAATGAGGCAAAGAAAAAATATTCATCTTATGATTTAGAGTTGTATCCTATGGTACAATCATTGAAGAAGTGGAGACACTATCTCCTTCCAAATAATTTATTGTTTTTACTAACAATCATGCTTTGCAATTCCTTAATAGCTAGGAAAAACTCAACCAAAGACATGTGAAATGGGTGGAGTACCTATAAAGTTTCACCTTACTATCAAGCATAAGAAGGGGTAGTCAAACAAGGTGGTAGATGCATTGAGTAGGAGGACATTCTTGGTCCAAGAAATTAAGTTACAAAGCATAGGGATTGATGCTCTAAAAGGTATGTATGTAGAGGATGATGATTTCAAAGATTAATGGCACTTTGCATGAAGAAAATTCTAATTTTCTGATTCAAGAAGGTTTTCTATTTAAGGGGTCTCAATTTTGTATTCCCAAATGCTCTATGAGAGATAATTTGATTAAGGAAAAGCATAGTGGTAGCCTTGCAAGTCACTTTGGTGTTGAAAAGACTTTGGAATAGGTAAGAAGGCACTATTATTGGCTAAGCATGCAAAGTGATGTGATAAGGTTTGTAGAAAAGTGTGTTGCTTGTCAAAGGGACAAAGGTTGTAGTACTAATGTAGGTCTATATCAACTATTTCCAATCCAAAATAGACATTGGGTGTCCATAAGCATAGATTTTGTGATGGGGTTTCTTAGAACCCAAAGAGGCTTTAATTCATTGTATGTTGTGGTGGAAAGGTTTAGTAAGATGGAACACATTATACCATGTAAGAGTACCAATGATGCCTCATACATTGTAGGGTTTTTCTTTAAGGAGGTGGTTAGAATCCATGGATAACCTTTGACCATTGTTTCAAGCAGGGAAAGTAAGTTTGTAGGTCACTTTTGGAGAACCCTATGGAAGAAACTAGGCACAAATATGACTTTTAGCTCTAGTTATCACCCCCAAATTGATAGGAAGACTGAATTAGTGAATAAGATCCTTAGAAACCTCATTAAACACTTTGCAAAAGAACTCTCAACACAATGGGATCTAATCCTACCCTAAGCTAAGTTTGCATACAATGATTTTGTGAATAGAAGTGTTGGTAAAATCCCTTTTGAGATTGTGTATGGGTTGCAACCTAAAGGGGTTTTTGAACTGAGAGATGTGAGTGGAATGGAAAGGAGTGCTAAGGGTGAGGAGTTTTCAGTAGCCATGCAAGAAATACACCAGCAGGTCAAAGACAATCTCCAAAAGAGTGTAGAAAAATACAAGCATAATATTGATAAGAAAAGGAGAGAAGTTCACTTCAAATTTGGAGATCTAGTCTTGGCTCATTTGAGGAAGAAGAGGTTCCCTAGAGGATAGTATTCAAATCTCTACATGAAGAAGATAGGGCCATGCAAAGTGGTGCACAAGTTTGGAGACAATGCTTATGAAATTGAACTTCCTTTGAATGCTTCCATTTATCCTATTTTTAATGTTTCTAACCTTTATCCTAATAAAGGGGTTGTGATTTCAGGTAAGAGTGTAGGTTCATCAATGTTGGTGTAATTAAATATCTTGTACCTTGTCCTAGGTCATAATTACACCTTAGTTAAGTTTACTTAGGGACCGCATAGGAGGTTGTTGGAGATTTTCCACTTTTGGTGGACTTGACATGTCATTACCACATCACTTCCACCTTTTGTGGACACATCATGTGATTATCTCTCCACCTTTTGTGGGTGATCCACCTTTTGTGGTGATTATCACATTATCTCTTTCCCACTTCAGGTGGAGTGATAACTTTTCCTTGTTATCACATGTCATAAGATTACGACACTTGTCATAATCTTATGCCCTCCTATGTTCTCACCTTGGTTATATAACCAAGGGGTCTCCTATGTAATTATTGTATTGCATCTCATATTATTGACATTGAATATAGTTTATTATTGTCATATTCTATTCTCTCTCTTTTGTGCTTTCTATTAGGCCTCTAGATCTTGGGTGGCTACCTTCATAGCCAATTCTTACATGGTATCAGAGCTTTTAGAGTGCCTTTAGTTAGTATTTTGGAGAGATTTTTGGAGGGTTCCATTTTTGGCCTTGTATTGCAGGTGCATTTTGGGAGCTTGTTGCATCAGACCTGAGCTCACCATTGCATCTAGAGTGTCCGAGATAGTCAAATTTTCCTTTTGTTTCATCTTAGTTGGACATTGGAGGCCAAATCTGCAAAGGGTTGAAGAGGTGGTTGCCAGATCCAGCAGGTAGCTACCACTTTGGAGCATTTTCAGCCAAAAAGGACCTCGCCATCGTGCTCAAAAGGGCCAAAAACCCTAAGATCAACTACCAATTCATCCAAATCAGAGAAAATTGTCCGACAAGGAAAAATTTTTTTGTTGGCCGAGCCGTACGACCCAACCATTATTGTAGTCAGGTACGATTTATTTTATTTCAAAAAAAAAAATTGTATTTTCTGCAAAAAATTTTCAAAAAAAATTTCATTCAAAAATGTATTATTTCATATTTTTTTACAATTATTGTACATTTTTTATTTAAATAAAATTAAAAAAATATATATTAAGGGCCTAGGGTATAGGTCCGCAGACCTGACCCTGTACCCTGCGGTACCCTCTACGTACCCGCCACCCTTTTCCGTGGCCACGTGTCATGCCACCATGGCCCCCACTCTCCAAATCCGGTGTTTCAAATTTTCTAGCTGTCGGTATCAATTTCGGAGAAGATTGTGGAATATTCCATCAGAAAAAAGCATATTCCGTTCGAGTACGCGGCAAGAGTGACGTCGACAGCGACGATCAAATGACTGTCAAATTTAAGCTTGACTTAGTTTGTGACGGTCATACGCACGTCAAATTTATTGTCATGAATTTCTGACGTCAGCACTTTTTGAAAATTTGCAGACCCCTCTCCGTTAAGCTTTCTGATTTTGCAGTTCATTTTCAAAGGCTCATATCTTGGTCATTTTGAGGCCTTTTTTGGTGCAATTTTTTTTTATCTAGGCTAATTTTTCATGTACATTGCAGTGGTGAAGTTATTTTCTAATTTTGGTGCACAATTTTTCTAGAAAATTGGATTTGTCTCAGGTCTTGCTTGATTGTCATCATTTTTCCAACTTCTGGGGCTCCGTTTAGGCTCATACGAACTCCTTTTCATGTGCCCTTTTTTTGAAAGTGCATGATTTTTTTGAACTTCACAGTGGTGCTATCAGTTTGTAGAAATTGTGATAAAAAAATTTACTTTCAGCACTTGGTCATTTTTGGCCTATTTTGGCATTTGTAAAGATAAGATCTCAGTTTGGTCTTTTATATCAGTCATTTGAGTTTTTTGTAGCCTACTTAAGGCTGTTGTAAAACATTGAAAATTAGAAGCCCAATTTGCTTGGCTTGCAGGTGGCCATTGTACACACACTAATTATAAAGTGCCAAATCATCTTTTTTGGGGGGGTTCTTTGATTGAGTGAATTTGGGGGGGTGTCTTGAGTGATTGTGCCTCTCTCTCTATCTTGTTCTCTTTCATTTTTCTGCTATGGGTTCTCCTAAGTTTCCCTTGTTAACTCCACATAATTATGCTTCTTGGAAAATTGATGCATGGAGTAAGTTAATGGAAAAAGGATTAACTCATTATATTGATGGAACTGTTGTTGCACCATCTGATCCTCAAGCTAATCCTATTGCTCATTTGGATTGGCTCACTAAAAATACTATGGCTCTTGGAACATTAAGGAAATATGTATCAAAAGATCTAATCTTTCAAATTGATAAGTGTAAAACAATTAAAGAAGCTTGGGAAAAGTTTGGTCAATTGTATGGCCAAGTTGATGAGATTAGAGGTTATCAGCTTGACAATGATCTCACAATGTTAGATCCCAAGAATTTTGATACAATCCAAGACTATGTCACTAAGGCAAATGAGCTAAGAGCACAACTTAAGGATTGTGGCATTGATAAGAAGGATGCACAATTGGTCTACAACTTGTTGGGAAAGCTTCCATTAGAATATGCAACATTTGTTTCTAGCTTCCAAACCCATCGCTTGACAGTAGGTAGTTCTTTCACTATGCCATCATTTGATGCTTTTACATAAATGTTGATGTTAGAGCAAGCAAAGTTGATAAGCATGGGGATTCTCAAGTCTTCAAAGTCCAAGGCTTTGGTGGCTAATCAAGGGAATCAAGGGACTCAAGGAAAGGGTTCCAATAAGAAGCAGAAGCAATATTCACTAAAGCCACAAGGAGAGAACCAACAATCTACTCCACAACAAAGCTCAACTTCATCTTCTTCAAAGAAGTACAATAATTCAAGCAAGATGGAGCAACCAACATGTGCATATTGCAAAAATTTTGGTCATAAGGAGCATCGTTGCCATGTTAAGCAAATTGATGAGTTGAAACACATCCTTAAGAAGAACAACATCAACTTGCTAGCTGCATATCAAGAGAAGGACTCATCTCCTTCCTCTTCTTCTAATGGAAAAGGAACAACTCTCATGGCAACAACATCTAGCTCATCACCTTCTTCATCATCTCAACATGAGAAATATAAGGGGAAAGCATTTCTTACAGTTGCAGATTCCAATTCAGATAGGTGGATCCTTGATTCGGGAGCTTCACATCATATGACTTCGTCCAAGGATATGTACTCTTCATTTGATTCTTGTTCATCACCACCCATTTTGATGGCCAACATTTCTTTGGAAATTTGTGGGAAGGGGTCTATTGACGTTGAAGGTGGAGCATTTAATGATGTTCTATGTGTGCCTACTTTGTCAAGGAATATCCTCTCCATCTATCAGATTACACATAGTGGTTCAGGAAAGAGTGTAGAGTTCACACCAGATTCTATCATTGTTCAGGATTTGCATAGCAGGGCTCTTGTTGCAGTTGGGGAGGTTGATGATCGTTCTCGGTTCTACACCTTCTCATATTTTGCTCCTATTGATGATTCAATTCACCCTAGTGTGGACACACTTGAGGAGATTGAGTATGATTACTTGAATCTTGGAGTGCTTAGTAGTCCTAAGGTTCTTGAACCTATTGTTGATACTCCATCTCCTATATTGATTGATGTACCTGATGATACTTGTGTTTCGATAGTTTCAGTGCCTTGTGATTCAGTACAACAATGTATACCTTGTCTTCCAGCAGTAGCTTCATGGGACAACTACTTGACAAACATTAGCAGTTTGTTTGTGGAATCCTACATTGCAGATTTGGGAGACACACTTGATTACTTACATCTTCTCTTTGATGAAGGTGATTCTTCTTCAATTGTTGCGAGGGAACACTCTGACCCTCCTCTACATGATCAATCTTTCGAGGTTGATGTGATTGTGGATGCCTATATACAACAGTTGGAGGAGGCCACTTTCTCTCTTGAGGAGACATCATCTTTGGAGTATGTTCTACCTTCATCCTTGCTAGATCTTGAGTTGTCTTTTTCAGTAGATCAAAGTATTGTTGCAAAGGGGTTCTCACAGGTTCCAAGAAGTGACTACACCATTGCAGCTTCACATAGTTTGGGATAGGCATCTTTCAGCATCAACATAGGGAACTTTGAGCAGCTTTCAAAGACTTCTTACATTTTGAGGGTTCTTCCTTCTTCACTTGTGGATTGGGGAGACTTCATTCATACACCTTTGGTATTGTTTCTTCCTAAGGGGAGGAACATTGTTCAATAGTTCTAGAGCAACTTCTTCATTCCTTCTCGAGCATCTTCCATGGGTGATCATTGTACATTGAGGGGGGGCTACCTTGTCTCTCTTCTTCTCTTGTATGGGGGGGACTTTTTCCTCACATGGGGTTTTTTCCTTCTCATGCTTTGTTCATAGGATTTTGTATCTCATCTCTCTTTTGGGGGGTAGTTTTTTCCTACTGGGTTTTTCTATCTTTCCTCGCTTGTGAGAGATATCATTGCATTTGTACATGGGTACCTAACATGGCCTAGTAGCCAGGACCCATCTTGCATTGTTTGCATTTGTGTACATTCTCCCTAAGTTGCACTTAAGGGGGGGTGTTGGTGTAATTAAATATCTTGTACCTTGTCCTAGGTCATAATTACACCTTAGTTAAGTTTACTTAGGGACCACATAGGAGGTTGTTGGAGATTTTCCACTTTTGGTGGACTTGACATGTTATTACCACATCACTTCCACCTTTTGTGGACACATCATGTGATTATCTCTCCACCTTTTTTAGTGATTATCACATTATCTCTTTCCCACTTTAGGTGGAGTGATAACTTTTCCTTGTTGTCACATGTCATAAGATTATGACACTTGTCATAATCTTATGCCATCTCATGTTCTCACCTTGGCTATATAGCCAAGGGGTCTCCTATGTAATTATTGTACTGCATCTCATATTATTGACATTGAATATAGTTTATTCTTGTCATATTCTATTCTCTCTCTTTTGTGCTTTCTATTAGGCCTCTAGATCTTGGGTGGCTACCTTCATAGCCAATTCTTACAATCAACAAATTCACATGAAGAATGGATCAAATATTTTCCACCAAGTCAACCCTTGAAGCTGGAATGCATTTTGGATACTAAAGAAGCAAAAAGAACAAGGAACAAGGTGTACTATCAATTCTTAGTCAAGTGGCGAGGCTTTCCTATGGAGGATTCCACTTAGATGACTGAGGAGGACATCAAAAGGCATGGTGCTATAGTTACAAATTTTCTCTCAAATGGAACTTGATATTTTGTTTTCCCTGAGAGTATGGTGCAGGGCACCTAGTTCTTCATGTAAAAAGGAGTCAAGTGATGGTATTGTGAGTTGTTAAGTCATTTTTCTTGTAATAATTTATTTTAAGACCATGTCTCATGTTTTTTGTCATTTTGAGTCATGTGGGGTCAGTTTTGTAAAATGATGTCAATTTTGCAAAAAGTTGTAAAAAGTTGCACAAACAATTTTTACATTTTGTGTCTAAAGAGGAAGATGAACTGTTGGGATTTGAAAAGAAGTTTTAGAATAGTTGGATTTTGTTATAAAATGTTTAAATAGGACTTTTTGAGGTTGGGACAAGTTCTGGTGTTGATTTTTTGGTGTTAAGCAATAAAAATACTCTGTTTTCTATGTTTTCAAGTTATTCTTTGCTACTACACAGATTGGTATGGCCCCGTAAAACCTATAAATGATCAAAAATAAATTATAAATGATAATTTATTGAATCTATTGTATGTTTTTTATTTCATCTACTTTCATCAAGTTTGGAGTGAACTTGAGCAATTTTCCTATAAACAATTAGAAACCCTAGTGATAGTGAGTTTTGATTGAATAAAATGGTTTTTGGCCCATTCCATTGGTGAAAAGGCCTCATAATAAATGGAATGTATGTAGTTAGGGTGTATTTTGTGTTCTTAATGTTTCATAATTAGGGGATGGATTTAAGTGCAAATTTAGTTGATGACCTAGCCTAATATCATCATGTATTAGGCTTAGGAGTGAAGCAGACTTAGGGTTTTATGGAAAAGCCAATTGGAAATTGTTCTAGTTGTGGAAGTTGGTTATTCAGACCTCACATGACATGTATTAAGCCTTGGAATGAATATTTTAATCCTAGAGTTAAGAAACTTTGCTGCTACCTAGCCAAGGGGTGTTGCCACAATAGTGTGTCTCACTTTTGGTATGTGCTGATTTTTGGCTGAAATCACTATTTTTAGAAAAATTAATGATTTAAGTATTGAGACGCTCTATCTAAATGGTTTTAATTGAAGAGGGATAGACACCCCCTTATATCAAACCCCCTTGGATAGAACCCCTCTAGTATTAAATCATACCCACAATGGAGTCTCCTTCACACCTTTTATAATGCTAGCAAATAACTACTTTTTATTTTTCTTTTGAGGGATTAAATAATTTCATTTAAAAATTATATTTTGTAAGATTGTAGCCCTCAAAATTAGCTTTCCAACAAGTATATTTTTGATATACTTTCATTTATCATGTATTTGAATTTCAATTTTTACTAAACATAGGTTTTTCTTTGAACATCAAGCTCTTTATTGTGTAGAGGTAGAAAAATAGTAAACCATTGTAAAAAAAATTCAAAAAATACCCATTCCCTAGGTATTGATTTACTTGTTTCACCCAAAAAAAAGAAAAAGAAAAATAATTTTGATATATACACAACAAGTTAGGTTGTATAACACACACGTATGTCCAAATTATAGTTACATTGACTTCAAAAGATAATTTAAAAAAATATATGCAACAAAAAATTATGAAAAAAATCATTTCCCTAGATATTGATGTTGAGAATCTAAATTTCAAAAATTAGAATTTAATCTTTTATAGAAAAAAATTTATGTTGTACAACACAAACATTACTTTATGAAAATGTTGTTTTTTTGTTTAAAACCAATTATTAAAGGAGATGTTGAAAGATTCATGATTTATTTCAATTTTTTTAAAAAATATATATTTAAAATCTACAAATAAATTGCTACAAATCACTAGTTCACATCATCTTCAAATTCTTAATAGTTTAGTTGCTATAGGTCTCAAAAGATGAAGATTCAGTTAAAAATATTGATGTAAATATCCATCTTGGGAAAAAAGTGAGACACGGTATTGTGATTTCACCCCAAGTCAAAGAATTAGGCCTAATTTGAGTGTTACAAGTATAAAATTGAGGGATTCATTACAAAGTAACCCCATCTGCAATTTGGCTATGTTTTCAAATGGCATAAAAGGTATTTGTAAAGGTGTTCATATTTTGGATGTTAGATCTTCCCTAATAGTTATGTTAGAAAACCCTTGTTTGAAGTACTACTAGAGGAATTGAAGGATTGTGAGGGAAACCCACCAAGTTATTTTCTAGGATTGCAAAGTTTGATTGTTTGAGTTGTGTTGACGTTATCCAAACCCCACTATGCATCATATTTCATCTTTTATCCCTTGTGTGGCATTCAACCACTTCATGCAATACAAAAAAAGTGTTTTTGCACCTTCCTCATAGGCTAGCACTTCCTTCAAGAATTATCCAACTTTTGTATGTGTAGATGCACATTTTTCTATGATATCCATTAGCTTCTTTTTTGTAATCCTTGTCTCAACCTCTATTTTCACTTGTCTTTTCAATTTAGAGACATATTCCTTAAAGAAATCAAATAATAATTTGAAATTATCCACCATAGGTAAATATGTATCAACTTTAGCTCTTGGAATGATCTCTTGTAATGATTTTACAACCTCATCTATTAATTCACTACTCTTCTGATGTGTTTTAATCATTTCTTTTTATGTTGATGCACTAAACACATCACTTAGTTGCAATTTGTGGATAAGAGATATCTTATCTAGATCAATACTACCCTACTGCATGGGAAACTACAACAACTAAGAAGAAACAACTAATTGAAACTTTAATTATTTAGATAGAAAACCTTCTAAAGGGTTGTCACAGGAGGATTCACTAGAGGGCTTAGGTAAATCCTCAAACTTCTCAGCTTCTTCATTCTTTCTGGTATCATACTTTTCTTCTTCCTCACCAAAGATCTTGTCTTTATCTTTTTTAATATCTTCTTCATGCTTGTCCTTTCCTTGCTTGTTATCTTCATTTTTATCTCCTTCTCCTTCCTTTTCACCATCATTCACTCCTTCATGATTCTCATCATCCTCATGCCTTTTCTCATTGACTGCATCATGCTTCTCACCTTCATTGGTGTTCTATTCTATATCTACTAGAGGAACAACTGTATTCAAGTGGCCTTGATCTGTAGTCACTTGAGTTATCAAAGGAACAAAAGTATCATCTTTTTTAGTTTCCTCTCCAATCCCAACAACATCCTCATCTTAAAAAATTTCTTGCATTAGTTATCTATATCTAGAGGAATATTATCAAGAATTTATTTTGTATTTGAGTTTTCAATTTTTGAATCTTGGTTCTTATTGGTAGAGGTAGTATGAATACTCCCATACTTTTGGGCTATATTAGTAATTTTATCTTTTGTTTCCTTTTTCATTCTATCAATATGATCCTGATCTCTTCCCATTAGGAGTGTGACCCTTCGTTTTGTTTTGAATTATTCATTATGTACTCAAGCTAGTGTGGCCTTATCAGCATTAGATAAAGAGAAACCAATTTTCTCTACAAAATCTCATTTGAGCTTCTCTTCCCTTTTATTGGCCTATCTTATTCTCTCCATTAAGATTTTCCATACATCATCAGGAACTTTCTGCCTAATTTTCTCCATATCTACTTCAATTGTGATAATAAATTTGATAATTGCCTCTATTATTGTGGCTCTATTCTCCTCATTCTCTTTTTTGCACAAGGTAGTTATTTCTTCCAACATCTAATGATGTAGCATACCTTTGAATAATGAGTCCAACTTCATTGGACTAAGCTCTCCTTCTAGAGATGTCTTCTTTTTCTTCTCTAGTTCTATTGTGTGATTTATTTTTCTTCCTTTCCTTCACCTGTTTGTGTACATGTACTTGAAAGGATTCCTTTTCTTCATCAAATTCTTCATCTAAAGTATCAAACATATATATTCTCTATTTCTTTGAAATAGTGCCACTTATTTTCATGATCAATGGGGAATCCCTATCCTCTTCTTCTTCTTCTTCTTCTTCTTCTTCCTTAGACTGTACGCTCAAATCCTTTTCTCTTCTAGCTTTCTCTTTCTTTCCTCTTGATGTAGCAATAGTAGAGACTACCAGAGTAGTCTTTGTTATCTTTCTAGACTTCGTGGACTTCTCCACCTCAGAATCTTCTATTGTTGGAGCACTAGTCTCTATTCTCTTTATTCTACTGGAGGTAGAAATTGATCCAAGTGGATGTTGAATACTAGGGAGAATAGTGGAAGCAGTTCTTCCAAATATTTTAGGTACGAGCGACCCACTTGTGCTTGATTATCCCTCTGCTCTTTCTCTTAACATTTGTATATTATCATCTGTGAGTCCTCTATCCTTGAAATTTTTATGTACCATTTTATCCACATTTCTTTTTATTTTAGGCTTTCTAAGTTCCATGTGCACTTTCAATGATTTCTCCTCATAAGTTCCTTGTATTTCTTGCGTAGGGTGCTTAGGACTGTTCAATAATATACTGATATAACCATCAACTTCATTTTAGTGACTTCATATCCAAGTGGTTGAATCCAAATAGTTCTTGGTTCCACAATTTGAATGATACATTCATTAGTTTTGACCAAAAATGTAATATCATCTTGATATTTCTTGACTATAGACTTAGGGATCCTTTCCCATTCATACATTCTTTTCTGAAATACTGTGAATAAAGTAGTAAGTGCCTCATCTTGAGCTTAATTATCCCTAATGCTATGTAGATGTTCAAATATTTGATGGGATATGGGTTTTCTTTTACTCCACACAACATTGCTTCTTCCTAGAAGTTCCCTCATAAAATAGAACAAGAAAACTATCAAGGAACCAAATTTAAAGGGGTATTTCTTATCCTTCATCTACTTTAAATTTTCAAAAAATTATTCCTAGAGAAACTCACACAAATCACAATCTTTTCCTTTTTCTATCATTTCATGAGCTACATGAATTGCTTTGGCAGACAAAAAATTCTCCTTGTTGATGTAGTATATTTTGTAGCAAATGGCCATAGAAACATACTTGAATGCTGAATTCTGTATGGAATTTACAATGAGATCCCTTTTGGTCAAATGTGGCTCCTGCTAGCTCCATTACATCCTTGTCCTTTATAAATTTCAACATAGGTACTGGTCTAGAGTCACAAAGTCCAATAATCTCCCTTATGACTTCTTTTGTTATCAATCCAGACATATTAGTCCATTGGATTTTATCATGCACTCTACTCAACACTATTCTCACATACTTGAGCTCATTTTCATTGATAAAGCATGGAAACCACTACCGAACATTAGTTTATTCTTTAACAAGTTTTCATATTCTCTAATCAAATGGTCTATCCACAGGTCTATAAATTTTACATGGTTGTATTCTTCCATATTTCTATGGATATATGCCCTAATGTCCTCAGTAGGAAAAACCCTATTTGGTATGCTCGAAAATTCTCCAAGTTGGTAATTCTCAAATAATTTCATAAGATATTTCTTGAATTTAGGTTGGGGTTTCTCAGTCACATTTACCACTGTAGGTGTTTCCATTTCTACTAAATTTAAATTCTTAAGAAAAAATTCTATTTTAGCTTTAGACAATGATAAATACCTTTTTCTTACTCAACCGAAATTAGGGTTTAGATACTTTGCTTCTCAAATCACCTTCAAACTCTTGAATTCACTTCAACTCTTACTGCCTGCTCTAATTGCATAAAAGTGAAATGAAAATGAAAAGGGATAGGTATATAATCCTTTCAATTCTTCCCTAATCTACATTTAATATATCAAACAATAAAGTTAGTAAAACCTTCTCTGTGCAATAATAGACCTTAAATCACTCCACAAATCTCTGCATTTACATATTTTCTTCTAGAGTTTTCTCCAAAAGATTTATTATGTCTATTCCATTTCATATCTTTGTGTCAAGCCATGATACCTCATATTAGTAGGGAGTTATATGATTTTCTATTATTTCTCCCCCTAATCCAATGCCTAGCTTCAATTCTTGGATGAATTATCTACACTAGAGGGTGGTATAGATTCATTTGTAGTCTCTGATTCTTCCTTGTTCTCAGGCTCTTCTTTTTTTCTCTAGATATTTTCCATTTCCTTCCTTACTTTAGTCAGATAGATATTTTTAACAAGTTCATCTCTCTTTTTTGGACTATCCCTTCTTGAATTTCTTCTTTTGTAAAATTTAGCAATATGTCTAGGACTATTGCAATTGTTGCATATGACATTTCTTTGAGAATTACTCCTTTCATTCATTCTTAATTTGCATTGATTAACCTTATGTCCAAATCCATAGCATGTATACCATTTTTATATGCACTCAACATTTTACTTTCACATTCATTTTCTCTATGCCTAAATCTCTTTCATGTAAAGCACTGGCCAATAAAGGATAGAACATTCTGATTCACTTTACTTCTAGATTCCATTGCTCTATGTCCAAATTTATTGCAAAGTAACAAAATACCATGAAAATATGGGTACCTTTGAGCATTTGGGCATTTGATAGGAGGTCTTCTAACATTATTTATTTGATTCTAGAACTTTCCATTGTTCCCCTTTTCTTCAACATTCTTCGGTTCACTAATCTTCTTTGCATTAGATGTTTGATATGCTTTTGAGATTTCTCCTTTTTCAATTCCCAAAACACTTTTGTTTTTTGATATTTTTTGTCCTACAATTAATTCATCAAGCATTGTAGAACTTGTCTTGAATTTTTCCTCATAGATTCTTGCTTTTCCTAGATCTGATCTTATATTTACCACTTCTTGTTCAAGCCTTGTGTATTCATCAATCTTTGTTTTTACCATTGCATACAAGCATTCCTCAATTCTTTTCTTTTCTTCCACTTGCAATTTCAGTTTGGTGATGTGCTCATTTGCTTGTTTGAATTTTTCATTGACCTCCTTATGTCTTTCTAGATAAATTTTTTAATTTGCTCTCTCAATTTTTTGATGCAACCATTTTTTTCTTTAATATTCTCTTTTAGATCTTGATTTTCAACTTCAATTTTGTCTAGGTCTTCAAAAGAAACTTTGATTTCTCTATCTTTGTGAAATATGTAGTCTTGTTTGGTGAATCCAATAGCAAGAATCACTTCGAGAGCCATGTGTTCAAATTCCAAGATCTTCCTAAAATGGTCAAGCTTCTTCCAAGGAACCAAGCTCTAATACCAATTGTTGAATACACAAAATAATGAGAGGGGGGGGTGAAGATCAATATTTTATCAAACCACCCAATTATTAAACATCCAATTTCCAAAGTATATTTAACAGTTATAAGGAATATAAGAAAAAACAACCCATAACACACACAACACATGAACACCAATATTTTTACATGGAAAGACCAAAAAAGAAAAAACCATAGTGAAGATTAAATCACAATATGTTATAACTAGTAATTAGATATTATAGAAAGGGTCACTACCAAGTGGACTCACTATCTAAGTGAACTCACTGTTCATAGAGAAAAGAAAGATATAAAAGAGGTGGCTTCACAACCAGAATATGAACAGAGAAATGAATTTAATGTATATTGAATTTAGTTCCTTTGAAGCTCATAAAACAACTTAAATCAACTCAAATTGCAAGTTTATTATCTACTCTGTATTCACACATCAATCACTCAATACTCACAACCTATTTGTACAATTCTAAAAATATTGCATCACTACTTACATTTAGATCATACATACATATAATCCCTCCTTCATCAATTCAACTCAACCTTGTATATGTACCAGACTCCATCATAAATATCAATTAGGTTGGCCTAATTAGATGTAGCCTTGAATTATGCAAAAATGTGCCTTGTGAACACCCAATTCAAACCAAAATTTCCTTCACACTCAAAACACAAGCAATATAGTTCAACATGGACCTATAATAGCTCTCTTTTCCATTTGTATCATGTATTTAATCTTCATAACTCTTGGCATACCTTTTAGAATTCAACCAAGCATAGAACCAAAAAGTAAAAATACTCCAATTGATCAACACCAAGGAATATGCAGACCAAAAAATGTCACAAAAACTGAAAAACATAATGTACTAACCCCTGTTAACCTTCTCCCAAAACCAAAATATATAACTCAAATCCACAGAGGAATACAAAACAATTAGGTAATAGCCAGTACACAGAAAACTATGTAAACCATATCTACCCAATTTTTTTTACTTGCAACTTTTGAACCACTTATCCAAAAAATTGAAATTATGAAATAAGATTCCAATAATATCCATGAAAAACATACTAGAACTATAGGAGTAGATTTTAAGGGGCGAAAAAATGTGAACCAACTTACTAGAGGGAATTGTGTGCTAAAACTACCAGTGTAGACACTTAGCCAAATAAATCTTTTGCAAAATAACTTTTCTGTAAACATCTGTCATATTGTTTGACATCTATCATGTGGTGTTGACATCAATGACAACTCATTAATGGCGACCTTCTTTATTCTTTCAACACTTCATTCCATAGTTTCATGGATAATTTTCACCCTTAGTAATATAATTCTCTTGGAACCATGAAATCCTCTTAAAAGGTAACAACTATCAATGCTTCCTTAGTTCCATGGGGGATTATTTCATAATAAAATATTTATTGCAGATTTGGCATACAAGCGATGGGGACCACATGTTGGGAATGCGTAACTTAAGTAATTTATAAGGAACACGTTTCTAATATAACCTTAACCTACTAAGGACATAAAGGGCCAATAGGTAAACAAAAAGGGGAGCACAAACATAATTCCCTAAGGTATTTGATAATTTAATAATAAAAAATTTTAATCAAGAAGTATTATGAAGGGCTGATAAAAGAAATGAAAGAACTTAAGTTGCAACATAATGGACATATAAATGGGGTACAAGTGGTCAACACAAAATTATAACAAAAGTGTAGTAATGCAACCTAGGACTAGGGTTTTTTCACAGAAAACCCTAGGAATAACCCTAAAAATCCTATAAAGTAGATGAATGATCTCCATTAAAACATAACATGAACCATGGAATCAAAAAATGTTCACATGTCCTACCATATCCAATGTCTTCACTGTTCTTTTTTCTATCTAACATCATCCCCCCTTTCAAAATGTTGAATTGTCCTCAAGTAAATGATACTCGGCTAGGATTGTATGCTTGTAGGTTTCCTTTAAGCTAACAAATATGGTATCCTATTGGGTCTTGGTTAGGAGTAGCTATTGGGTCTATACTTGAATATGTAGTAATAATGTCTCTACCTCCAATAATATCTAAGGGATTTATATATTTGTGTAAGATTTTGTGCCTCCTAAAGGATTGTGCTAGTATTAAGCTAACTACCTTTTAGAGTTGGTGGAATCTATTATGAGCCTTATCTCACTGGCCTTTTAATTGTTGAAACTATGTATGCAATGATTCTATTTGTACCTTTGATTGGTCATCTATATATTGAAGGGAGTTATATATTGTACCTTTCTAAAGCATATGTACTTCTATTTGGTCCATCTAAGTCTTAACCTAGGTGGCTATTATTGGCCATTATAGATAAAAATGATAGAGAATTCAAATTTCCTTATGTTTTCTTTAGGGTATAAATTTATTATTCTAAAGAAAAGAGTGTTGTAACACACTTTTTCCTTTCTTTGTCTATCCTAGCCTTTTGAAACTCCACATGGATTTGTTGTCATAGTGTTTTCTTCTATAGTTGATTATCCTTGATCACTTAGGCCTCTACCAAATTTCTCAAATTTTCCACCAATGGTTGTGATGAATCCCTTGAGATGTGAGGGAACTTTCCTTGTATCTCTTTCTCTAGCTCTTATAGTTGGCCGAAGTTGTCCACATGATGCTACAAAATTTATTCTCTTGTTGCTTTGG
Source organism: Sequoia sempervirens (assembly GCA_007258455.2). Lineage (NCBI taxonomy): Eukaryota > Viridiplantae > Streptophyta > Pinopsida > Cupressales > Cupressaceae > Sequoia > Sequoia sempervirens. Next base: position 370,945,054 of record VDFB02353493.1, read on the forward strand.
TGTAATATTTTCCCTAACTAAAACTTACATAAGAGGGATATTCTTCCCAAGTCCACCTATGAGATTATGAGTGGTAATTGAAGGAGTTACAAAGAGGGCACCAATTGGATCTCATTTTGTTTATCCAAAAAGTCTTTGATGGACTATATAGAAGACGTGGTAGAAGAGGAGGGTGTGTCTAACTGTAGAAGGGGAAAACATTTTTCCTACTTTGATGAAACTTCTTTAAGCTTTTATTCTTCTTGCTATATTTTTTGATAAGCCTTTTATGTTGATTCTTTGACCTCTTTCTTTACTACTTGAGTTACTTCTGGTTTATCTATCATTAATTTATCCAACCTCTATTTGGAATAGAGCTCTTTCGTCTAAATGTCTACTAGCTTTTTCTTGTATGGAGGTGTAATGGTAGTGGCTAAATTTTCAATGGCTAAGTATTTTAACATTATCAATAGTATTTCAAGGAATTCAAGGTTAGATTTATTGAAGAATTATTGCAGCAATCAAGATCCTATTGTCATGTCAAAGTCTTCTTGCATCATGCATGTTATTTGAGCTAATATGTTGATGTAGTGTTCAAGATACATTTAAGCATTCAAAGAAATTGTTTCAAATACAATTTCAAGATCAAGATCCACATCCATTAAATCCATTTCATGGAAGCTTTAGATCTATGCTCCAAGGTTCAATCAAGGGTTTAGCGAGTTGTGACATTGCTTTGTTCATTTATCATTCCTTTTATGCTATTTTGTTTCATTCCAAGGTTTAATTACCAATATGGGGTTTGGACAAGGCAAACCCTCATTCACTAACAACAAAACATTTTTCCCTCTTGATTTTTGTTTTTAGATGTCAGGTGGAAGATCTCTTGAAGAGAAAAAATCAAGAAGTTGTCAAAGTTACATTTGTTGTCATCATTGTTACAATTTCATAGAAACTCACCTACATGATTTATTTTTGGCCATCTGACTATGAAAATCGAGGATTTGGGAGTGTAAAAATAGGAGAAGAGAACCTAGAAACCATTTTTATAGAGCCCTAGCTAGGACCCATTCTCTATAGGGTGAATGAGTCCTCAATTAGATTTTAAAAAAAACTTTTGGTGACTAATACACATCATTTTCCATCTCTCAGATTTGCATTTTAAGTTTTGGTTCCATAAATATTGAGCTTAATCTTCCAAATTCAAGTTTTAGGTTGCATTTTGGAGTTAGTTTGCTATTTTTAATCTTTCTTCCTAAAGTGTTGTTTAATTAGAACCCACATCCTTGCAAAAAAATTTGCAAATTCACACTTTGACTTGAATCACCTCAAGGTTGATAGTCCTTTCATGGTGTTGATCTCATTTCCTAATGAAATAAAAGGGAAAAAGGAATCCTAATTTGGGCTATCAATCTCATTTTGGTAACCCACCTCATTTTTCTTTGTTTCATTTTGGTGAACCTGACTTTTGATCATTGTAATTTTTCTGATTTTGGAGTCCACTTTCACCCTAGATTTATATCTTTCATTAATTTTCATTTCATTGCATTGAATTGAGTCTCATTTAGGGTTGTCTAGCTTGCATTAGATTGCATTTCATTTAGGGGTTTTAGGATTGCATCTTTGCATTCTTAAAATCTGAATAATACAAAAAAATTAGTCATTTTACAAATCATTTACATAACATTGCATCATAATTCACTTTAATTTGAAAATTGAAACAAAATTGCACACCAAATTAGGTTTCCTAGTTTTCATATTTTGCATTTGTATCAATTTTAATTTAAAAAAAAATTCAAAATTTTGTAACTTAATATTTTTTATCAGAATCTGGAAACCATTAGAATCATCTCATAAATCTGTAAAAAAATTTCTAAAAACCATAACCTAGGACCCATTCACCCTTGGGTGAATGAGTCCTTGATTAGAGCCATTTCCTGATATTCTAGGTATAAAACACCTATTTTTGCATTATATTTTGCTAAAACTTTAGTTTTTTGTTTCAATTTACAAAATTTTTGATAAGTGGAATTTATCATATTTAGCTTCATTTGATAAATTTAGTGCATTGTGTGATTTCAAAATTGCATTTACAAGACATCATTTTCATGCTTTGGCATAGAGTAATAATAAAATTACCTTGTTTAGAATCTAAAAATTGCATTCTAGGTCATTGCATTTCATTTAACCCTTCTTTCCATTTTGGGTTTACATCAAGTTTGTGAAACTTCTATGATCTTTAAAACTTGGTGTCCTATTAGCAATACTATTGTGAGACTTAGTTCGAGACTCATGTTATCCTATGATACACCATTCACCGTGGATCTTGGGTTCTCCAACTCTTTCACTAATAGTGTTGATAATCAACCCTCTATGTATCATAGCCTTCATACCTCATTTCCAATGACTTCCCTACCTACAAACAATGTGTATGATGTTGATAATATCCCACAAGAAAACATAAGAAGGATGAATGAATAATTGAAAAGTTTGCAAGACTTTGTAAGAACCAAACCTATTGTTGTTAATGCCATTCCTCTCATAGGGAACATACAAAAAATACTTAAGGATGAACAAGGAATATAGTTTGTATGTGCCTTGGTCCATATCATTAATAAAAAGTTTCCTCCCCCTCAAAAATATTCCAATACATCTCCCATGCATAAGAGAAAAGAAAACACAAATTTTGATCACTTTACTAATCCTAACACATCCTTTTCTAAAAAAAGGAAAGGAATTTCAATTATATGGGGAAAGTGATGACCAAACTATTATCAAACCAACGAAGAAAAAATTGAAACTACATGCACATCAAAAAATTCAGCTACAAAAGATGTATGATGTCCTTGCATCTTCCTATGACCTATTACAAATGTCCAATACTGCGAATATATTTTATACCCTTTTACATTGGGGATTAATCAAATTGCCACCTCAACATGAAAATCTAACCAAAAAAAATATACCATATTGTGCTTATAGATTTCTTTGGACATCACATCAATAATTGTCATATTTTAAAGGGAATATTGGAGAAATTTAGATCCCCTAGGGATCCATCTTGACTTAAAGCATGCACTTTGCTCCTTGCAATGTAATAGTTGTAGGATTGAATGTCATCCTCACTATTACATGTTTAACATTCATTGAAAATTATTTTCTTTATTGCAAGGAGGTCATTCTCATCACTTATCTTGGTTCATCCTTTTCCTGCACTTAGTGGGGGCAAGGGGTTAGATAGCCTTGTCCTATTTTTGGCACTTCATGTTGTCCCCTTGTCTAGTTGCACACCTTCCATATATACTGAACAAGATTGGGATGTGCATGACCTGCTATATGTTGACTTACATGAGCCTTACTGGTATTTTTCTTTGTTTTAATTTTCATATTTCTTTGTGTAATTGCATGTGTGTAATGTGATCCCCTGTATTATTTTGTTTGACATGTATCTCTCTTTATGTGTATTCCTCTATTTGTATCTACATTATTCTATATGCCATAAAAAATATCTTTTATTTTGTCCTGTGTTTTCCTTTTGGGGATGAAACAAGGGATTGAGACATTTATGTCTCTTCCATGTTGACCTGAAAGCTTTTTTATTTTTTTTCTATGTGTCATTCTTCTAATTCTAGGAGTATTTGGGGAATGATGACTGCAGTGTAGAAAAAAGTATCCCTTGCTTAATTTGGGAATGTTTAATGATAAATTGGACTTAACCTCACCTTGGTCTAGTGTTGTGAGGTGTTTTACATATTTGCATTAGGTCTTGGGCCCTCCTTAAGCTAAATTAACTTAATTTTGTCCTAATTTAGCATTGTAAAATATATTTATTAATACATTCACATTAAATTTAAGGGGCTTGTAAACCAAGGTGGACCTAATCTAGTGTTCTAATGTGTTTTACACATTCATATGGGATTTAGGGTCCTTCTAAGCTAAATAGACTCAATTTTTCCATAATTTAGTGTTGTAAAGTGTATTTATTTATACTTTCACATTGGATTTTGGGCCCTATTACATTTATGACCTTAATATCATCATTGATAGTCCCCTATGACCCCATATTGTGCATCCCAAGGCATAATTTAATAAAAAATGTGACAAAATCAACATATAAGCCCAATTTCTTCACCCCCCAACATTCTAATTGGCAAAATAGCCCTTGTGGGACCAATTCACCACTTTGGGTGAATGAGTCCCATCTAGGTGGGACTCATTTTACTAGGATGGTGAATGAGTCCCATTTTCAAGCTATTTTCAAGGTTTGAGTGGGAAAAACTAGGTTTTCAGTCTAAATTTCTTCAATGTTATCCTCAGGGATCAAATTAACAATCATTGGAGTAGATTTCCTATAAAAACTATGTGAGTAGAATATGTGTATATGAATGACAAACACACCTAATAAGACACTATATCAAGAGATTTAAACAAAATTTAATTTAATTAAAGCAATAAATCTCTTAAAGGTGTCCTATTTCTCTCTATCTCCAAATATTTATTAAATCATTATGGCTCTCAAATTGTGTAAGCACTGTGATTGTTAAAATGCCAATCTAGAGAATGCGATATTGTAAAATGCAGGAATCTAATCCTATGTAATTATTGTTAAATGATATGTTGATGAGACTGTGGATGACATTGACATGAAAATGATAAAAGAAACTATTGTAAACTAAGATGCAGCTAAATGAAAATCCATGATTATGATTTCTATTCTAAAATGATTTGCTATTGCTATTGCTCAAATGCTATTTTTGTAGAGTAATATTGCACAAAGTTGGGATGCATTTCATGTGGAAAGAAGTTGTATTTATAGATTCTTGGTAGCATATTTGTGATGTGGTAGAAAGTAAGGGTCTGGATTTGATTTGAAGATTCAATGGTGAAAGATGAAGAAGCTTGAGATGATTATAGAGATTGTTCCTCCCCACAAAAAAAAATTCAGCCAAAAGGATATGAAGAATCAATGGAAGAAGATGAAGAGGTTTGCTTGTAATTTGTCTCAAATTTGTCTCCAAATTTGTTTGTGAAGGCTAAGTTGAATTAATTGGATATGAAATATCTAATTTTGTTGGTTGATATGGTTAGTGAAAAGAGGAAATAGTTGTAGAAATATGCTTTAATTGAATATTTGGATTTATTCAAATTAGTAAAAGAGGATATTTAATTTAATACAAAAAACTATAGAAATCTATTTATTAAATAAACATGGAAGAAATATGGTAATTAAATAAAACAAAGTATGTGAACATTTTTATTTAATTTAGATGAAATAAAATAGATAATTAAATAAAACAAGGTATTTTAATTTGTTTATTTAATTAAGAGGAAATAATATGATGAAGATAGAAAAATTATATGTGAACTATATAAATAAATATTTCTATTTATTTATAAGTAGATGAATTAAAGGAGTCAATTAATCAAATAAATCATATTTAATTAATTAGATTATCTAGACCGTTTTTAGGTGTATACATTTTGGCCCTCTTTGAAGTGATGTGCTTACACATTGCTTCAAAGAAAATTTTGCTGCCACGCTAGTATTGATGAAAATAATTTTAGTATGCCCAAAACGTTGATTTTAGGTGATGATGGATATATTCCCCGGAGATAAATTGATGATTTTTTAATATTTTCAATTTCAATGATGAAAAATTGATTTATCTTTTGAAAAATGATGTTTACTCCGCTAGTTGATTAAATGTTGCCCTGCTTTGCCTCCTTGTGTTTGATGATTTTTGATTGTTTCAGCCTTTGATTTGATATTGATTGATGATCCTGATAGATTAGAAGATTATTGATCTCATGATAGGTGAGATTCAATGATTGATTGATTGATTAACCTCATGATAGGTGAGGATCAATGATATATTGATGATAGACCTCATGATAGGCGAGGTTCATTAATAGATTGATTGACCCTCATGATAGGTGAGGTGTTCATTAATAGATTGATTGATTGATCTCATGATAGATGAGGATCAATAATAAATTGATTGATTAACCCTCATGATATGCAGATCAATAATAGATTGATGCTTGACCCTCATGATATGCAGGATCAATAATAGATTGATGTTTGACCTCATGATAGGTGAGGGTCAATAATAGGCTGATGCATTTGACCTCCTCATGCATTTGGTGGGTGAGGTTCAATTGATAGTTGCTCATGAGATTTGATCAATGCCCTCACCGTGTTTCCATTAGATTAATAGGTTGATTTATTTTTTATTGATTGATAATATTGTTGATTTGCAATATGTTATGATAATAGGAGGATTTTAGAGTTCTTCCCAAAGATGTAGGACATGATTTCACATCAGGTGCAGGCCAATATAGATATCATCAATTGATGTGGTTTATCAACTTTGATTGATATGCCCCAGTACAGGATTGATTAACATACTAAAACTTGATGATGTACACTTATTCAGTCAGAGATTTTATGATTGCTCTATCATGTTATTGATTCGCCAACCTTGGAAAATCTATAATGTAGATGCAAAACTAATATGAATGCAAATTTCACTTAACCATGTAAATCTACATGCAAATATTGTCACCTTAATATTCCCCATTTATCGTACTTTTTATCATCATCGAGCCTTTGTAAAATGTTGAAATTGAGTACAAGCATCGATGGTATGAGTTAGACCATGATGACCTGAGTACTACTTTCATGATTTTTGATATTGCAAGTGAACACAAGCATCTAGGTATAATTAAACCAAGATAACCTGAGAATTTCTTGTGTAAATAGACAAGAATAAATAATTTTATTATGTGAATTCGTAATGTCATCGCTGATCTGGTGACAATTCACTGTGTAATGATCAACTCTGGGACAACGGAACCCGAAGCCAAATTCTCCTTCCTGCTTCTCTAGTTCAATACATCATCGAGGTTTCTCCAAAGAAATGATAACAAAAATAAAAGTACAACATTTGAACATTCAAGCTAAAGCGATAAAATCATGATTCAAAAGAATATCATCCATCTAAATTTGTTTTGATTGATTTGATTTCAGTTGTTTGATATGGATGGTTGATTTTCTAATTTTTTTTGATGTTTGATGTATGTTCAATGTTGAGTTTCCCTATGATCATTGTGTTTGCTATGTTGTCATATTGTTTTTTTCCTATTTGTTTAAGCTCAAGTTTATTGCCCCTAGTGAGTTCAGGATTTTTCCCCCAAGCTAGGGTGAGACACGACCACATTGCTAGGATTTGTACATGAGGCCTGTCTTTTCAAAATGATAAATGGAATGATGATGTAAGCGAATGATCAAGACACGCCTCAAATAGATGGAAAATATATATTTACCTCACAAGTAGTGCTTGTTTCCAGGTTTTCACTACATGTTTTTTTTGCATGTTTTCATATTTTATGATTTTTTTTTGTATTTTTCTCTTTTTATGATTTTTTGTATTTTTTTATCACCAAGATGCCTGTTTGCTAGGTTTTCCTCAAGGCGACCATTTTCCCATGCACTAGTTGATTCAGGTATAGAATTTCCTGAAATGGAGATTATTGATAGGTTCATCAAACAAATCCCCTTCAGGTGTAGACAATTGATGGGCTCCAGATCCATAGACTGATATGACAACAAAGGGACCTAGCCAGTTAGGTTCAAATTTCCCTTTCTTTTCTCTTTCCTATTGATTTCGAGGGTTTTCCTTTAGGACCAAGTCACCAACCTGAAATACTCTAAGTTTTACCTTGTGATTGTAGCTTCTGGACATTCTTTGTTGATATGCCTTCAAATGGTTCACAACTTGTCGACGACATTCATCCAACGATTCCAACTCTTGAAGTATAGACATTATATAATCCTCATCTAAAATAATTCCCTTTAGTGACACACAAAGTGATGGTATCTCAACCTCAATAGGTAGTATGGCCCCTGATCCATATACCAAGGAATGAGGTGTAGCTCCTGTAGGTGTTCTGATCTTGGTTCAGTATGCCCAGAGAGCAATATTTAATTGAACATGCCAATCACATCCAACATTGTTGACAATCTTCTTCAGGATTTTTAGAATATTTTTGTTTGAGGCCTCTGCTTGGCCATTTCCTTGAGGATAGTATGGTGTTGAAAAATTATGTTGGATATGAAACCTCTCACATAGTTCTTGAACATCTTGATTCTTAAAAGGTCTACCATTGTATGTGACAATAGACTGAGGGATACCATATCGACAGATGAGGTAATTCAATATGAAAGAAGAAATATGTTTTCTAGTGATTGTTGTCAAGGGAACAACTTCTATCCATTTTGTAAAGTATTATGTAGCTGTGATTATAAATTTGTGTCCATTGGATGATGACAGATTAATCTTTCCTACCAAGTCTAGTCCCCACTGACAAACATGCCATGTTGAAGTGAATGGTTGTAATTCTTACACTGGTGCATGTATTTGGTTGCCATGGATTTGACATTTCTAGCACTTCTTAACAAGTTGAAAGGACTCCTTCTCCATATTCAACTAGTAATACCCTAAATAGAGGAGTTTCTTTGCTAGGGTTAGTCCTCTTGAATGAGTTCCACAAATACCTTCATGAACCTCATATAAAGTTGTCTCAGAATCCTTATGTTCTAGAAACTGAAGGAGAGTACCATCTAGACCTCAACGGTAAAGTATGTGAGCAATTAAAGTATGTCGTGTAGTTTGGCGGAGGAAGTTGTGTTTCTGGTTTCTAGAAAGATCGGGAGTAAGGTTATTGTCTTTTAGGTAAGCATAGGTATTTCCATAAATTGAGGATTCAACATTAACTAAATGGCATATGGTTTGAGATTCAGGATTATCATAAGTAGGGTTACACACTTGCTCCACCATTAACTCATAATGACCTCACTTTTTTGGCATTTGTAAGAGAGAAGCAATTGTTGCCATGACATCAACAACTTTGTTTTCTGCCCTTGGAATCTATTCAAACTTGACAGCTACAAAGTAATTTTTGAAATCATCTACCATTTTCTTATACGGCATCAACTTCTCATCTTTGGTTTGATATTCATCATTTACCTAATAAATGACTAGTTGTGAATCTCCATATACTTGTAGCTCTGTGATCTTCCATTCAACTGCCACTTTTGATGCCAATAATTAATGCCTCATATTCAGCTACGTTATTTGTACATGGAAACATGAGTCTATAGGACTTTAGGATGGTATGTCCTTGAGGTGTAACAAAAAAAATTCCCACACCCAACCCACGTTGTGTGTAGGACCCATAAAAATAAATCCTCCATTATTGTGTTGTCATTGTAAGAATGTCCGCATCAGGAAACTCATTGTTCATTGGATGATCATCTGGTAATGGAGCTTCAGCTAACTGATCGGCTATCACTTGACCCTTGATGGCTCTTCGATCCACATACTAGATATCAAATTCACTCAAGATCATGACCCACTTGGCTAGTCTTCCTGTTAGAGCAACCTTGTTGAGTAAATACTTTAACGGATCAATCTTCACTATGAGTTTGATTGTGTGGGTTAACATGCAATGCCACAATTGTTGGGTAGCAAATACCACCACCAAACAAGCTTTTTCAATGAATGTGTAATTTATCTCATAACCATTCATAGTCCTGTTGATATAATAGATAGCATATTCCTTTCTCGCAGGATCTTCCTGTGCTAATAAAGCACCCAAAGAAATCTCAGTAGTTGCAATGTATATTAATAATGGTCTATCTTTTGTAGGTGGCATTAGTATGGGTGGTGACATCAGGTATTGCTTTATTTGATTAAAAGTTGTTTCACACCCTTGATCCCATTTGAAAGAGACATTCTTATGTAGAAAATGATTGAATGGATGACTTTTGTCTACTAATTGGGAGATAAATCTCCTGATTGATTGTAGCCTTCCTTGTACAGATCGTAGTTGATTGATATTCTTTGGTGGCGACATTTCCATTATGGCCTTAACCTTGGCAAGATCCACTTCGATACCCTTTTATGAAACTATGTACCCTAGAAGCTTTGCTAATGTAACCCCAAACACACATTTCTTAGGATTTAATCTAACATTGAACTTCTCTAATCTGGTAAATATTTTATCCAAAATCTCATTATGTCGCTTCTACGGTACATGCTAGGCACTTTCACAATATATGCGTCCCACGTAATCTTACATAAAGGTATGCATCTGTAATGGAAAATGGGTGGTCATTGCCCTACGATATGTAGCTCTTGCATTTTCAAGAGCCAAAGGCATGACATTCTGCCAAAAATGCTCCCCACGGACATGTGAATGCTATCTTTTCCTAATCTTCAAGTGCTATCTTGATTTGGTTATACCCTGAGAAGCAATCCATTAGTGATAACATGGTGTGTCCAACTGTTAAGTCTACAATAATATCAATGTTTGGTAAAGGAAAATCATCATTTGGACGTACTGTTGAGATATTTGAAGTCGTTATATTCTACTACTATTATCACGGTTTAGAAATAGGCGCAATGGTAAGAAATCCCACTTGGCGTGGTGGTAAGATCTGATGAATCCTACATCTAACAACTTTTTAGGTTAACCTTTACCAGCAAGGCAATATCTTTTGAGATGCATTTTTCCTTAGTTTTGTTTCCGCGAGGTTTATTCTGAATTAAGTAGAGATAAATGATGCATTAGAAGATCTGGATCCAAAGCTGGCATATCAGAGTAAGACCAAGCAAAGTTAATGTGTCTTTCTTCAAATAATTTGGTGAATTATGGCTTTTCTTGTTTAGTCATAGATGATGCCAGATGTAGAGTCTTTGCTTTTTTCTATTGTGCCAATATTGATAGACTATGTAGGCTTCACCAATACTGATGATCTTTCATGATAGTGTGCTGGAAGGGTGTCAAATCTCCCATATTTTGGTGCCTCACAGAGGTTTTCACCATCAGATGCATTCTTTATTTTTACTTTTTCGAGATCTAATGCTGCCATTAAATGGTTTTCACCATTAGATCCATTATTCCTATTTTCAATTTTGCAACTGGAAGATTTGACACCCACCTAATTCAAAGTGTTGTTATGAGATTCATGAGTAGAGCTTGTGTCAAGTGTGTCACAACAAAGGAAATTAATGATAGCATCATCATTTGCAAAGATAGGAATATTGATAGGTTCAGTTGGTTCCCAATCGATAAGTTCAGGATGCATTAAGGGTAGAAAGTCATTAGATTGGCTAAGGTCAATGATAGTAAGGGTTTTTATAGCAATGTTGTCAAATTTATCAATGGTGATGTCAAGGTCTATGATATTACTCCCTTCCAATTCATCTATCTCACTCGATATATGTCCATCCTCACTTGAGTCATCGATATTTTGCGATCCAAATACAAGGGGTCTAGTCCCTAAGCTTTGTCCCTCCTCGTGTGTGGGTGCATACTCTTTTATGACATCAATTGGTATGTCCTTGTATGATGCTTCAAATAAATAATCCCACTCATATTCATTGGAATCTATTTCAGAACTATCCCACATTTGAAGGATTCTTTCTATAACTCTATGAGTGTTTTCTTCTTTTGTTTCCCCTATATATCCTAGTACTGTTCTGTCCTTCGGCTGAAGTGTGAAAGGTTGGATGGGTCGTACAATGCCTTCTTTTCTTTTGCCAATAGGTCCTTGTCCTTCATACCCCATTTTCTCTAATATTGTTTTTCCCTTTCCATATCGATCTATCTTTATGCCGATAGTTGTAGATGTAGATGCTTCCTCATCTTTGTAAAGCCAATTGAGGATGGCCTTATCTTCAAATTTTCCCTCTAAATTTCTTTCCTTTACAAATCTACCATTTAAAACCATGGTAGGTTGTGATGATGGTTGTGTTGATACTGATGGTTTCCCATATGATTTCGAAGATGGAAAAAATTGTGAAAAACACAATGATTGTTCAATGGAATACTCTCCCATGCCTTTGTCTTTTAATTGGATCTTCTTTTTGAATTTTTGTGATAGAGAATCCAATTGAGCTTCATTGTTTGATGTAGTGGAGTCAACAACACTTGTCTCTTTTGACTATTCCTTTTTCTCGACCCATTTAGATACAATGTTTAGTTGCCTTTCACTGTTGGATGAACTAGAAGTGTTTGCTTCCCTATTATGGGGCACAAAAGTGTCTTGAGTTGTTTTAAGCGTGCTACAATATTGGGGATTGTTGTAGTCAGTTGAAATAGTGATTTCTTGTCCATTGACTGGAAACTTTAAACACTGATGATAAGTTGAAGGTATTGCTTGCATTTCATGAATCTAGGGACGTCCCAAGAGTATATTATAAGTCAGTTCTTTGTCTAACACTTGGTAAACTATATTCTTCACAATTGGTCCCACTTGAATAGGCAATACAATCAATCCCTTGGAGGATCTCTCTTCTTTGTCATAGGCTTTGATTGTGATTTTCCTTCTGATATCAATAGCATTATCAAAATATCCTAGTGCATGGATCAGTTTCAAAGTGAAAATGTTTAAACTATCTCCGCCATCTATTAAGACACGATTTACCCGATGTTTATGGATTAAAACTTCAATATGAAGGGCGGAATTGTGTGGATGAGTAAGTGATACATCATCTTGTTTAGAAAATGATAGGTAGTGAGGCGTGGTTAAGTGTCCCACCATAGCCTAGAATTGACAAACATCTAGATTATTGGGTTTTGTTGTGGCCACAAGAGCTTGTTCCAAAACCTCCTTATGAGATGGTGAGATTTTAAGGAGTTCCAAAATTTATATTTGTGCTAGTATTTTTTGTAGTTGATCTACTATGTTGTACTGATTTGAAGGAGTAGCAATGGCTTTAGATGAAAATCCTTTCAATATTACCTTGGATTTCCCCCTTGTTGTTACGTTGACTAGTTGATGTTCTTGGTTTTCCCTAATTTTTATAGCATTAATCTGATTAATTGATAGGGCCATGTTTGGGATCATATTTAATGGTATGATTTCATTGATTCCAATGTTATCAGATTGATTATCAGCGGTATCATTCTTCTCAACTATAGAAATACAATGAATAGTGTTGTCATAAATGTAGTTTACAGTCTTACCTTTACTGTTTGCAGAAGAAGATTCTCCCTTTTCATAATTTGGTAAAGGATTTTTAAATGCATTATGATCATTGTTCATTTGATTTCCTTCTACATATACCTTCCTATTGTCAATAAAATCTTGTACTAGATGTTTCAACTGCATACAATCATTCATTTTATGTCCTCTGTTCTTATGAAAGTCACAATAGTTTGTGTCATTCCACCATGATGGTTTTACTTTTGGTTCCCAATTTCTTGCTTCAGGCAATGTGATAAGTCCATTTGCAAGAATTTCTCTCATTGTTGATTCTAGTGTTTGTCCCAATGGTGTGAATCTATATCGATTTGATGGTCTTTGATATGATTGTGGTTTAGATTTTCCATTGTTCGGATTGTTGTTTTGATTGACACTTTGATTAATGTTTTAGTCATTGTTTTGATTGGTCTTTGCAGTTATTTTTGTCAAGTTAAATACCAGTTTCGCGTTTTGTGTTTCATTTGCAACATCATTGTTACCAATATTTATATTCTTTTTCCAAAGCTTGGGTTTATCATTGTTGTTGTAGTGATTTGAGGATTTTGTATTGTTTGATCCTTCATTGTAATGTTTTATTACCCCTCTTTTTACCAAGGCTCCTTCGATCTTGAGCCCATTTTCAATTACTTTCTCAAATGTTGGTGGACATTGTAGATCAAGCCTGTATCTTATTTCATTTGTTAGATTATCAATGAATAGTTCCATCTTTTCCTCTTCAGGTATGGAACGAGAATACCTAGCAAACATCCTTTGCCATCATTGTAGCAATGAGAGGAATGTTTCACCTTTCTTTTGTTTCGTATTGTAGAGGTCCTTTATTGTTATCTCATGTTGAATATTATAGGAGAATTGTGAGATAAACCTGTTGACAAGTTCTTCAAAAGTTGGAATTCTTGGTTGTAATTTAGAGAACCATTTCATACATTGACCTCCTAAGCTCCTTGGAAATAACCTCATTAGATAAGTTTCCTCTTGTGTAAATTCTAAACTCATGGTTCTAAATTCCCTCACATGATCAATTGAATTCATTTTACCGTTGTACTTGTCATATTTTTGGAATTTGTAATGTATAGGAAATGGTATCATGTCCACACTTGGATCAAAAGGATAAGGACAAATGTCCTATAATGAGTACCTTTTCATGGTTCCTTTTTGGATATCTTGAAGTTGTTGCAAGTTTTTCATTTGATGTGTTAGGGCATTCACTTGATCTATGTTTTGTGTGCTTTGTGTTTCAGTTTCAACTACTTTAGGTGCTTCTTTTAGTTGATTGATGTCAAAGTCTTTTGGAAGTTTTGCACCTAATTCAGCTAGCATTAAAAGATATTTTTCCATATCTTGTTCTAAAACTTTTTCCAGCGCAAAATTTGTGGACAAAATTCAGATTCCTGTTATGCAGCTTTGATATCCTTTTGGTTATTTCATTCAGATCATCTTTGAATCCGCTGGTGCGATTTCCGTACCCGCCAGGCATTTGGTGTGTTTCAATTTATTTTTTTCTTTTTCTTTTTAACTTGCTGCAAACCGTATACAGTGTTGTTATATTTTAATTAAACTTTGATCTTTTTTTTTGGGTGAGTGCTAACTTAAGTCGCATTAGAATGCATAAATCTCTACGATGAAGACTGTTAAAATCTTAAATTTTGCCATGTGTTTCATTTCAATACTATGTAAAGATGATTTCATCCCTGGGATGTAATAAAACTTTAACGCAATGAATCAATATTTTGTGTTTTGCGATTAGGCACTCTTAAAAATTGCGCTGATCTCTGGCTTAATTTGATAGAAAGTCATATTTCCGTAAGGTCCCATTCCGCTCTTTAAAGCCATTGACCTTACTGATCAGAAAATCGTTTTATTCCCGCTGGAAAACCCAGCTCCCACCTGTTAACTATCTAATAGGGTTTTAAATAGCTCTCTATTTTCTTTGTCTCTACGGATGCTTATAACAAAGGGTAGATGTGCTAAAATAGATTGTGGATGCACTAAAAGATTTGGTGAATGCACTATCAAACAAAGTATATGTGCCAAAACAGAGATCGGTTGTGCCAAGGTACTGGTAAATTATGGTGACAAACTGTAGATGTGTTGTAAGATAAGTCAGATGCATCAAAACCCGGTGAAGCTGTGCATATTTTGGAGCAATAATAATAGATGCACTAAAAAAGATCCTGGTGGTATGGGCAAATTTTAAAGGACCGTAGCATCTAAAACCTAAGCCTGTCAACAAGTTGTCTGATTTGTTCTTCTTTCTAACAATAAAGCGATTTATCTTGTGGTGTAATTTTTGAACCATGAAATTACTTTGATAATAAGTACTTTCTTCTCCTCGCGGTAACTCTAAAATTCCGGATGATTCCGAATTGATGATGTATTCTTTAAAAAGGACTTTTCGCCGTTACAAGGGCGAAGTTTCATCGTTGTTTCCAAATTCTATGTGACAAAATATGGGAAGTGAGTGTCTCTGGTGAAACTCCTGGGTCCACCTCCTTCAATTTCCACAGTGTTTTGGACACAAATACAAAATAGTTCAAGCACTTTTTTCTATCTCTCAAAATTTTAGGGTCACTTAGAATATCACTTGCCCCATACTTTGTAACTATAAGCCATTCTCACACTCCACCCTGTGAGGTGCCTGCATGCTTTTTTCTCTTTTCCTAAGTCTTTCAGAACAAAGTTGAATCCTCCACTTTGGCCATGTCTCCCATGGCCAAGTGCATGGACTCAGTGACTTTTCCCTCCCCTTTGCAGCAGCTGGGATATGTTTGAAAACTAACACAATTGATCTCTACACTAAATTTAGATAGGGTATCCATTCAAAGCGGCAAATGATAAACTCCCTCAGAAGACCTCCCAATTTTTAGAACAAATATTTTGGGGATGGTTATCTTGCACACTTACGTTGAATTGTGGGTTTCCCCAAATTCACTTTTGATTAGAGTGGGTTGGAAAAGCTGGCTTTGGTTGTTCCCATCTTCTATAGGATTGTTCCCTCAGAGGAGTACTTTTTCCCACCATGGCAGGTTCTAAAGGATTCAATAAAGCATAAAAATTAAGTCTAGCATTCTGATCACCCAATGAAGGGGAGAGCATAGGCCTATCACTTCAACCATAGTAGACAAGGTGTTCAATTTAATCCTTTACTTAATCTAGATGCACTATTTTAAACAAAGGAAAAACAATAATTGAAATTAAATCCCTACAAACACCATTAGTATTTTTTGTGAATTTTGTCTTTGACCGGCGTATGTTTTCCAGCAACTGTCTTTGGCAAGTGTATTTCACACCTAAAACACAAAAAATAATGATTAGACTTCAGATTCTTAAAATTCTATAAATAGTAATCAGATGTACCACAACAATGGTTAGATGTGCCAACACAAAATTTCAATGCACTAAAATAACAAATCTATGCACTAAAGAATTTGATGGATGCGCTAAAACAATAGATCTATGTGCCAAAAGAAAACTCCCTATCTGGTGAAATAGAACCTTTGGATGCACTCAAACAGTCGTCAAATGTGCTAGATATTCAGTAGATGTTCCAAAACAGTGCTCAGATGTGCTAAAGTATCTGTCGTATGCACCGTAAAATCTCTTGATCGCGCTAAAAGAAAATAGGTCAAAAGCCTACAAGGACACTTTTCAAAAAAAAGATGCAAAATATGGGGTTTTTGGGCCCCACGGTGGGCGCCAATTTATGTGTGAGTAAAATGTGAGTAAATGATAATCAACACAATCAATAAGACATTATATCAAAGATTCAAATAACAAATTAAACTAATTTAAAGCAAGAATCTACTGAAAGCGCCATATTGCTCTCTATCTCCAAAGATTTATTAAGTCACGAGGCTCTCAGATTTCGTAAGCATTATGACTGTTAAAATGCCAATCTAGAGAATGAGATGTTGCTAAATGCAATAATCTAATCCTATATGATGATTTCTAAATGATAATGATAAAGCTATTGTAATATAAATTGACATGAAACTTGATGAAAGAAGCTACAGTAAACTATGATGCAACTAAATGAAAAGCCATGATATTGATTCTATTCTAAAATGCTTGCTATTTCTATTGCTAAATGATAATTGCTTATTGCTAAGATGCTTGATTGCTCAATTGGTATTTCTATAGAATAAGTTTGCACACGATTGGGATCCTTTTCCTGTAGACAGAGGTTGTATTTATAGATTCCCGATAGCACATTTGTGAAGGGGTAGCAAAGCAAAGATCTGGATTTGATCTAAGAATTGAATGGTGAAGGATGAAGAAGCTTGAGCTGATTATAGATATTGTTCCTACCAACAAAAGCATTCAGCTAGAGGATAGGAAGAATCAATGGAAGAAGATGAAGAATTTTTCCTACAAATTTTTCTCCAATTTGTCTCCAAATTTTCCCATGAAGGTTGAGATGAATTAAATTAGACATTTCATATCTAATTTGGTAGGTGGATATGATTAGCTATAGAATATATTTCAATTGAATATTTAGATTTACTCAATTTAGGAAAAAAGATATTTAATTTAATAAAACAAACTATAAAAGTCTATGTTTATTAAATAAGTATGGAAGAAAATGTGATAATTAAATAAATCAAAGTATGAAACTTGTTTATTTAATTTAGATGAAATGATGTGATTAAGATGGAAGAATTAAAAGTGAACTATATAAATAAATATTTCTATTTATTTAATAGTAGAGGAATTAAAGGTTAATTAATCAAATAAATCCTATTTAATTAATTATATTATCTAGACCATTTTTAGGTGTATACAAGATGCAATCCTTATTTACCAAAAATACCAATTGTCGCCTTCAAGTATTTACAAAAACTTTCCAAAGACAATTCAAACATTTAGCACGCTACAACATGTCAGCATGGATCTACAATAGGTCACACATATATTTGCAACAAAATTAATTCACCATAACATCAAATGTCCATCAAGTCGGCCAGAAATAGACCTAATAGCAAAATGCAACAACAAAATAATGCCAACTCATCATACGAGCACTTGAATACGTGAGATTTTGAATATACGTGCTTCTAACATCTATAAACCATTTCCCAAAATCACAAGTAACAATAATCAATAGCAAATGATTGAGAACCAAAATACCAGAGGATAATAATTGCATACCAGTTCAAATACCGAATCAAAATTAACCTTGCAATTGCAACTCATATAACATGGTGACATCAATGACAACACAAAAATAGCAAAATGAGATGTTCTTCATTCTTCCAACAATCTCCCCCTTTGTCATTGATGGCAACATGTGCCAAAATTTACAAGACCTCTTATATACAACACTTCTCCCCCTATCACCAGTATTATCTTCCTCTTTTCACTCCCCCTTTGACATCAAGGAAAAAGGGTGGCCCAAAAGAAATATGAAACTAAATAAATCAAACATTAAATAGAGGATGGAAATCCTTGAAGCTCCTTAAGAATACCTTGCCATGTCGATTTACCATTCTCCCAACTCTTCTTTGCAGCAATCAACATCATGTTCAGGGATTCCAAATCCATCATACTTTCCTCTGCATCATTCGGAGTACCAGGAGTCAGATTTATCTTCTCAAGTTTCTCTGCACTTGCCAAAGCATTGGAAACCGAGGTGTACTCCATTCTTACAAGGTCACCTAACTGACCAAATTTTTTGATGATTTCTTCCTTCTGCTTCTGTAAAATGAAAAAATTATCTCTATGAGCAAAGATGGCATTCCAGGTTAATCTGTCTTTGTCCTTAGATGTATTGTAGGTACCAGAGATAGCAATCAACTGAGACTCAATGGAGTCCATAAGATTTTTAATATTTCAAATGGTATCTGGCCACTTCAAGCAATAAGTAAAGACATCATTTTCTTCAGACTCATAGATTTGCACAGCTTTCAAATTCTTCTCAACATTTGTGTGATCCAAAGCACACTTGTCATGCAACACCAACAACCTTTTCTTTGTCAGTTTCTCCTCAACCTCTTGCTTTTTCTTCTCACCAAGTCTGGAGGCATACTACTTAAAGGAGTCCAATAACAGTCTCAAATTTTCTACTAGAGTGAGAGATGTATCCATTGAAGTACTAGGTGTGGCCTCCTATAGTGCCTTAAGAGCATCTTCAATCAATTATGTCCCTTTTTGGTGTGTCTCCATAATCTCTCTTCTACCAGATGTATGCAATGCATCACCCAATACCAACTTATGAACAGGAGAAATTTTATCTAAATTCACACAACCTTGAATCATAGGAAGTTGTAGAAGCTCTAGAGGAATTATCGGTCAGAACCTGATTTGCTTGGATAGAAAGCCTTTCAACGCATCATCACTGGAGGAGGATTCTCTAGGAGATCTATGATATTCTACAACCAGCCTTTGATTTTCTTCATTCTTCCCAATAGATTCCTCATTTTTCTCTTTTTCCTCTTCCTTTTCTTGCTCTTCTTCCTTATTTTCTTCCACTTTCTCTTCTTCTTTTTCAACTTCATCCTTTCTATTTTCATCTTTATCTTTGTCCTTGTTGTCATCTTCATCATTTCCTTCACTTTCACCTTTATCTTCTCTCTTTCATTATCCTTTTCACCTTCAGTATAGGGCCAGCATTTCATGCTTCATCACCCTCATTTTGTTTCTCCATCTCTAGAGGATCATTTGCAACACCTGTATCCTAAGGGATATTTGTATCATTTATTTCCATATAAATACATGTATCACCTGTACTAGAAGGAATATCTTCCTCATCTTCTTCTACGAAAACATCTTCACCTGACTTAGGTGAAAAACTAGATGGTAGTGCACCAAGCATGCCATATTTCTTAGTTGTATCTTTGATTACTTCTGCATTTTCCTTCCTTATTTTCTTTATTTGCTTCTTATCCTTTTTCGTCAAAATATTCACTCTTTTATTCATCTGAAACATATCTCCATATATCTTCTTCAAGGTTTCCAAATCATCTGGGATCAAAGAAGACCCAATTTTCTTAAATGCATCATTTTTTATCTTTTCTTCTAATTCAATAGCCTTTTTCGCCTTTTCATTAGAGCTACCCACATTTTCTTAGGCACATTATTCTTCACATCATCCTAATTAACATCCAATGTGATAACATATTGAATAGTGGCTAAAATTAATGTCTTTCTATCCTCTCTCCCCACTTAATCATAATACTTTGTTGTGGGCTTCAGCATATCTTCAAAATGTAACAAGGAATTGAGTATAGCCTCTAATTTGAAAGGGGAACCAGTCTTACCAGAGTGTTCTTCATCTTCCTCAGAAGATGACACAATATGAAATCTCTTAGAACTAATACTAGCTTCCTGAGAAGCACCTTCACTAGAGGATAGGCTTCCTCTTCTCTTAACAATTTTGCTTCAAGGTCCTCCTCTTCTTCATCTTGATCATCAGTAATGTTGAGGTTCTTCTCCCTTGTCATTTTTTCTTTCTTTCCTCTCTTCCTAGGTACCACCAGAGGAGTCTCTTTCCTTTTCCCAGATCTTGTATTAGGTCTGAAAGGAGCCAGGCCTTTTTCCTTTATTAGGAACACTAGGTTCAATCTTTATTACAGGAGTTGTGGAGGGTTTAGAAGGAGTAGTCCTACCGGATCTCCTTAGTCCTAAAGATTCTCCCTCCATCTTCTCTCTCTTATCCCTACCTTGTGCAATCTCCTCATCAATGTAACTTGCTTCTCTAAGCTTCTTTCCTACATTCTTTCTTATTATTGGCTTCTTATGCTCCAAGTGAACCTCCATAGATTTTTCAGCATAAGTGTCTTTTCTAGGTTCATTGGCATATTTTAGACTTTTCAGCAACATCTATACATAGCCTTCGGCCTCATCTTTTGTAATTTTCTAACCCAACGGTTGAATCCATGTAGTCCAGGGTTCAATAGCTTATATCATACATTTTGTAGACACCTAAATTTGGATACTTACATTTGTCCAAATTTATCCATTTTTTGTCTAAATATCCTCTTATTTGCATTAATTAAGTAATATTGCTATTATTTAATTAATACCCCTAAATTCCTCTAAATTCCTAAGGTATTTGGTTGAATAATTAAATACCTTACCCTTTATTCCTTTCCTTCAAATAATTAAATAATGGATCCATTTATTTAATTCCCTTTATCTCCCATCGCATCCACCTAATCCTAATCCACTTCCTAAATTCCATCATTAGGGATGTGCACATCCCTAATCCATGATTAGTATGTGTCACATCCTCCAAATTTTGCAAGTTGGCTCCTAATCTTCATTAGCTACCTAACCTTCCTCTAATCTCTCATCAACTTGTCTAATCACCCCCTTTAGTCAACTCTTCCCATCCCCCAAGGAATTTTTAATTCCTTTTGTCTTCCCAAGGTCCATTTTGAGAAATTTTTAATTCCTCTCTCATTCTCCAAGGAATTTTTAATTCCTTTTGTCTTCCCAAAGTCCTTTTTGAGGAAATTTTAATTCTTCTCTCATCTCCCAAGGAGTTTTTAATTCATTTTGTCTTCCCAAGGTCCTTTTTGAGGAATTTTTAATTCCTCTCTCATCTCCCAAGGAATTTTTAATTCATTTTATCTTTCCCAAGGAATATTTAATTTCTTTTATCATCCTCATGCACATTAAAAAATAATTTTTAATTCCTTTATTCAACTCTTCATTTTAGCCCTTGATCTTTTGCCCTCTTTCAATCTCCACCATCCATTTGATCTTCCTAGGTTAAATGGCTAACACTTAGCCATTTTGTTCCTCTCCTTCTTGCATTCTTCACAATCTCTTCTCATCCAACCCTAATCCTAAGCACTCATCATCTCCATCTTTCAAGCTACCCATCTTGCATCCATATCCAAAACCCTTCATCCTTGCATCCAAATCAAGTCACAATGAGTCGTTATGCTACCAAAATTGACGTAGAGCACACATATCAAGCCATCAACTAGGGCAGACAACTCCATCAAGCTCAAATAAGGTAAAATGGGTTTCATTGTCTTTTCTAAGTTTGAGTTTCAACTTAAGCCCTAATCTTGAGGTGTTGTTTTGTGTTTTTCCTCTGCATTTTGTTTATTTTGCATTATTTTAGGTTAGAAAAAATGTTGCACACATTTCTGGCACACCCGATGGGACCCACAAATAGGTATGTTCTTTCACGTTCTCTGTTGTTTCAAGTTTTGTAGGTTCAATTTTACAAACAGGCGAATTTGCAAAGTGTCAAATTCACCCATCTAATAAGTTTGGGTGAATTTGCAATTTGTCCCTAGACAAGCGAACTTGCTATTGATTTGGGAAAATTTTCCTCTTACAGAGACAAATCTGAGGTAAAACAAAGACTTAATCCTTTTGTTTTCGACTCTGTTTTGCTTTCATTTTTAAGTACTGACCTGCTAACCTGTCTGTTTGTGAGTGTACCTCATTTTGCTAACATTTGTGTAGCTGTTTCTCATTCGTTCAAGACCAATAGTTGAAAAAATACTAATGTATTTGTTGCAGAATGAGCAATCCAAGATCTGTACTTAGTTTGTTTGTTGTTTTTCTATATTAATCTAGGCACACGTAGCTTTAATTAGAGGGTCAAATTAACTTGTTTGTTGCATTTGTGAGTTGACTGTTGATGTATCCAATCCCCTTGCACGATTTGGTGATCCTGGGTGATGAGAAATCGCAATTCACTCTAGTCCATTTGTGTTATCTAGGAGGTGCTAGTATGTCTAAATTCTCCCCTTACGCTACGTGCGAGCTTGGGGACCAGCCGAAAATGTCTAGTATCTTCTTTTAGCAGGACCTGCTTGGGGATTTCATCACTCTAAGGGACGATGCCAACCACATGTACCAGCAGGGTATATAAAGGGGGGAGAGCCAAATTTGTACCCCAATCCAATCACATCGTGTTTGGCAGAGCATCAAAGATAGCGTGATTCCTAAATAAGACGTGAAGAGTTGGTCTGAGTTTCTAGTACCTCGTTGGTGCTCCTGACTCACTTGTGATGGGTTGGTATTCACGGTTGTGCCTCATGTACTATGTGTATATTGAGGACTCCCTAGATCACCTTGTTCAACCTAGATAGAGGCCCATGTTTCTCAAACCCTTCTCAATAATTTTAGGATTGTGTTGCTTGGTGTGTCTTTTTGTGAGATACCAATGCTTTTCTTTTCAATTGAGTCGACCTTGCCTTCTGTCTGTTGCTTGCTATGGTTTTTTCCTTTGCCATAGTTAGCTGTTTTTCATCCAGTCTAATCCAAGTCTGTCGTTTTGGGTGAATTTTCCTTTGTTAGGGGTGAATTTGCTTCTGTTTGGGGAAAACCTATTATCCATAGGGGTGATCCCATCTTTCATCTAAGTCATTTCTCAGTCGTTTCTTGTCAAATTTTCCCATTCTCTACCAAATAGGTGAATTTTCTCCTTGTTTGGGTGAATTTGCTACTACTTTGGGCGAATTTTCTCCCTAAAGGGGCAATTTTACTATCAGACTGAGTATGTCCATCTGTCTTGTTCTTCAACTTATCAAATTTTCCCATTCTTTGAGAACAGGAAAATTTCCCACATACTTGGGTGAATTTTCCATCAGTTTGGGTAAATTTTCTCCCTAAACAGCCAATCCCATCTTCCATTCAAGTCCCCATCTGTCTGAGTCTAGCTTTAGTTGAGTTTTTTCATTCGTCAGGGGAGTTTGTTTCTCCGTTGAGGGTGTTCACTCATTTGTCAAGGGAGTCCATTCATCCGTCAGGGGAGTCTTTTTATTCGATAGGTAAGTCCATTTGTCCATTTACCGAGTTTGTTCATCTGTTTTCCAAGTCTATTTATCTGTTAGGCGAGCCCGTTTTCCCATTAGGTGATCCCATTTTCAGGCGAATATGTCCCTGTCCATCTCGTTCAAGAAACAGGCAAGGTTGTTAACCCGTTAGGCGATCCTGAAAGTCAAATCCACTTGTTTCCCTGAGTTTAGGTGAGTTTGCTAGTTGTGTAGGTGAATTTGCAACTATTTGGGTGAATTTTCTTAGCATTTGGGTGAATTTGTAGCTGTTTAGGCAAATTTGTAGCTGTTTAGGTGAACTTGCAGTTGTTTGGGAAAATCTACAACTATTTAGGTGAATTTGTAGTTGTTTAGGTGACTTTCCAACTATTTAGGCGAACCTGTAATCAGTTTGGGAAAATTTTCCTAGAAAATTTGCCAGTTTCTTGTGTCTGGGTGAACCTACTATCAGCTTGGGAAAATTTTCCTTACAAATTCACCTATTCCTTAGGTCCTTTGAAGTTTGGGTGAACCTGCTCCCTGTTTGGGCGAGTTTGATCTTTGTTTAAGCGAATATGCTCCCTATTTAGGTGAGTCTAATCTCTGTTTAGGTGAATCTGCTCACTATTTTGGTGAGCCTGTCACCTATTTAGGCCAATCTGATTGGTGTTTGGGAAAAATTGTCACTAGTTTAGGTGAATTTGTCACTATGTTGGGTTATTATGTACCCTGTTTAGGTGAACTTGCTAGCTGTTTAGGCGAACCTGATTGTCAAAATTGCTTGTTTCTTGCTCTAGTCAACATTTGGGCAAATTTGATCACCTGATAGGTGAATTTTCTTAGCAGATTCACCTCTTTCTTAAGTCATCTTTGATTTAGGCAAATTTTTTCTTACCATCCCTAAACAAGCAAATTCTCCCAAGAAAAGACCATCTATCTTCTTGTCATCATCATTCTTGTTCATCAACACTTTCCAAAATTCATCATTTCATTGACCAAATCACATAGGTGCATCTTAGAACATCATTAGATTCCACATCCATCATCGATTCATTGATCCCCATCACCTAGACTTCATTTTAGGGGTTTTGATTTTCATGCAAGAACTTCTGGAGGCCATAACTTTTGAATTAGGTGTCCGTTTGGGATAAAAAATTATTGGTGGTTTTGTTATGAAGTGGCATGTGGATTCCCAATGACCCTATGTCGGTTGGCCCCCATTTTGACACTTTTTTGGGGCTTGAAACTTTCATCTTGACCCTCAAAATAGTAATTTAGTGTTTTTTTCCAATTTTTAAAAAGTCATTTTCGTTAATAACTCGAAACTCATATTTTAGATTTAGGATGTTAGTTGGAAATTCATCCTATCTTAGTTCTTAGATTTTTTTAGGAAAAAATTGGACTCTCAAAGATATGCATGTGAAATTACCTAAAGTGGCAAAATCTAGCAATTTTTGAAAATTGCCAAATCTAGCAAAATCCAATTGTCAGCACCTTATGTCATCTAGTTAAAACCCTTGAACTTGGTTTAGAATCAATCCCATCACATACTCCAATCATCCTAATCTGAGCTTCAATCCAATTTGAATCTGAGCTTTAATCCAATCCCAATCTGAGCTTAACCTAAATCCCAATTTGAGCTTTAGTCCATTGCCATCTAGGATCTTCTAATATCAAAACAAATCTTAAGATCACCTTCTTTCATCTTCTTCAAATTCATCCTATTTATCCTTTCATCACCTTTTCTTTCCTTCTAATCATCTATTCCCAGCTTTTCAATCCGTATCCATCTAATCTAATGTCATGAATCATTATCCTTCACCAATGCAACCAAAAATAGTAGTCAAGGGGAATCCTAATTACGTTGACAACAATAATGAGAGTCTTGTTGATCAAGAGGTATATGACATAGATCCCCTTGATGCTATCATTTCTAGTAAGCTTTCCCCAACTCCTTTCCAAAATACAATCACCCCTTTAAGCTATCCCATTACGTCTTCATCCACGCCTAATAACGCTCCTTATGCTACCTTTGACAAGGGATATCCATTATCTTCCCCATCCGCATATTCATCATATCCTTCATCTACATCTTTCTCTTATCCAACATCCACATCCTCCTATCCTAATCCACCATCCCAATCTTCCCATCCCAATCTGCCATCCCAATACTCCTACTACAATCCCCCATCCATGTCCCACTATCCTAATCCTCCATACCAATCTACCCATCGTAATTCAACATCCACGCCTTCTTATCTTAATCCTACATCCCCATCAACCTATCCTAATCCTACATCCTCACCTTCCTAATAATCCACCATCCACATCTTCCTCCCTAATCCACCACCCCAATCTTCCCATTCTACTCTATTATCCCAATATCTTTATTACAATTCACTGCCTACATCCTCTTGTCCTAATCCACTATGTCCTGTCCTCTATCCTAATCCTCCATACCAATCTACCCTCCTAATTCAACATCCACACCTTCTTATCTTAATCCTAAATCCCCATCAACCTATCTTAATCCTACATCCTAACCTTCCTATCCTAATCCACCATCCATGTCTTCCTATCCTAATCCACTACCCCAATCTTCCCATCCTACTCTTTTACCCCAATACCTCTACTACAATCCACCACCCACGTCCTCCTATCCTAATCCACCATCCATATCCTCCTATTTCATTCCATCTTCCACTCCACCATGTCCTAACCCTCCATCTAATCTCAATCCCCCCACCAATCCTAATCCTCCATCTACTCTTAGTCCTCCATCCAATCCTATTCCTCAATCTAATCTTCGTCCACCAATCCATAATCCTAATCCTCCACCAATCCATAATCCTTCATCCACTCCTACCATTCCATCTAAGCCTACAATATGAAAGTTTCTCACTCCAGAAGTTCTCCAAGGACTCATGACAAAGAATACATCCCCAACTCCACATCCTGAAGTCGTGGAGCCATGCCATCCCAATCCCTCATCCATAGTCACTAGTGATGAGACCCTTCTCCATCCCACACCTATCATTGTTGTTACCACCCCTAGCACCACTCAAACCATTGAAACCATCAAACCCACTGAATCCATTGAACCCCCATCTCCTACTCTAAGAGTCGTCAAACCCATCGAAGATAACCAAACCCCATCACCATCTTCTACTCCTATATCCACCCAATCCGTCAAAGACACCCAAATCCAATCCACTCCTCTCACTCCTAGTATCACCAAAATACATTCCCATGAACATCATGAATCCTCCATCCTTCCATCTCCCCCACTTAAGAAGTCCCTCCAACACTCCGTCATCATGCCACCCACACAAGACAAGTCATGCCAAGAGCCTAATCCAAAGCATACCAACATATCCCCTCCACATCAAGATCCTACCATCCCATCTAGTCCATCTCAAGATCACACTCCCCCATCCATTCCATCCCATGATCCCCTAGACACTCAAGATCCAATCACTCCATTGCATGAGCCCTTATCACCCATGGCCACAACTCTAGATCCTATCATATCACCTAATCCCTCTCCTGATCCCTTACCACTCACTACTCCTAATCAAGATATTGCTACCCCATCATCTTTGTCTCATGATCCTCCATCGTCGCCTGACCCTACTATCCCCGCACCACCTTTATATTCCCTCAATACTCTTACATTCATCTATGGTGGTTTTATTGCAGAAGAAGAACAAAGAATATAAGCCACCCATCCTCCTCCACCTAATAATGGACTCACATCATTCTTCCAAAGTAACAAGCATCCTACCATAGATCGAATGCTCAAAAGCATGAACTATCAAGGAAAAGGTTTAGGCCTTCATGAGCAAGGTATTTTAGAGCCCATCCATGTCAAATAAAATTGACATACACAAGGTCTTGGATATATCTCGCAAGACTCACAATCCAAAAAGGTTGGTACAACCTCTACACGTCCTCAACAAGCCTCCTCCAAAAGAATAATAGGCTCTTCTTGTCACTCCACAAAACCATTTGTTGCCATCCCCCCTCCATTGTATAGCCTCAAAACAACCATCCATATTTCTCCTTCATCTTTCAAATCCATTTTGGGTCCTTACATCCCTCCATCCACCATCTCCCATCCTTCATCTACTCCATCTATTTTGGGTCCTTATGTTCCTCCATCCACCATCACACATCCTCCAGCCACTAAGTCCATTTTGGGCCCTTATACCCCACAATCACCTCCTCCATCCCATCCTATTCATCCTTTTATCCTTCCATCACCTATCCATGTCACCCATCTTAAACATCCTACTCTCATGTTCCCTAATCAAGATCAACAAAGGCACCTACCTACACATTCCCCATCCACATATCATCCCCAAAATCCTACCTCCATCACTCCATTCATGTTTCCTCTGCATCATCCATCTCCTCATACCCATCTCGTTGCTCTTAAACGCAATTTGGATGCTAAGTCAGAATGCATAAATCCAAGCATCCACATGAATCTAAGGCTCCTCATTTCCTCTTAAAAATACATGTTGAAGAAAATAAAAATAAAATCCAAAATCCAAATCAAACCCACTGGCCACTAAGGCCCACCAAATCAAAAATCAAAACCATGTGGATCCCAAATAAAAAAGATGCAATGCCTTCAAATGAAAAATTTGTAACAAAATCCAAAGTTGCTAATCCAAAAGCTAATCATACACACTCTCCATCTCCTAAATCTATTTTGGGACCTTATGTCCCAAAATTCACTATCCTATCTCCTCCATTATCCCCACATTTTTCGTCCATTAATCCTCCTATCCTTTCACATCCACCACCATATGTGTCAATGTTGGTCCTGAAAACATTTCCCCATCACACATCCACCCCATCATTCCATCCATACACTTTCCAATATCCCATCCATTATCCCACATATCTCCCACATCAAATCCCTTTAATCCATTCCCTTGCATAATCCATCCATCTTCATAACATTGGTTGTACCAACATCCACTAGTCGCTACACACATGGGCTCTTAATACCTCGTATGGAACTTTATGCTTGAATCCTCCATCCATCTCCTTATCACATGTCTTCTAAATCCACTTATCCACATCCCTATCCTTCCTTATCCATCTCCATCCACATTCTATCCAAAAAAGTAAAAAAAAAAATCCAAAAAATCCAAAAAAAGTCAAAAAAAAGTAAAGAGAAATAATTCATCCAATGGTAAAAACTTGGAAAAAAAGTGCCTTGGATAAGTACCATAATGAAAACCTGGCAAACATGAATCATGTGTAAATCCCCATTCGTCTCCTTCCACACTTGGGGGTAGCTTCATGCTATGCATCCCCTTCATCCATCTCCTCCATCCTAATTATCTTCCCCATCCTATCCATCATATCCCATTTATCTCCAATCCCTCCATCCTTGTTGTGATCTTAATAAAGACAGGGGCACCTATCTATGCATGCTTTGGACACCTCTTGGTATACATTCCCTTCATCCATATATTATTGTATTCCTTTTCCACATTCATTTACCTTCCCTATCCATTTTTCATGCTACCATCAATCCCCCTTCCTTATCCATGCATCCTATCCATATCCATTTCACTCCCTTATTTTTCCATCCTTCTATCTTCCATCCATCCTGCCTCATCATACATGACATATCTAGAGTGGGGCATCCCCTTCCTTGTGACATAGTCCTTGGAGACATTATTCATCCATTCTAGCCTCCCTTCCATCTCCCCATCCTTATCTCCTTACCCATTCAAAAGAAAATGCTTTTCATCTCCCCATCCTTATCTTCCTATTCATCCATCATAGCATCCCTTTCATCTCCCCGTCCTTATCTCCTTACCCATCCAAAATAAAATTATTTACATCTCCCCATCCTTATCTCCTTACCCATCCAAAATAAAATGATTTTCATCTCCCCATTCTTATCTTCCTATCCATCCATCATAGCATCCCTTCCATCCCCCATCCTTATCTCCCTATCCATTCATTTTTATCCTCATTCCCTCTCCTAATCCCTTTTCATTGGTATCTAGCTATAGGCTTCCCCCCACACAACCCAATTCCATCTATCTCATCATTATCACTCCCACTTCTTTCACACATATTTCCAATCTCCTATCACTTTGCATCACTCATCTCTCCATCATGTCATCCTCCCAATTCATCTTTTGATGATTTGGATAACTATCTCATCCCTAAGCTTTGTGTAATCACCATAATCCTATCTTATCCACAAGGTCTATCTTGTCTCACCATATTTGTTCCATCATTTTATCCCCTTATCTCGGTCATCTCATCATTCTCTTATCCATGGTCGGTCATCGTCCTTTGTTTGAACTACATTGCCCTTGCACTTTCATGTAGGCAAGGTCAATCATTTGATCTGCCCTCAGGTTTTTTTGTCTGTCTAGTCTCAATCATCCTCTGCAGTCTCCATTTTCCTCTTTCTACTTTTATCCCTGGTCAGTCATCAATCTTTTATCGAACTACGAGGGCTCTACGCTTTCATGTAGGCAAGACTAATCATTGATCATCCTCCGAGCCCCTAGGTCTTTAGGGTGTATCAGTCTTATGTCTTGTGTCTTGTCATTGTGTCGTGTCATTAAGTATGTCCCTATCTAGTTGGCTCTTAACAAATGAGATCCACTAGTATCGCGAAGTTAAATCAATTTCAAATATCTTGCGTCATGTTGATTACTTAGTTTAGTTTCCATCTTTGTTCTTAATAGGATGCATACTTCCTACATCAAACCACATCAATCCCATCCACCTTTTGATCCTGTGGCAAAGGACGTTTGAAATTGATTGTGATATTTTGATGCTTTTGGCTTTTGTTTATCATTTGAGCTTCCTATCATCCCTCATCATGGTCGCCTTGATCCATCATATCATGGTGTGCTTTGACTGGTCAACATAGGGGCGTATCTTGATCTTTTGTTTGTTTTTGTCTTCTTGTTTGTCCCACGTAGTACCCACCAAGATCCTTGTGGTCTTGTGTTATGCTGGGGCATCCTTTGTGTTTGTGGTTTTCCAACATTGGCCCTACCAAATCCCCCCGTGACTTTGGGATGTTGGACTAGTCTTTTTGTTTTTTGTGTCAATCCCATGCATGTGATACACAGTCACCTTGGTTCTTCATACCCTAGTGCATATTATATCATGCTATATCAAATTTAGTGCTCATTACATGGCAGCATAATGCATAACAATTAACTTGCTTGATTTGGTTACTATCCATTTATCCTTCATCACTCTCCCTCATCTATCCATCCAATCTATTTCCATCCCTCCACTTTCTTCATCCTCAACATATCATCATCTCTTCAATCTTCTTAGGATAATATAGATTGGTTATTCTAAGCATCGTTTCTTCCATCCTCATCATTTCATCCTCTCTTTAATCTTATGATAATATAGATTGGTTATTCTAAGCATCTTTTCCTTCATCATTTTTGTTTATTTCAACCATATCACATCTCCACCCAATATTAATCCATTCAATCTAACATAAATCATCTAATCACATCCTTAGTCCCTTTCCTAGCCTTGATCCAATCATCATCATCGTCGGGATGTATCCTTCCCTATCCTTTGGTGTTGTTTTGGGATGTATCATTCCCTCATCAACAACACTTTCATCGCCATCATCAAGATGTATCCTTCCCTCATCAACAACACTTTCATCATCATCATCGAGATGTATCCTTCCCTATCCTCATGTTGTTTTGGATATATCATTCCCTCATTGACAACACTCCATCCATAATCAACCTATTTTGGCTTGTAGCTTGACTAGGGCAACATCACCTTTGTCCTTAAATCCATTTGTGCTTCCCAATCTCCTATCACTTATCATCCTCTCTTATCCATCACTTTACATCATCTTCCTCATATACCCTTTCATCATCTCATCCATTTTGAGAGCACACCAATGTTCTCTTGAACCCACATGTCCTCTAGAGGGGGCATCCTCAATCCCTAATCTTCATCTTCACTCCCATCATCCTTCTTCCTAGTCACTACTTTGAATGATTGGGGCATCTTTTCCAATCTAACCATCTTCTTCTTGGTCCTATCTTTTAATCTTCTTTGAAATGATGCTACTTTGTAGCACCATCTCAAAGAGGGGAAAAATGTAGACACCTAAATTTGGACAATTACATTTGTCCAAATTTATCCTTTTTTGTCTAAATATCCTCTTATTTGCATTAATTAAGTAATATTGCTATTATTTAATTAATACCCTTAAATTCCTCTAAATCCCTAAGGTATTTGGTTGAATAATTAAATACCTTACCCTTTATTCCTTTCCTTCAAAGAATTAAATAAATGATCCATTTATTTAATTAATTTTATCTCCCATCACATCCACCTAATCCTAATCCACTTCCTAATCCCATCATTAGGGATGTGCACATCCCTAATCCCTTATTAAGATGTGTCACATCCTCCAACTTTTGCAAGTTGGCTTTTAATCTTCATTAACCACCTAACCTTCCTCTAATCTCTCATCAACTTATCTAATCACCCCTTTTAGTCAACTCTTCCCATCCCCCAAGGAATTTTTAATTCCTTTTGTCTTTCCAAGGTCCTTTTTGAGGAATTTTTAATTCCTCTCTCATCGCCCAAGGAATTTTTAATTCCTTTTGTCTTCCCAAAGTCCTTTTTGAGGAATTATTAATTCCTCTCTCATCTCCCAAGGAATTTTTAATTCCTTTATCTTTCTCAAGAAATATTTAATTTCATTTATCATCCTCATTAACATTAAAAAGGAATTTTTAATTCCTTTATTCAACTCTTCATCTTAGCCCTTGATTTGTTGCCCTCTTTCAATCTCCACCGTCTGTTTGATCTTCCTAGGTTAAATGGCTAACACTTAGCCATTTTGTTCCTCTCCTTCTTGCATTCTTCACAATCTCTTCTCATCCAACCCTAATCCTAAGCACTCATCATCTCCATCTTTCAAGCTACCCATCTTGCATCCATATCCAAAACCCTTCATCCTTGCATCCAAATCAAGCTACAACAAGTTGTTATGCTACCGAAATCAATGTAGAGCACACATATCAAGCCATCAATCAGGGAAAACAACTCCATCAAGCTCAAACAAGGTAAAACGGGTTTCATTATCTTTTTTAAGTTTGAGTTTCAACTTAAGCCATAATCTTGAGGTGTTGTTTTGTGCTTTTCCTCCCTTTGCATTTTTTTTGTTTTGCATTATTTTAGGTTAGAAAATATGTTGCACACACATTCATTAGAAGAGACATGAAATATGATATCATTTTTGTATTTCTCGACAACTTTCCTCAAAATTCTTTCTCTCTCATTCATGTTGCTCTTGAATACAGCAAAGAATGATGTTAGAGAATTATCTTTGTTCTTCAAATCAACCAGATTATGTATGTGATCAAAGATCTGATGTGCCACCGGTCTGGATGTATCCCAAAACATCATATCATCCCTTCTAGGAAATTTCTTCAGAAAATTAAACAATAGACACATAATCAAGGAACCAAATTTAAATGCACACTTCCTTTCTTTGGTCATCCTTAAGTTCTCAAGCAATTGTTGTCGGGGAAGCTCGTACAAATCATAATCTACACCATTAACTGCCATATCAAAACCAATATAAATAGTTGTGGAATAAACAAAGTTTTCTCTATTAGTGAAGTAAATTTTATGACTGATCATTATTATAGCAGGATTAGTGATAGGCTTTGTAGTAAATTCTCTCATGTCATATGTGGCATCGATGAGTTTCATCACCACTTCATTTTTCACTACTTTCAACATGGGTATCGGTTTCATATCACAAAGTTCGATAAGAACCTTAATTGCTTCCTTAGTTATCAGATGGGGTCTATCAATCCACAATAATTTATCATGCATTCTGCTGAGAACTGGTTTTTCATATTTATCATCAACCTTGGAATTGAAATTAGGAAATTAATTTCATCTATCCAATTTCTTCGCAACAATATTCGAATATTCAGGTTTCATCAAGAAATTATCCCTAGTGAGCTCATTCTACCAAATATCTATCAATTTATTGTGATTGAATTCGTCATTCTTTATTCGAATGTACATTCTTATTTCTTCAATCGGCATAATCCCGTGAGGGATTGATGAGAAGGCGCCCATCGTCTTCGAAAACCTTCATAGAATATTTCTTATATGATGGTCTAGGTTTTCCTGACACTTTAAAAACTACAGGGGATGCCATTTCTCCACAAATTGAGCTCAAACAGTTTCAAAAAGATGATTAACACAATCCCACAACACAGATAAGCAAAATACCTTTTTCTTTGCAAAGAACTAGAACTAGGGTTTACACAGCTCGAACTCCAAGTCTCCTCAAGAACACTCCAAAATTCTCTCCAATTTCTTCAAACGCATAAGTGATTAAAATTTCTTACACATTTACTTAATACAACATTGATCTACCCTAATTCACATTAAATATGACAAATTTCAAAAATCTACTAAAAACTCTTCTTCTCTACACAGAAAAACCCTAATTTTCTCTGCAAATGATCATGACAGCATATTTTCTTCCAGTTCCACTTGCATAACCTCTTACTATCCATTCCTTACAACATATCTATAGACGTTCAAATTATATTGATTGATCTCATGCACTTGATCCCGATTTACTAACATTAGTTCTCTCTTAATCACTCCTTTTAATTGAATAAACCTTATTTAATTAAATTCATAATAATTCCTCTTTTAATTAAATAAATCCCTTTATTTGATTAAATCATTATCTTCTATTAATTAAATAAATCATTTTATTTGATTAATCCTAATGTTCCTCTTTTAATTAAATAAATCACTTTAGTTGATTAAATCATATTCCTTCTTTTAATTGAATAAATTAACATTTATTTGATTAAGTCTAACATCATCTCCTTTTAATTAAATAAATCAAACTTTATTTAATTAATTCTAATGTCCATTATTCCTCCTATTTGATTTAAATAAATCCAAAAATATAAGTCAAATGTCAAATCAAACTAATCCCCATCTAAGTTAATTAAATCCTAATTAACTCTAACTCTAATCCATCAAATCCTCTAGATTTTGCAACTTGCACAAGTAAATCAATTTAATTGATTTATAAATTCTTTTATTTTCATTCAAAAAGGCATCTATTTGGAATATTCCTCCATTTTGAAATCTCCCTCCCAAAAGGACTTGTCCTCCAACATGGCATTAAATCCTCTTACATGTCATTTTCTTGAGCCAAGTGGCATTAACTCATCTTTCAACTCTTCCTCCACAAGCCATCTTTTTAATTTCAAATTTCCACCTAATTGCATTTATTTGCACATTGATCAAAATGTGCTCCACCTCTCTTCAATAGCATGTTGACAAGTGGCACATTGTTATTGGTTCATCTTTAATCCCACATCCTTCATGTTTCTCAATCCTCCATCCTTCTTTCCTATAAATGGAGAGCTTCTCTATTGATTTTGGATCCACAACTTGAGGAAAAGTCATTATCTACAGATTTTATGCAAATTCATCAACACTTCACCCAAGTCTTATAGTTTTTCATCAATCTTAGCTAGGTTATTGCAAATTTCATCAAGGAGCACACAATCATCATCAAGTGGATCAAAGCTTTGCAAGTAATGGGAAAGGGCTTCTTTCCACATCAAAGAAGCACCAATTCCCCCATGGGGTGTTGGTTTTAATGTTTTGAATAGGATTTCAATAAGCTTTCATTTGCTATTCTATCTTTATTTTCTTGTTCATTGTATTTGAATGAATTGCATAGGAAATGATTTTTTTAGACTTGTGTATTGACTAACATTGGGTTGTTTGATGATGTTTGAGAAGGTCTAGATCAAGCATTCACATTTTGGTGCTTGGATCCAAAATCTTTAAAATAAACATTCAATAAGGACATCAAATTTCAAACCTTTAGAAGGATCAAATACCTTGAAAAATCCAAGTGCTACTGCTCGTCCCTAGGGATTTCATCCTTAGAGGCTTCGAAGTATTTGGATTTATATCTCAATTTTCTCTCTAAATTCAACATTAGGGAACTTTTGACTTGATTCTCTTGATTTCCACATAATGGACCTTGTGGGATGAAATGAAATTAATACATAGACATTTAGTTTGAAAAACTAGGCAAGAAGTGTGGATGTCATAAAAGAAAATTATTAATCAAGATGAAATCAATTGAACCCCACACATGTGCTTGTTTATCTTTTGTCGTATGGTATTTTGAGCAAACATTGATCTTCTGGTTTGAAGTACTCTTAGGGAAAAGCATTTTCTTCAAAACCTTGGTCTTGTAAACAAGTCCCTCTTAGGTTCATTTAGGATCAAAACAACCAATCATTTCATCCATCTCAAACATCAATCAAAAACCCATCTCACAAACAACTTTTGAACCATTGGAAAAATAATTCATACTAGACTATTGGTAAAATCCTTCAAATCAAAATCAAAATCACTTTGTTTGGCTAAGTGTGTAGGGATGAATCCTTCCTCACCCATTTAGTTAAATTATCCTCCTTGTGGACAAGTTTATTCCAAGATAACATCCAACATCTTGGGGTTTATAATTCCATTATCCAAATCAAATCAAATCCAATCCAAATCAAAAAATCCAAAGAATCCTAAAGTCTAGTATTCCTCTAAGGGTTTTAAAAGTTCAACACCCATACCATTCACCCCTTTCATCCTTCATCTCATCATTGGTCCTAAATCCCTTACAGGTCAACAAGGTCAAAACACAAGAAGAACATGTAATATAAACTTACTACATACATCATGAGTAATCTAAATCAACCAAAATTTCAAAGCCTTACAATGTTGATTGATTATCAAAACTTACATTTATACAATCCATACATGGCATCATTATCTCCTACAAACCTAAATGGTACAACAAATGTGAGTATGCCCAATCCAAATTTTGGAACACCTTCCCCTATGGTAGATTTAAATCAAAGTCCAAACCTACAAATCTATCAACCAAACAATCAATGCATGAGTCTCCAAACAAACAACATTATCCCACCAAATCCATACATGCCAAATGTGAATATATTGAGTACAATTTTACTAAACATAAACATTTCAAATCCACACTTGGTAAACTTTGGGATAGATATGTTTGTGAATCATATAAATGTTGCTCAAAGTCCAAATAATATGTTAACGACTCCATGTATTGATCCAAGTCAAGGTAAAACCATGCAAAATCAAAGTTACCTAAATCAAGGCAATGTGATTCCCAACCACAACAATGTTCAATTTTAACCTATAATGCCAAATCCAAACATCATCCCAAATAAGAACATTATCCAAAATCAATTTGTCCATGATCCCATACAAACACCACAAGTATACATTCCAAATCTGCTTGAACAAAAACCAAGTCAACTATATCAAGGGTGTCAAGATCAAATTGCTACACTTACCAAAATAGTTGATTCATTGCGCCAAGAGACATCTCCACCCCAAAATCAATACACTCTTCCATTGGTTAAACCATGTCATCAAAGCATTGAGTTGTGTCCACAACCACATCAAGAACAATATCTCCAATGTAAAGAAGTTGGATATCAAGATCAACAACATCAACAACAAACCCAATCACCACATCTCAAAGATCAATCATGACCACAAGGTCAATTTAAAGTACAAATCTCACAAGGTAACAAATGAAAATACACACCACTTGGGGAACCAATCAAATCTTTCATGAAAAAATGGGTACAGGAGAATCTCATTAAAATCCCTATTTATGAAAATTATTAAGAGCCTCAAGTTAAACCACCATGGTATAATGAGAAGCACCTTTGTTATTTTCACAAAATAAAGGGACACACAACATCAAATTGTATTCGACTCAAAAATATCATCCAAGACCTTATTGAACAAAAAAAATAACTATTAAGGACAATGATGAAGATCCAACCACTAGTGATAGCATTGACAATCTCCCCACCACAATTGTTGAAAACAATGATCAAGAACTATCCATCAATGATCACCTTGAATATGTTTCTACCCCATCTAATGATCAAATCAACATGCATCAAGAGTCACTCTTTAGTCATGATCAAAAATATTGAACAATATTCAAAAATGATCTATTTCAAGGAGTTTTAGAATTATTTGATCCTATTGACATAATCTATGATCCATCAACCAATGATCATGTTGAAAATGTCTCTACATCAACTAATGAGTTAGAGGACATATCTCAAGAATTTATTACAAAGCATGATCAACATCTTTCACCAAAGTCTAGCAATGGTCCTTTCCAAGACATATTCACATCCTTTGACCTCACGGTTATAGATACTAAAGGGATCCTCAACTCAACATTTGATCCAAATTCACTTAAAGATCAATAGGATACTGAGCCACTTCCCATGCCTAATGAAGATATCTAAGAGGCCTTTATAAGCAATCCATCCTTTGAAACTGACCCATGTCAAGAACTTGATCCAAACCATATCAAAAGTAATCAAGATCAAGAATGTGTATCTCCAAGATACTACAATGATCTAATGGAAACTCTCCTATCTATACAATATGTCACAAATAATGATCATGTCCATATAGCACATACTCTTCCATCTACCCATGAGATACTTACTCATAATGGACATGTAGATGATCTTCATTCAAAACAAGAGTCTCATACTCTTGATATCATTACCAAGGAAGAACAGTCTCCTACTCTTTACATTTGTACACGTGATCAAGATATAGAAAAATCTAGAGACATATCATAAATGGGTCATGAAGAAGGATTCTACAAAAGTTGTGAATCAGAAGGATCCTATGAAGGAATATCAAAAATGAATCATGAGGGAGAATTTTACGTGGACAATGAATCATCCACACCTCTTGAAGAATCATTAAAATCTGATATTTCACAAGATCAAGCCAAAGATATGAATCAAGAAGTTATACCACTTATGGAGGACCCTATCACTTATAAAATTGGATCACATACCTTTTTTAGGGAAATCTATCTTATCAATGAAGAAGCTATCACCTTTGAAGATCCATAACAGAGTAGAGGAGTAGCACCTTGTTTCCAGGTAAATTATATCCTATTGCAGATAAAATGTTTCAACAGATGAATTATCAAGGCAAAGGATTAGGCCTACATGAACAAGGTATCCTAGAAACAGTGCAAATTATTGGCAATCCTAAGCATCAAGGTCTTGGTTATTCAATAATTAAGGGATCTAAAAATATAAGTGATACCTCTATAATACTAGAGGAAATTTTATCTACTACAAGCGTCAACATAGGAAGCACGAACAATCCTTATGATGAAACCAATGCCAATACTACAACCAGCCACATCATGAATCTTCATCCACTTATCACCCCATCCACAAATTCGAACCAACATCAAAAGAAGGATGTAAATCAAAGAAAAAAGAGCATTATCAAAGAAAAAGAAGTTGAGAATCATAATGGACAAATCAAATATACATGGATACCAAAAAATACAAAGAAAGATTATCCCTATCAAACTCCATCACTCAAAGAAACTATGGTGAAAAATAAATAAGAGAAATTTATCCATCAAAGATGTCCACAAAAGAAAAAGAAGGCTTCTCAAGCAACGTACAAAGTATATAAAGCAGTTGGTCCTAATTCCATGCACACTTTTGTATCCACCCATCATTGCTCATCTTCCCAAGTTTGGAGAGTCAAAGGTTCCAAGCTTTCAACTAATCCATATATTCCTAAACACATAAGGCCATCCATGCCTCCACGTATGATATCCAATTCTCAACTTGACCATGTATTGGCAACAACCCTTCATCATAAGGATTTAGAAGGCACTCTATCATAATGTGCACACAAAGATAAATTTAACTCTGATATCAACAAAGCAGATCAAGAATCTCAAAATTTGTATTTAGGTACACATATCTTAGCAAAGCAACTTTTTCAAGCAAGCTATCGATGGAACATCATGATAGAAACATCTACATTGATACCACTAGGTGATTCAACATGAGCTTAAAATCTTTTAGAAAAATCAAAAAAAATTAGAAAAAAGATTCAAAACAATAAAGAAAAAAATCGTCCTCTAGTGAAAACCACTATGGGTGCGCTTTGGACAGGTACCACGATGAAAACCTAACAAATAGGTGTCATGTGTAGAATCGAGCATCTACGTGCACCATTTCAGGTGGAAGCATCTTATCTCATCCGTAATAAATCTAGCATTCCATCCATCTTATCCATAATAAATCCATTCATCCAAGAACCATTTATCCAATCCATTTTCATCCATCTACATCCATCTTCTAACTTATCTTGATCTTGACAAAGTTTGGTGCACACTTTACACTTGCTTATGGTAAACATCTTGACATGAGTCATTTTCATTGATCTTATCCTACTAGATAAGCCATGAAGCACTATCCAAATGACCATCCTCTATCTGAACCTTTTTATCTTATCACAAGATAATCCTTGACATCCTTTTTGTGCTTACCATATCCATCCATCCATACACCTATCCAAGCATCCATCCATAGCATTCTATACATTGCTAGACATTGGGGCAGGTATGTACATCTTGCTTCAGAAATAAATATTGATCTATATCTTCCAACTTATGTGGTGATCTGAACATTGGAAAATATAAAATCAAATTGGTCAAGGCATTTGTCATCCAAAATCCAAGTCACCATCCCATGGCATATTTTGACAAGAAGATGTTCCTTATCAAGCTTTATCTTTCATCGAACATCAATCCAAACAATCAATATTAGTCACATCTAATGTGTGCTTCAACGTCACAGCAAATCATTCAAACAGATTTTGTTCCAAATCAAGCTTCACAATCTTGATCAATCAAATCTAATCAATCCCTCATCTTGGGATATCCTTCCCGATCATTATGTTGCTTAACACTATCCTTGCGTTGTTGTGTATCCTCAACAATGTTATCATTATCAATCCATCAATCAGATCAATCTACCTTAGCTTGGTTTTCAACAAAAATCCCAAAACAGATCACTAATATCGTCACACACCCAAATCGTCAAAATCAAGCAAAAATCTAAAAACATCCAAATCATATCAAAAAAAAAATCAAAAAAATCAAAAAATCCAAAAACATTCATAAAAGCAAAAAATCCAAAAATATTCATAAAAGCAAAAAATTCAAAAACATTCAAAACATATCAAAATCCA
>VDFB02353493.1:370986112-371064699 GCA_007258455.2 Sequoia sempervirens
GGAGAGAGTGGGAGAGGGTGGGAGAGAGGGTGAGTAAGTGGGAGAGAGGGTGTGAGAGATTGGGAGAGAGTATAGAAAAAGAGATAAAATAAATGTATAAAAAAACCAACTTTATGATAACGCAAACACGTTTTTAAGAAGTAGAGACATAACTGTTCTAGGAAGAGATAACAAGCGCATTATATCTTGTACTAAAAATGGTAAAAAACACAATATACCTGTGATGTCGGCCCACATTCTGCATATTCTCCTGGTTCTACACATGCTCAAACAAAAAGTAGTTTTTTGATGATTGAGTGAAGTGTCCATGCATGATTTTTAGATTCCACCACCTTTTTCATGATCTTTCCACCACCTTTGCATGAAATAGCAGAGTTTTCATGTTGAAAGGCATATAATATCAATTCAATTTTGAATTCTAGTGATAACTGATATACAATTGAAGTTTGGAGGGGAACAAGCTTTTGAAAAAGTCAAATTGTTGAGGAGTTTGAGGAAAGAAGAACCAAAGGCTACATAATTGGGTAGAACTCCTCCATTTGAAACTCTGGTTTTTTAGGTATGTGAAGTCTTTGTACATTTTTTTCATTCTATTATGGATTGCTTTCATTTTTGTTGTTTTTCATATTCCATGTCGATCATTGTTTGTTTGTCATGTTACAACCTTAGGTTGTCAATGGACATTTTAAATTACAC
Organism: Sequoia sempervirens; assembly: GCA_007258455.2. Classification (NCBI taxonomy): domain Eukaryota; kingdom Viridiplantae; phylum Streptophyta; class Pinopsida; order Cupressales; family Cupressaceae; genus Sequoia; species Sequoia sempervirens. Next base: position 370,986,809 of record VDFB02353493.1, read on the forward strand.
AATTCTATACACATTCCAATTACATTTTTAAACCACATCTCTTTGTGTCATTTTGTTATTTAACAATTCACTTACTTGTGTATGCTTCCAAAGCTTTCATTGAGGTATTTTGTCAAACAATTATACAAACTAGTTGATTTCCTTGTCTATACTACCACATTTTGCATACATGTCTCTAAAAAATTGGAATATACTCCTAATGTAGTAGGGGGAGGCCTGCAACACACAAACACACAACTCTAATTTGTAAACACAATTTTCAATTTGCATTTTCATCAAGACCTCTTCATTCAGCATATTCACACTATTCCTTGTAGCATATCAAAGTCACTCAATTGGGTATAATTCCACTCACACAACCTTTCAATTCACAACACAACACACATCAGGGATCCATTACAAAGCCTTTCAACATATCCAACAATCACCAATGCTTGTTTTGAACCAAACTGCACAAATCAGGTTTTCTATGTTTTTAAGGGCCCAAATTAGCACACTTTTACAAAGGGACCACCTTCAAAACTTGTCCAAATCTCCTGAAACCTTGGGGAAACACTTTATATATGTCAAAACTTCAAATTACAATATTAGATTGCATACATTCAATCATTTACCACCCAAACCATAAAACCCTCTCCCTAGGCTTAGAAACCCTAGGTTTCATTGAAAGTAGCAGTTGCCAAACACTCCAAAACTTGACAACTGTTCAAACAAGTCTAAAATACCCTGCTCATGCTCCATCTAACATAAAATAATGCTACCCAAAATGCATGTGAATTAGGGCTTAGGCTTAGGGTTTGGAAGAATCTCTATGGGAGGTCATGATGTTTTGAACTTTTAGGCATGTGTAGGGTTAATTTCCTTTGTTCAAGTTGGTTTTAAAGCCAGGGAGGTTGTGGAAGTAGCATACTCAATAAACCCTCTTGAATAGTGCATAAAACAAGGGTTTTCAGGTTTGGCATGAATTTGTCTATACCAGATGAATGTAGTTGTGGTTTTGAAGGTTTGGTAACCTAAGAAATTTTTCCCCAAGGTTTCAAGGTCATGTGATAAGTTTGAGGGCATGTTGCTTTGCAAATTAGGCCTAATTAGCCTAATTAGGTTAGCCCAGAGGGGGAGTTTTTGGGGATTTGGTCCAAAGGACTTGTACCTAACATTGAGATATGTGTAATAACTCTGAAATGGGTGTCTAAAACCATCAATATTTTTTTTGGTGTTTTAGAGAATATTTGAGTTATTGGGAAAAAACTAAGTTTCCAATACTACTAGGGTTCAAGGGGTGAAAGTGTGAAATCTAACTTCTAATGATTGTTAATATTTGATGGTTTTTGGTTTGTTCAAATAGGTCATTTTAATGGATACATTTTTGAGTAACTAATATTCATCTCATTACCATGCTACAGGTAAAATTATCTGCCATGTCGAAGAAACTAATAGAGGAAGAGTATGAAACCTTCAAAGAAAAAGAGAGAGAACGGGTGGCGACATATCATGAAAAGAAGAAATTGGAAATGATTGAAGAAAACAAGACAATTGAAGAGGAACCTCAACCATCAAAAAGAGAAAAGAAATTGGCAGCACAAAGGGAACGAATGCAAAAGAGTCATGCTAAGACAGATGCAGATATCGTAGTTGGAGACACACCCTCTACTGCAAGTGAATACAAAGGGAAACCATTAAGCACAAGCGAATATGGAGGGACACCATCCATGTCATCTCGAGTTGAGAGTACATCATCACTCAGTTTTGATGAAGAAGGTATGCCATCATCCCCATGTGAAGATCAAGGTATGTCTTCTACTCCACCCTTGATCCAAGGTATGCAATCTAGCCCACCTCAATTAAATATTGATGAAATTGCTAATGTTGATATGTATGTACCTAGGAGAACACCACCTAGAATTTTATGTAGAAAGACAAAGTTTTTTATTAATATTGATGAGGATATTTTGTAGCACATGGAAGGTAAGATTCCCAAATGCACTTGTAGAAGATATGTTGATAAGATTTGGAAAATATTCTTTGAAAGGCTAAATGAGACCGCAAGATGTCAAATATTTTCTCAAATGATGCGGGGTTTAAAGTATAGAAACATCATGAAGACTCTTTGGTTGAGAACATCGAATGCATCCAGTGAAAACACTATCGTGAAGAATCTAGTGGATGCTTATGACAATGTGGGTAAGACCTCAAGCTCAAAGGATAGTAATGTCAGCCAACGTGTCATTACATCGACTTTGGTAAGTTGTCAAACAAAGAGATCTCATCTCATTAAAAATACAATTGAACAAATGGGAATTAGTAGAAAAACTTTATCAAAAGTCGTTCAAAGGCGGCAAAGAATTGAGGGCATCGATTTAAATGAATTATAGCCATTCTCGGGAAGACTGCCACATAAAGATAAAAAAGTTGTTGAAGCATTGAGAACACTAATTGAATAGTATTGGAAGAATAATACAATTCCATCTCTGAATCAAAGGGATGTCGTAAGGAGAATCGGTAGTCAGAACTGTGAACCACATCCAAAGCATTTTTCGAATACGACTCAAACCCAATTTTTCCATAAATTTCAAAATTATGATTATCCTCAAATTAGTATTTCTCAAAGAGTTTTTTAAATGCTTAAACCTTTTTATTTCAAGATAAATCACACACACACTACTTGTTGTTGTAGACTACATATTGAATTCTCTAACCATTATGATGTTTATCATTCTATATGTCTACATTTGCATACTAACAATGTTTTGCAGGATTGTGTCATAGAAGCCCCACCAAAATCTTCAAGCGAGTTCTTATCAAAAAAAATATGTCAAATAGAGGATAGCCAAATATTCTACAAGACAACATGTTTGTATGGTTCATGTGAGCATTTTGGTGGCTTGCAACGAATGCCAGTATGTCAACATATGGAAAGCACAGATGAGGTGGGATAGAAACTAGTAGATTTTGAGAAGTATAAAATAGTGGCATACGCTACAAAAGATGGGTCTCAAGAAAAAAGGTGTAATTTGGTTATTGAGAAGATTCCAGTGTATCAATTTATGTCCATGTTTCGTGAGAATCTAGTGAATGAGTATGCAAGGCATACCCATAGAGCCCAATGGTTGGAAACACAATTCAAGCTATGCAAGGACACCTTTCCAGTTGGCAGCATACTATCAATGGTTGACTTTGTAGAAAACTACACTCTACAGCCACAGTGTGAGGTGTGTGGCTGATAGTACAGAGGACCAAAGGAAGTATTGAGGGAGTATCACTTTTTTATTAGTGATGATCACACACATTCTCCAAAGGTTGTGCAAGGTTGCTTCCATATGTTCTACAGTGATTTGGCTCGGAGGGGCATAGCATATGATCAACATATAATATGGTCGGATAACTGTGCAACATAGTACAAGAATGTGCACATGTTTTATTGGTTGTGTAGGATGCATCTCACTACAAATGTTTAGCAGAACTTTTGTGAGGTCAAGCATGGAAAGGGGGAGCATGATGGTGCAAGAGCATGCATGAAAAGAGCATTAGCACGAGAAGAGTTAAAGTATAAATACAGTGCAAAGTTGACAGATGCAAGATCAATTGTCGAGTGGTGTAATGCTTTGATGGGTCCAAGTAATGAAGGTACGTCTTCAATTCATATATTTTTTTGGTTGATGGATGATACCAACATTGCACCATATGACAATTTTTGTACACTAACAAGATCAAGTGAGCTACACTCTTTCCTTAGCTCAAATTCAGGTTCATGGAGTATTGATACACGTAAGATGGCATGCTTTTGTTCTTCATATACAATGCAAGTCTGGAATGATTGTGAGTCAAGGGAGTGGGTTAACAAATGGTTGACAAGTTATCTTAGCCCACTTCATACATATCTCCCTTTGATGGCATTGGAACTAACACAGATGGAATCATCATTCGACTTTGACCACGTATCAAATCTAGTTCAACCAGGTAATATATCTACTTGCTTAGTTTTTGAAATTCCATAATGTTATCTTATTTTGTATTGTATTCATAATGTTGACTAATTTGAAGAGATATGCCACACATATCAATGTAGGGCATATAAATATGCAGTTATTGTAGATGAAGAGAACAAAGAGGGAATAGACTATTACTTGTGTCATTGTGTTGAGGCCAAAAATAAATTGGAAGGCCCATTTATAGATGGAGAAAACATCAAATACCCTACAGGCTCAGTTGTTGTTACTGGAACGTGGCTTAGAAGGTACCCACATAAGAGTGTTAAACATTGGTTGTTTCAAGACTTTGACATGCATCGTAAGATTCTTCATTACTCAAACCTTGTTGTGGCATCCAATGTTCATTTGACCAAATATAGGGTTATACCTTTGAACAAGACCTTGTGGAAGGTCCATGAGTCTGACCATGATGCAATACTTGACACAATAAAGAGTAGAGCAGACCCGCATGGTTCATTGGATTAATTTGTAAGTATATGCACAATGGTCCTTATTAATTTATATTTGTATCCACGTTAATTTGTTTGATGCCAATACTATCATCTTATTTTACTTTGTGTATATGTATGTAACTTGGTAAACATTGATTGGTGTCCCCTTGTAGAAAATGAAGATTTATGAGCCATCCAAGAGAATCTCAGGCAGAAAAGCAATGCAACATCCCTATTTTGATGATCTTGACAAATATCAATTATGATTAAATAAGACATTACAAAAGTGATTTTGAAGCTTGGTGAGGTAATTTCAAGTTATTTGTTTGAAGTTAACCTTATCATGAGCACCTATGATGTAGCCATTATAAGAGCATCTCAAATTTCAAGATATTATATTCATGAGAGGTGTTGTGTGCAATAGGTATCTTGGAACTCCCAGTGAAGATGTATGGCTAGGAGTGACTAAGTTGAGAGACTTCCATGCCTATCTATAAGTTCCTTCCATCTATTTTCATTTCATTTACATTTTGGATGAGTTATTTCTTTTTATTCTTTTACTTTGTGTATTTGTAACTAAACTAGTAACAATTGATTGGTCTCTCCTTGTAGAAAATGCTGATTTTTGAGCCATTGAAGAGAATCTCAACCAAAAAAGAAATGCAACATCCTTATTTTGATGATCTTAAAAAATCTCAATTATGATTTGAAGCCATTATAAAATAGCGTGTGAAGCTTTGTGAGGGAATCTCAAGTTACTCATTTGAAGTTAACCTCTAAATGAGAACCTATGGTGTAGACATTATAAGAGAATCTCGAATGTATGAGTGACATTGTAAAATATCTATGAGAACAGAGTACCTAAGGCATTGTAATGAGATTTACTTGTAATGGAATTTACTGAAATATTGAAATTTGGTGCAGGGGCACCAAGGTTATTGAGAAAATTCGGTTCACGGAATTCTTTTAAGTTAGTTTTTTCTTTTGAGTTTTGTCAATTGAATAAGGTCATAACACATCCACAATTGATTTATAATGTAATAAGTCATGTTAGTTACAAAAAGAACAATTAGGAATGATTGGAAAGATGTAGAATCATTTGTAAAGGCTATTTAAAGCCTCTTGAAGGCTATTTAAGTCAATATTTGAATTTGCAGCCTTTTGAAGGAAAATATTTAAATATGGTTGTAAATGTACTATTAGTGAGATTGAGATTGTTAACCTTCAGAGAGTAGGACTTGGGAAAAAGGAATTTGATATGGCTATTGTTTTCAAAGACTTCAAGCAGGATGTACTCCGCATTGATGTCATTCCTCAATCTTCACTTGATGGCATCAAGGAATGGCTGAACTCCATGGTTATAAAGTAACTTTATGAAAGCAGAATGAAATTTTACTAGCGGCCAATTTTGAAGACTATTATTGATGATCCAAATAAATTTATTGAAGATGTTCGTTGGGAATTTTTGAATATGGAAGCTAGTGATTCTGATTCTGATAATTCAGAAGATTCAGATCAAGGATATGAACCCTCTGATGTAGAAGAGGAATCAGAATCAGATTTCATGTAGCCACCATCAAGAGTGTTACAAGCCAACAAGATGGAGGGAATTCTTATATAAGGATAATTTTCAATGTTGCAGGTACCGGATTTAATACCAACTACAATGGCAACATTGAAACTCCCTAGCAGTATTTATGTAAAGGAAATTTCCTTTAGATGAGAGGATTCAAAGCACATCAACCATGTGGCATAGATAATTAAATCCCAAAGATGATTTGTAGCAATGAAAGAATCTGAAAAGGCAAAGAGAGCTACATTGGTGACTTGGGAGAAACTTTATCTTTCAAAAACAAAGCCAATTAGGCTGGTAGATGTGTGGATCAGGTCGGCATTTGGTGGAAGAGGAAGAAAGATTACTAGAACTCTAGAGTCCCACCATAATGGATTTCGATATTCAACCATGAGAGCAGAAGAGAGAGTTGATATCATGTATCAAAACATTAAGCATGCATTCTTCCAGCCAACGGAGAAGGAGATGATTACTTTGCTTCATTTTATTTTGCATAACCATATCAAGGTGTGGGAACCAAGAAGACCAAGGATGTCCAGTTTTATGTGGAGGTAATGGATGTAATTCGACCCATTCCAAATTGTTTTCCTACTGTAACTTGTGGAATGGATCCTTTAACTTGTAAAATACATGCCTAACCTGTTTAGAATGTTGTGGAGTCAAGGTTGGGTGTTTGGGATGATGTTCTAGGGCTGTAGCAGGGTATTTTAATGATAAAAATGAGGGTTTCAAGTGGTGTTTTGAAAAAATGTGGGAAGGACTGTCCATGTAATGCATTATTCACCATGTGCAGGGTTTGGTAAGTGTGTTTGGTGCTTTGTTTAGGTATGGCAAGTGCGGGAGATAGGAGTTTCATTAAAACCCCAAGTATTTTGCTTGAAATAGAGGGTTTGGTGTATTATGGGTCTAGAGGTCTTGGACTTGGAAAAAAATCATGGAATTGGAGGTTTTAACACATAACATACTATTTTTTGAGGAGTTTGAGTGAAGATCTAGTGTTTAAAAGGTCATCTCTTTGTAAATAGGGCTAATTTAGTAGCCTTTATGCAAGGTGGTCTGTTGGATCTTAATGATGGTACAAATAAACATGGTATGTTCTCTTGGGAATTTGTCTTAGGGTCTGTGTTAAAGTTTGATTGATGTTTGGTTGGCCATTGGATGACCTTCTCTAAAAGATAAGCCCATTTGATGAGATTTGGAGACTATAAGTTAGCAAGGGTTTATTGAAAACCCATACTCGAAACCTTCCCACATCCAACCAAAGCCTAAAAAACCTTCAAAAAGGTCTTCACAAGCTTAAAATTTTAAGAGATATGGCTGCCCCCAAATATTTCTTCAAACCCTAGCACTAAACTACCATTTTCCACTCAAAAATGCACCATTTGACATCTAGGGCATCACCAAAAAACCCTCTATTTTCCTCCCTTGCACACAAAACTTTTCACACATGTTTTATAACCATAACTAATCCTTTGCATTGAGTTATAGAAGCATATAGTGGGTGAAAGGCCTAATATGACATTTTAATGCACTCAAAACCCTTAAAACAAGGTACACAAACTGACCCTCACTAATTGGCTTCTAAAATGAAAATAATCATTTGAAATCCAACCAAACCAAAACTAAAACAGAGTTAAGTCTGCTTCCCACAAAATTCCATCGGAAAAAGAGCACAATCACCCTGTACAAAATCGTACAATTCAATGAAACATCAAATCCCAAAGTGCAAAAGGGTAGAAATCTTTGACGGGGTATTACTCAAATACCATGGCACTTACAAAATTTCTATCTAAACCTATGGGATCACGTTGGGGCCATCTACAATAACTTCTCTCGGTTTTTGTTATCTCGGAGTGGTTTTCCTGTGGTTTCTAGTTTTCAGTTGATGGAAAAAGTGTCAAATGCAAGAAGTGGAAAGTTGCAAAGTGGTGCAGCTTTTATTTTACAACTCGTGTGACCAAACAGACTATTCTAACACGTCCGAATAGGTATGTTTACACTAGGAATGGTCCTATTTTTCACCCAAACACGCGGAATCGCTTCGAGCTATGTTCAACCAGATCGATCCCTTAAGGGTCCAAAGTGCAAAATGGTTGTAAACTTTAGCATGTTGCTACTCAGATACCGTGATTCTTAGAAACTTCTCATCTAATCCTATGTGATCATGTTGGGCCCCTCTACAATAACCTCACTTGGTTTTTGTTATCTTACAGTGGTTTTCTTGTGGTTTCTAATTTCCAGTTGATGAAAAAAGTGTCAAATGGAAGCAGTGGAAAGTTAGAAAAGTGGTGCAACTTTTGTTCTACAACTTGTGTGACCAAACAAACTATTCCAATGCGTCCGAATAGGTATTTTTACTCTATGCATGGTCCTCTTTCGCACCCAAACATGCGGAATTGCTCTGACCTATGTTCAACCAGATTGATCCCTTAAGGGTCCAAAGTGCAAAACGGTTGCAAACTTCAGCATGTTGTTACTCGGATACTGCGATGATTAGAAAATTCCCATATGATCCTATGGGATCGTGTTGGGCCCCTCTACAATAACCTCTCTCAATTTTTTTTATATCAAAGTGATTTTCCTGTGGTGTCCAGTTTTCAATTGATGGAAAAAGTGTCATGCAAGTAGTGGAAAGTTGCAAAGTGGTGCAACTTTCATTCTACAACTCGTATGACCAATCAAACTGTTCCAAAGCATCTGAATAGGTATTTTTATGCTAGGCATGGTCTTCTTTTGCACCCAAGCATGCAGAATCGCTCTAAGTTATGTTCAACTGGATCTATTCCTTAAGGGTCTAAAGTGCAAAATGGCTACAAACTTCAACATGTTGTTACTCGGATACCGTGACAATTGGAAACTTCTCATCTGATCCTATGGGATTATGTCAGGCCCCTCTATAATAACCTCTCCTTTTTTTTATCTCAGAGTGGTTTCTAGTTTTCAGTTGATAGAAAAAGTGTCAAATACAAGTAGTAGAAAATTACAAAATGGTGCAAATTTCATTATGCAACTCATGTGACCAAATGAACTATTCAAATGCATCTGAATAGGTATTTTTATGCTAGGAATGGTTCTCTTTCGCACCCAAACATGTGGAATCACTTTGAGCTATGTTCAACTGGATTGATTCCTTAAGGGTCCAAAGTGTAAAATGGTCGCAAACTTCAACATGTTGTTACTCGGATATCATGATGCTTAGAAACTTCTCGTTTGATCCTATGGAATTATATTGGGCCTCTCTACAATAACCTCTCTCATTTTTTTCTATCTCAGAATTTTTTTCCCATGGTGTCCAGTTTTCAGTTGATGGAAAAAGTGTTAAATGCAAGTAGTGGAAAGTTGCAAAGCGGTGCAACTTTCGTTCTACAACTCATGTGACCAAATGAATTGTTCCAATGCATCTGAATAGGTATTTTTACACTAGGCATGGTCCTCTTTCACACCCAAACATGTGAAATCGCTTTGAGCTATGTTCAATTGGATCGATCCCTTAAGGGTTCAAAGTGCAAAATGGCTGCAAACTTTAGCATGTTGTTACTCGGATATCGTGATGCTTAGAAACTTCTTGTCTGATCCTATGGGATTGTGTTGGGCCTCTCTACAATAACCTCTCTTGGTTTTTGTTATCTCGGAGTGGTTTTCCTATAGTTTCCAATTTTCAGTTGATGGAAAAAGTGTCAAATGGAAGTAGTGGAAAGTTGCAAAGTGGTGCAACTTTCAATCTACAACTCGTGTGACCAAACAAACTGTTTCAATGCATCCAAATAGATATTTTTACACTATACATGGTCCTCTTTCACACCCAAACACGCGGAATCACTTTGACCTACGTTCAATCGGATCGATCCCTTAAGGGTCCAAAGTGCAAAATGGTTGCAAACTTCAACATGTTGTTACTTGAATATCATGACACTTAGAAACTTATTGTCTGATCCTATGGGATCATGTTGGGCCCCTATGAAATAAGCTCTCTCAATTTTTGTTATCTTAGAGTGGTTTTCCTATGGTGTCTAGTTTTCAGTTGATGGAAAAAGTGTCAAATGCAAGTAGTGGAAAGTTGCAAAGTGGTGCAACTTTCGTTCTGCAACTCGTGTGACCAAACGAACTATTCCAACACGTCTAAATATATATTTTTATGATAGGAATGGTCCTCTTTCATACTAAAACATGTAGAATCACTTCAAGCTACGTTCAACCAGATCAATCCCTTAAGGGTCCAAAGTGTAAAATGGCTATAAACTTCAACATGTTGTTACTCAGATACCGTGATGCTTAGAAACTTCTCGTTTGATCCTATGGGATCGTGTTGGGCCCCTCTACAATAACCTCTCTTAGTTTTTGTTATCTTAGAGTGGTTTTCCCATGGTGTCCAGTTTTCAGTTGATGAAAAAAGTGTCAAATGCAAGAAGTGGAAAGTTGCAAAGTGGTGCAACTTTCATTCTACAACTTGTGTGACCAAACAAACTATTCCAACACATATGAATAGGTATTTATATGCTAGGAATGGTCCTTTTTCACACCCAAACACGCGGAATCACTATGAGCTATGTTCAACTAGATTGATTATTTAAGTGTCCAAACTGCAAAATGGTTGCAAACTTCAGTATTTTGTTACTTGGATACTGTGATGCTCAGAAACTTCTCGTATAATCCTATGGGATCATGTTGGGCCCCTCTACAATAACCTCTCTCGGTTTTTGTTATCTGAGAGTGTTTTTCCTATGGTGTCCAGTTTTCAGTTGATGGAAAAAGTGTCAAATGCAAGCAGTGGAAAGTTGCAAAGTGGTGCAACTTTTATTCTGCAACTCGTGTGACCAAACGAACTATTTCAATGTGTCTAAATAGGTATTCCTACACTATACATGGTCCTCTTTCACACCCAAACATGTGGAATCACTTTGAGCTACGTTCAACCTAATCAATCCCTTATGGGTTCAAAATGCAAAATAGCTGCAAACTTTAGCATGTTGTTACTCGGATACCATGATTCTTAGAAACTTCTCATCTAATCCTATGGGATCATGTTGGGACCCTATACAATAACCTCTCTCAGTTTTGGTTATCTCGGAGTGGTTTTCTTGTGGTGTCAAGTTTTCAGTTGATAGAAAAAGTGTCAAATGGAAGTAGTGGAAAGTTGCAAAGTGGTGCAACTTTTGTTTTGCAACTCGTGTAACCAAATGAACTATTCCAACATGTCTGAATATGTATGTTTACACTACAAATGGTCCTAATTTTCACCCAAACATGTGGAATTGCTCCGAGCTACTTTCAACTGTATCGATCCCTTAAGGGTCCAAAGTGCAAAATGGCTACAAACTTCAGCATGTTGTTACTTGAATACCGTGATGCTTAGAAACTTCTCATCTAATCATATGAGATCATGTAGGGCCCATCTACAATAACCTCTCTTAGTTTTTGTTATCTCAGAGTGGTTTTCCTATGGTGTCCAGTTTTCAGTTGATGGAAAAAGTGTCAAATGCAAGTAGTGGAAAGTTGCAAAGTGGTGCAACTTTCGTTCTACAACTCATGTGACCAAACAAAATGTTTCAACATGTCTAAATAGGTATTTTTACACTAGGTATGGTCCACTTTCACACTGAAACACACGGAATCGCTCCAAGCTATATTCAATCGGATCAATCCCTTAAGGGTCTAAAGTGCAAAATGACTGCAAACTTCAACATGATGTTACTCTGATACCGTGACACTTAGAAACTTCTCATATGATTCTATGGGATTATGTTGAACCCCTCTACAATAACATCTCTTGGTTTTTGTTATCTCAGAGTGGTTTTCCCGTAGTGTCTACTTTTCAGTTGATGGAAAAAGTGTCAAATGCAAGAAGTGGAAAGTTGCAAACTGGTGCAACTTTCATTCTGCAACTCGTGTGACCAAACAGACTATTCCAACACATCCAAATAGGTATGTTTATGCTAGGCATGGTCCTCTTTTGCACCCAAACACACAAAATCGCTCTAAGCTACGTTCAACCGGATCGATCCCTTAAAGGTTTGAGTGTAATATGTTGAAGTAGGCCATTCCACCTATTGTTCAAGTTGTGTCTCAGTGATATGGGCCTAATGTAAGTAGGATAGGGAGTAGGAATAAGAAAATAGCATCGGTAAAGGCATTGGAAGAGATTACTAATGCTGCCCCTGTTCAAAATTCAAAATTGAGGCCCCTTAAAAGCAAGGCTAGAAGAGGTGAAAAGAATAAATTACTTGAAAATAAGTTAGAATGGGTTGGAAATAGGGTGAGGTGGTGGATTTTGATGTGTTCAAAAGGTTTGCAAGGATAGGGAAGGTCAAAATTATGTTATGGAATGATGCCCTAGTTTGGAAAACAGGGGTTTTAAATAAAAAAATAGATGTTTGAGGGAGTAAAAGTGGGTAAAGTGAAGAGGCAACATAATTTGGTGGTCAATTAAGTTTGTACAGGTAGAATGAAGAGTGTTGGAATAAGATTTGAGGTTCAGTTTTGGGTTTGGGGGTTCGGTTCACCGGTTAGGCCAAATTTTTTTAGAGGGGTGTTCGGTTCATTTTAGGTTCATTGGTACAAAAATCATGTAAAAACAAAATATAAATATATATGCAGCCTAGAAGCATGCATTAGGATTATAATATCACATATCATATAAACAACAAAACCACCATAAACTTGAATGTCATTTAAAACATGCATGATAAATATTCATCGTTGAAACTTGAATTGTGGTAGCTTGATATATAGAGTCTATTTTTTTTTATTTTTTTTTAGACTGCAGGAATCGGGTAGCACGACCCCCTATAAACTACAGTGCGCCTGGTAAACTTTTTAACGTGACCGGTGGCGCTGGCTCGACACGCCCTCCGGTACCACGGGACGGGGGAGACTAGAACTCGTGACCAGCAGAGCCGCAACGGAATTACTTAGCCAACCGAGCTAGGGCCCCCGCCCTGATATATAGAGTCTATTGATGCTAGGGTTCAATTTGTATTATTTTGAAAAAAGAATCCAACTGAGTAGAGTTATTAGCGTTCTTCATAAATCATAATATTTTTTTTAGTACACTAGCCATTTTGATGTCTTCTTGCAGTCTCAAACATTATTTTGTATCATTGTTACATTGGTCTTGAGAGTGGTAGCTTAATATAACTCCACAATACAAAATCTAGTTTACCTATGCAATGTAACAATGGCATAGGAAGATTTTTCTTTCAAAGAACCAAAGGGTGAGTGTACAATTCAAGTGTATAAACACATATCTTTTTGTAATATCAAGGATACTTTTTGAAACTTCCATGCATTGTTAATCTAAAAGGAAAAGTCTTATGTATCATTTGCTTAATTGAGTTGTTCCAATAAAATGATTAAATATATTGGAATCTTTTTATCAATCATTTCATATAATACCAATTGAAAACATGTTTTTTTCTTTTAGAAAATTTTTTTTACCATCAATCAATTAATTTATTCAAGACAAACCAAGGATGACAATGATCAATGTTATGGCTAACTAATTAATAAGTGTACACGTGAATAAGTCAAGCATGTACATGTGAATAAGGGAAGCACAAGTAGTCACAAACACATATGCCTTGAAGTATACACATGAATACATAGTATACACAACTTAATACAAAGTATATGCATGAATACAAGGTACACGCATGAAAACGCGTAAGTCACAAAGTATACATTGGAACACATGTAAGCCACAAAGTATACACATATGTTGTAAAGTATACACTTGAATACACGTAACTCATATCTATTGAATAATGAATTTATAACATGCAAATATGGACACCATCGATAAAAAAGATTTGTATTAACCAAATAGCCATGTATGCATACATCAATATATGTCGATATAAGTATAAAATATAGGTACAAAATAGCCATTTAGGCTTACAAGAATTCCATATAGGCATACAATGTCAAATATATCCAATACAAAATATGTACAAAACTACCATGTAAGCATACAACAAAGGGCTCTGGAATCAAAAGTCATTGATCTCCAGGCTCTTGAAATAAACTAGTGCCCTTTGTTGGTCGATCGGATGGTAATAAGTCTATCACTCGTTTCAAGTGCACTCAAGGAGTGCTCCTGTTGCTCCTCCTACTACTGTTAAATTCTTGGTGAAGTTTTAACTGTTACAATAAGAAGTAAAGACATTAATATATAGAAATTACATTATAAAAAATGATATATTTAAAAAAATAATCACTTACAGCCATCTCACGATCACTCTCCATGAGGGAAATATTCACACGTCGATGTTGAGGTGTGCTCAAGCCCTATATAAACCATCCAAATAGAAATTAGACTACACATCAATAATTTGGTTTGATTTTTCACTCGAACTAACATCTATAACAATGAATGTAAATTGAAATTTAGTAATTTGCCTCATACCTCCCCTGTCAGAGCCATCGAGGATTGTATAGTGGATGCAACACTAATATCCATTGCCCTCGTAAAATTTGGAGGTGTTTCCACAACCAACAACTAAAAATAAAACAACAAATTATTTAATCACAAAAAAGTTACAATAGCAATGGACACGTCATGACTTATAGTGTGTGAGATCTAATGAACAAAATTTTGAGCACTTATTAAACTATATATTTCTTATTATCATGCTTACTATTTTCCCTATCCATATCTTGTTCGAAAGGACATGTTTTTAGGATTTTACCCATAGCAACAAGCCATTGAATTGTTTGATTAAATGCTTTCATAGACATGTACGATAATTGTGGTGGCATAGAGAAGGTAGTGAGCTGTTTGAAAAAAATCCTCAAAAGAAATGGGGTCTCATGGTGATGGAATGCCATCACAAACAAATGCATGTCATGGCATTCCATCACCATAAGAATGCATTTCTTTCAGACATTTTTTCAAAAATTTCATTGCCTTCTTTATGGTATTATTGCTTACTATTATGCTTTGATAGATATTTTCCAAGCATCCATAGTTTGTTGGAAAGCACCTATTTTAGGCTTTTAGCCATAGTAGCAAGGAAGCATGAGTAGTTTGATAAAATGCTTTGGTAAACATGTATGAAAAATGTGGTATCATAGAAAATGTGGTGAGCATTTTGAAGAAATGTCTCAAAGAAATTTGGTCTCATGGTGATGGAATGGAATTCCATCACCATAAGACCACATTTCTTCGAGGCATTTTTTGAAACTACTAACTGCCTTGTCTATGCTATTGCTTACTATTATGGATTCATAGATTTTTTCCAAGCATCCATAGTTTGTCGTGTAGGTGCACCTTTGCAAGCACATGCCTCCATGTGAAGAAATTGCATCACTACTTATGTTGACTTTCTAAACAATTATATTGTAGTTGAAATTTTGTCATCTATCAACATCTAGTTATTAGTTATGGAATGTGAAGTAATGCTTTAAGTTTGAATGATGTGCAATGCAATGTAACCAACGATGTGAATATAATCTACACAAATCTATTAAGTACAATTCATTAGTTAAACTCTTTATTCTATTACTTGCGTGAAGGTTTGAGTAAATCCACTAGCACTAGGAGGTGTTCCCTCGAAACCTCCAATATTACCCTATTCAACATCCAAAATCACATATTAAAATACCATTCGTAAAACAATGCTATTAACATGTAATAAATTTATAATTTTTTACTAGTTACATACCCCACTGATAGGTGTACTGTAGAAATAAGTAGGTGGAGAGCCGGTGTATCTAGTCTCAACACTGTGACCCTACAATTTTATTAAAATCATAAAACTAAATTAGTTAATCTTGCATTTCAAAATCAAAATTTAATAAATTAAATTCAATGAACATGCTAACTTTTACCTAAGTATCAATTCCATATGCATCATGCAAAATTTTAGCGCCCTATCCATCTTCGTAGTTGTATAAGGATCCTCCACAACAGCCCCCTGAGTGTCGATGGGGTCATATGAACAAGTTACCCTGCAAGATTGACACACATGGGTTTGAAGGCCACCACTCAAAGACTCCCTTGGATGGTGTTGTAGAATAGGGCTAGTATGATGGATGACACTCTGGGTCAAAGTGTTGATCACCTGCAATGTCTCTACGTTGGCACTCTCCTTTACGACGATAGGCATAACAACGTTCTCACAAGGCAGCCTAGCAAGAGCTCGTCTCCCTTGCCGCGTAGGATCCGGTTGTGCACCAGGCCTATCCTGAGCCAACCCCCAACCTCTCCCCTAGAAGTCCCTCATATCAAAATAATTTGGGATTTTGTTCAATATGAACTCACTATATAGTTTCATAAGAAAATACTGGGGGACTTCACAATTGTTGCACGGTCGATCATCAAAGACTATGTACCACCTATCATAAAGATGGTTTTTAATCTCTTGGTGGTGGCACCAATGAATAGGAAACCTCTTTGAATTGAGGCTAAGATTTTGATTTGTGCATGGGTTAGTGAATAGTGAGCACAAATCACCTTTCATAACTTTTAAATCCTTTACTTGTTTATATGATATTTTATCTGCATAATATGCCCTAGCTGCCTGCCTCCTATCTTGCCATCCAGTTATTTGTTTTCTAATTGAATCTACATGTTTTAACATATTTTTCAATGAATTTGCGAAGGTCATTCTTTCTGTGGTTGAACCATTTGGATCACTCAACCTACTAATAAAATCCTCAATCTATTTTTTTTTGTTCTCAATCTCACTCATTAAATTTTGTTGAGTGCCACGAGGGTGTTGAGGGATAGGTGGAGGAGGTTGTTGTTGAGGTTGATTTTCTTGTTGAGGATTTTATTCTTCAGGATTTGGTTTCTCTTCTTGTTGAGGAATTTTTTGAGTTTGCGGGTTCATTTGCATCTCCTACAAATTCAAAAATTTATATATCAAATTTAACCTAAAACTAACAAAATCAACCTAAAACTAAGAAATTCAAAACAAACAACAAACAATACTTACCTCTCCCACCTCTTCATCATCGTGGCACCATCCTTGCAAAGAAATAGCAACTCTTGTTGAAAATTTGTGCCCAATACCTCCTCCTAGAACACAAGCGCGAAAGTTGGGGGTTTTGACTGCGGGCAGAAGAAGAAAACAGTAGAAGTGAAAATGAATACTTTCACTTCTTTTTTGCTTTTAATGTGCTATAACATGAGTGTGTTATAACACACTCGCATTATAGCATTTTCAAACTTTTTTTAGAAAGTGGCCATGAAATTGCTACCCAACTTCATGCACCTGCCCTAAAATCTATTTATTATTTCCTTACAATTATATTTCATGTGCTTAGATTCATACTCAATTCTTCTTAACAATCCCTGAACATTTTAAGACTTAATATTTCAAATATAGAAAATTACTCTATTAATTTAATAGAAGTTTTAAAAGAATCATTTACTGCACCATAATGCAAAGGTGAACTCCAAAGATCCCTCATCAATTTTGTTCATAAGAGAAATAAAATATATAGTGGATAAAATTCTCTTTGAACCTTTTCAAAATATGTATCTTTTAAATTTGTGTATTGCTATATAGAGAGATTTACATTTGCATTTATTTTCTTCCTTGAAAAAACCTAGAACAAGACCTAACCAGCCTAAAATGGAGCTCTGTAATTACAAACTATCAAAGATCCTCAAAAATGGATCAAAATTCCCTTTTGTAGATACAAGGGAGAAAAAAATATTAGATCCATGAACAAATGTCACATTTTCATTCAAGACAACTTGTTCAAAGGACCAAACCATGACTAGTGCAACCTCCTTAAAACAAGACAAAAGGTACAACTCTAGAAGACAAAACAATTACAGAAGACATTGCAAAAGATACTCCTATGATATGAACAATAGTACCAAATTAGGTGGGCGCATAATTGTGTCAGTTATATTTCTCCACCCATATTTTAAAGGTATTTTCCAAAGGCCAAGAAAAATCATGAATTCACCAAAGGGTCTTCAAAGGGTCTTCCAACCACAACCTTTGATGGTGGATGTATCACTTGTCTCATTTCTAGATTATCTAGAAGATCATCATCATCTAGAGGGTAATCCACCAAGGATTCCATTGTAGGAGAAATTTTCTATAGTGGAGTTACATGTTGAGGACTTTGTTGTTCTTCCATATGTGATGAGGGGGCAAGTCTATCCACCTAAGGTATAGGTACATTGGCCAATAAATTGGCTACATTGTCAATCATTGTTATGAATCTAAGGACTGGGTCTTGAATCTCTATTTGAGCACCTTTATAGGAAGGATAAACCTTCTTTCTTATTTATTCTACAATTTGGATTTTGACCCATTGATCTCTTCTTCTTGTCGCCTCTACTTCTAAATAAAAATTTGAATTAGATCTTCTATTAGGTCATGCTCATGTACAAATGATTCCTAACTGTACCTAATCCTAACATCATAATGAAATTCTCAAGATCAAATTTATTTACTTTGTCTACCCTCATTTTGTAGAGGATCAAATTATTCAACAATAATTCCAATCCCTCTTTAGCAATAATTTGAAATTCTATAAAGAGTTTAATGTAGGGTGTAGGATAGAATTATTTTTTTAATTTTCAAAATGAGTCTTATCTAACTCATTAAGTTGCCACATAATTTCTAGAAAGGAAATTATGTCTGGCACAAACCTTGGTAAAATATGAGGTTCAACAGGGGCACCATAAGCCCTAATCATTGTGGCATCTGTGTAGAAAAACCAATCACCCCAGTTGTGATCGACTCCTAAATTTGGCTATTGGTCCTTTAGCCCGAGGAATCTTCTAACTATCTCTAGCAATCTATAGTCCACTCTTTGGCCCATATTTCTTTATATTTCCATAACAAAAAACTCTTGAATGATGTTATAACTGGACTTGTCACAATTATTGTCCCAGATGTAATTCTATTATTGCACCAATAATAGCCTCTTTTGGGCATCATGGGATATAACTTGTATTCAAGGAGACCGTATTTTTCTTCCAATATAAAGAAATATGTGGCATAGAAAAGAATACCACCTAAATTGAACAATGTCCTTAGTTTCTCTAATTGCACATAGGGCTTTGTGGATTTCGTCAAAGATGAAGGTTTAAAAATCATAGGGCTTGTTCACATCCCTAGTCTTAATATCAACTGATAATACCATCATTTACTAGCATTTGAGTTTTTTGGTCCATCCCCAGATCCTAGCAAAGAGAAAAGTAGGTCTTGACAAAGAAGTCCTCAAAGATATCATAATTGAATGGTTTCAACTCTCTATTGGAAAACCTTTCCAATTCTTTGTTTTGTCCTCTAGGTTTGAAACTAGGTATTCACTTGACTCTGTAGCTATCCCTCAGTCTCTAGTACTCCCTTGTTAATGTTCCAAGTTTAGTTGGAAACCAAGAATACCTATTCAAATTCAGAACTTCACAAATATAATTTCTATCAAATCTTGCCAAAAAAGCTCAAGTTCCACTATAAATTTCCCTCTTTTTGAGGTTATAGGCCTTTTCCACAGCTCTAATCAAATAAAAATTGATGAAAATGTTGAGAAATACTAATTTTCCAACCCATAGTCTCCATATGTTGCAAATTGATTTGTTAGCTAGATATTTTCTAAAAGCATATTTAAACAAAGTATATCCATGGATAGGAATTATGGCATCTCTACAACAATAATTTTAATCAATAACCCTATTGGCTAAAATTCTAGAGCCTTGAGCAAGCTTGGGTCTCTTTGATGATCTAGGTAATTATGTCATTATATCTTCATCTAAACTCCTTTTAACTCCTCTATAATTTTTTACCATGATTTCTAGGGTTAGAGTTTTGTAGTTAAGAAATAGGGCATATGGTTTTCCTGACCTTTCACAAGGTTCTTAAATTTTATAAGAAATTTGACTAATCCAAGGGCCTATTCAAACTTAAATTTTTAAATTCCTTCTTTAGCAAGCCATAATTAACCTTTATGAAGACAAGAATGCTACGAGAAGGGAAAAAATAACTTACTTATTTATTACTATAGAGAACTCTAGAAAAGCTTTCAAAAATCCTCATTGAGCAATAATTCAACACAATCTCCACTCTGCAACTATTTTATAATCTAGAGGGAAAATGCAAATGTAATTAATCCAATAATTTGAATGGAATTGGTAGGTTATAAGGCCAAATCTACCATCAATGCTCTCATGCACAAAGGTGCACCTTGTATGTAGTCACTCCTCAATTTTGAATATGGGCCAGTAATCTTTGAGATCAACAATTATTGTGATCATTTGAATTTCCTTACATGAAAAGAGTAACACCTTTACTTCATTATAGCACAAGAAATGTGTCATCATTTCATGTCTGCGTGGAGATTGAATTGATAGGCAACATGCTTTTTTGAAGGTGTTTTTTTTGTGAAATTATATAAAAAGGTAGGGTAAGATATGTGGAAATATTTTGGGGACTTGTGGAGAGAACCAATCTTTCTCAAATATTTCAGTGACAGAAGAATTTTGTGTGAACAAAAATCAACCCCTCTCCCAAACATGCGAAAGGCATTTCACTCACTGATGGGGACATCCTTTTGGAAATAAAAGGTCCCATGATATAAATAGCTAGGGTGATTCAATTAAATAAGGTCATGTGGCACTAACTATGATAAAAGTAGGGACCAATCAACAAACTCAACATCAAACAACTTAAAGAGTTAAATGCATATATGCATTAATCGAGAGGTATGTGTAGGATCATGATGGGCCAAAAAGTGGCGATATGATGGGTATGTGGCTAACAACTTTTTTTTACCCAAAATTGATGAAACGAAAAAGTTTTTTAAAGGAGATTCTTAGCTTTCCACTAATATAAATTATTCTTTACTTTGAATTTAATAAATAATTATTATTCATTTTCTATTTGAATTACAACTAAAGTCTTGATTGATAGGATGATTGAAAAACATCTATAGCTTTCAAACAGTATCACATTTTTTGAATCCAAAGCATGTGTCACATTATGTGCTTCACATACTATAGGATTACAAAAAATGAATTTCATGAAGTTTTGACCAAGTTAAGGTGGTCAGACATACGAGTTTTTTATATTTTTTAAAAGTTGTAATAAAAAATTCATAATTAATTATTTACTTGGAAAAAAATTACAAAAAAATGTGCATCACATTGGTACATGAGTCCTCTTCTTATATCTAAAATCTTATAAAAAAATATTATCATTTTATTGTGGTTATGGTGGTCAAACAAACACCTACTTCTTATTTTTTCCCTAAAATTTAAGTACTACTACATTGAAATTTCAAATTTTCACCACATAGATTTTATTTATTTTTAAATAAACCTAACTTAGTTTAGAAACTACATTCAATTTTCTATAGATTCTATTCTTACATATTTTTGAAATAATGTAGATAACTTATTCAATTTTTTACGTCAAGTTTCCTAACTCTATTTTTTTCTAAATTTTTCACCACTTAAGGGCTTTTTTTTCCATGATTATCCTACACATACCCCGAGACAAATTGAAACCCTAGGAAAAGGGGTTCAGTAGTGTTTGGTTGGGAAATGGGATCTAGATCCTAAATCACACTCTTCCCAACTTTGGTGAAGGATTAAAAGTGATCTCAAAATCTACTTGGCTACAAACCTCAATGGAAGAGCCAGAATTGTAGATTGGGGTTTTAATCCTTCTTTGGTGGGGGCAGGAATGCTTGGATAGTTTGATTTTTCATGTGATGGAATTATGTTCCTATATCAATTGTGAAAATGCAAAAAACTAATGTAATTTCTAAGAAATTTAAAATTGACAGACAAAAATGGATTTCAAGAAAACAAAGGGTAGACACATAAGAACTTGGCATGCAAATTTGAGATTGAATTAACTTGTCAAGGGTGTGGGACACCCTTGACTAGCT
This sequence comes from Sequoia sempervirens, assembly GCA_007258455.2. Taxonomy (NCBI): domain Eukaryota; kingdom Viridiplantae; phylum Streptophyta; class Pinopsida; order Cupressales; family Cupressaceae; genus Sequoia; species Sequoia sempervirens. Next base: position 371,008,660 of record VDFB02353493.1, read on the forward strand.
TCTTGCTTTTTAGATTTTGATTTTACTTTCTTGTAGCTCTAGGCCTGCAAGCTCTTCTCTTTGAGACCACTATTGGAACTTCATCTATTGATGATAAAATACAAATTCCTTGAGTTGACAACTTGTAGGGCTTGAGTGAAGAATGAGCAATCATTCTTCAATCTTGTTCCAATTTTCTTTAGATCTAAAAACCTGCATACATGAAAGAGGGGGAAGGGTTGTGTTGTATATGGGCTTGCCTAATTCAAACCCCATTTTGGTATTTCTACCTCCACGATGGTTATGATGATATAAAAATAGATCTTACCCTTGGTCATGTAGAGGCTAATGGATAAACAAATAATGAATTGGAAAATTGTTGCAACTGACCACTCAAATATACATTCCTTGATGGAGTAAAGTCATGTACTCATCACCTTCAAGGAGAAATTATATGCTTGATTTGAAGTCCTACTAGTGTTAGTTCTCACAAAACAAATGAACACAAAACATGAACAAACTTATATAAAATGTGACATGGTGCTTGATTGGTATAAACGTTGTAATAAATATGATAATTCTACTCTTGACTACTCTTGATTTATTTTTGAATTCTTAAATTTACTCAATAAAAGTGCTAGAATTTCATTAGGATTAAAATGGTGAAAATACTTTTTATTTATATGCAATTATTCTAATTTCTTGAAAATGAAATACCAATAGTTGACAAATGAATTCAAATTTTCAAATAATAAAATACTAACACTGGCATATTCAAACTGGATCCAAAAGATCAAGGTCAAGGGTGTGGGGCACCCTAGACTAGGCTTATCCTTTTCGAGGCCTAAAATGTTACGGGAAAATATTAAATGTTCCTTTTTCATTCCTCTCATTTGATTTTTTGAAGATATTTATAAAATGGGAAATTAAATGCCTAATTAGGTCCAAGGACATAGGGGGAGCAAAAGCTAGTGTGAAATTATCAAGGGTGACTATTTTCAATGCTACAAGTAGCACATGAACCAAAGGGTTTAGTGAAACAACTTAAAGAATCGACAAGCTAGAGAGAAATTCAATGCCCAAAAGGAATGGAAGAGGGTAATTGATTTTCTTATGACGAGCGGTGAACCCATACATGTCAGCTTCAAAGGAATTTGTGTCACCATTTCACATGATTGTGAGGAAATATAGCATATATGAAAAGTACCTACGAAACATGGAAATATTGTAAAATAGTTCCATTTCTCTAGTGGGTCCCAGCAAGGTCAAGGGTTACATGAATACAAATAAGAATATGGAGAACGGGCTCAACCAATGCCTAGGAAAATGGTCCTAATCAAAAAATATAGCGAGGGACTTGAAGAAAAAACTTAAGGAGCTAAGTGACTAAGGAAGACAATCAACAAAGAGTTAGAAATAAAATGTAGGGGCCCATCAAGGGTTTACGGTTTTCCTCAAGCCCTAATACATTATTTTTTTCATTTTTGCAAGGATGACAACATTTTGCAACTTTTTAGAGGCATATGTAGGTAGAGAGCTAAAAATTTATAATTGTGCTATCATGGTCAATATGTCAACTTGTGGCGGGAATATACTTCTCATAGGTACGTTGACTTGACTTACTTATCCCAAGGTGTGAGGTGTACTGAGCGTTATGATATCTTGTTCTTTATGAATAAGATTGTTAATATTAGAGGGTAACTTGGTACCTTGTTGAACTAGCATTTGAAGGTAATGATTAGGATTATTTTTAAATAAAAGCTCCAAAACTTTCATTTATTTAGGGCCTTTCTCAAATTCTTGTAATTCCTCTAAGATTGGGTCCTAATTTGTATCTTCATCTAAATAAGGTATCTCTGAAGGATCCCTATAGAAAGTGGTTGGTTTTGAAGTTATTCCTTGCTCATACTGTTGGAATGTTCAACTCATCTTGATGGGATTCCATATTTTTCCTATATTGAGATCTTGTGATTGGCATATGTTATATAAGACTTTAGATAAAGTTGGATTTTCTTTCCAAAAATTTAATGTTTTTTTTCTCAAAACCAAAATAGATTGAACTTAAGCTAGATCTCCAAATGATAAAGATGTTGATTGGTAATGATAGATTCTTACTTGAACTAGACTTGTGAGTCCACGAAAACTTGATAAAGAGTGGAGGTTTCCAACTCAAGAGTAGGCTTGAAGATCTCAAGCTAGTATATCCACAAATGATATGAGCCAACTTAACACATCACTTAAAGTAGGCTAACTTCCAAGAAAAATGCAAGTTAGAGATAAAAGATAGGAAATACAATTTGAACTTTGATAAACTTTTAGAATGATATGATAAATGAAAAATTTGTAAAATCCTCCAAATCCTATCAAGGACAATGAAATAATGCCAATAAGAGATTTATTTCAGCTTAATTTTTTGACAATTTGTTGTTTTGACAATTTTGATTTTTCTATATCTTAGAAGTTTCAAAGATATTGTTTATTAGTCAAAAATGACTTGTAATATATCAAAAATATAGCATAAATGATCAAAATCCTAGAAAAATGGCTTAGAAGCATAACATGTATCAAGTGTTGCCCAAAATAGGTCAAAAGTGCAAAATGATAATCAGAAGTGCAGTTTCAATTTTAGATGTGGTTTTCTATAATATTTTAGGATTAAATTTTTTATTTTGAGAAAATTATTATGGAAAAAGATGCAATAAAGAAACAAGATGATGCAGGAGCATCCCAGGTTTCAAGAAATCTTGCATCAACCAAAAATATTTTCATTCATGTTTTCTTGCATTTTAGTAGTTAGATATCAGGACCCAGTCTCAGTATTCCATACTGCATTATACCACATTGTAACATCAGAGCTCACAGAGTAGGATATATGATCTTCATTGCAACATCTATATCATATCTAGAATTCAATTATTTTGGATATTCCAATACGAAGTTATCGTTAATAGAATATTAGTTGTATTCGGACAGAGAGTGTTCACCAACCAGTCTTGGATTTTCAAGTGTGTGGACCTATCCCGTGACTTGCAAAGCTCAGGAAACCATTTCATAAGGATGCACATTCATCAAGGAGCCTTTGTTTCGATCCACATCATGTTTGTCTGAGGACCAAAAGGGAATTCATATGTTTTGGCTGACCTCCACATGTTTCATCAACTTTGGGGTTTGAAACCTCTTGAGGTCGACGCGGACCTTTTCTAGAGTTGGGAATTGATATATATAAGCATTGTGTAGTTGCATTAGGAAATCAAGTAGGGTGTGGTAGGATAGAAGTGATATAGAGAGATAAGGACTTCTACCTACATTATATTTCTAGGCTTAGCACCATATCATTTTGTAATCTATAAGCCGGAAGGCAGGGCATGTTGCCTGTGAATAATTGATCATTTTCAATGTGGAATTGTTACTCCAATTATTTGAGTTTCTATTGTGTTTACTCTTGCTGCAAGGTTGGATAGTTCTATTCTTGGACCCTCCATCCTTGACTACACCAAGTGGTATTAGAGCGAAGTTGCAAACCTTTGGGAGATCAATGCGAAGTTGCAGATCTGAGGAGAGGAGAGAAAAGTTGAGCGAAGGCATTCCATAAGATATTTGTGTGGACAGATTGTTGCTAGACAACCTACTTGTTTTTGTCAACAGGTCGTCGATTGTGAGGCAGTTACAACCTTATAGGCAGATTTCTAACTTGAGGCAGTGCACCAAATCCTAGGAATAAATGTCGCCAAGAAGAATTCATACTACTGCTAATGTTGCTAGAAAGATGGATGAGATGATGAAAATGATGTGAACAATGAAAGTGCTTGATTGGATGTTGAAGAAGATAGAAGAAAATTCTTAAACCCTAGACCTAATGATGAAAGTGATGATGATGAAGTTCGAGATACAAATCTAACTAAAGAAACCTTAGAAGAGGAAGAATCAAATTAGATGAAGATGTTGAAGGCTATTTCAAAAATAGGAAAGCAACCAAGAATGGAGATTTTGAACTATACCGGTAACCTAAACCCTGAGGAATTGATTGATTGGATAAATGACATTGAAACTTTGAATATGAAGAAATTGATTATCCAAAGAGAGTGAGGTTTGCAAAGACTAAACTAAAGGGAAATGGTACAATATGGTGGAAGGAAGTTCAATTGGAGAGAAATAGAAAAGGTAAAGAAAAGATTGTGAAATGGGATAGAATGGTGAAAAAATTGAAGAACCATTTTATACCTACATACTATGAGTTGGAGTTGGTGAAGAGATTGTAAAACCTGAGATAGAAGGAAAAGACTGTGAAAGAATACACTGAGGAATTTCATAAGATCATCATCAAGACTGGACATAGTGAAGCAAGCAAGGAGAAAGTGGAAAGATATATCAATGGGTTGAGGATGAACATTTAGGAGGAGTTGAGTTTGGTAAGGATGAATTTGGTAGAAGAAGCATATCAGTTTGCATTAAAGGTGGAGGAAATTTTGAACAAAAGACATGAACAAAGGTAGAGAGGAAGAGGAGGTAGGTTTTAGAAAGGAAATTCACATTCTAGAGGAGAGAAATCGTATGTGGAGCAAAAACAAGGATAGAGATTCATATTGTAAAGAAGAAAGCGATTCAAATTCATGCCATAAAGGGAGAGACAAAAGAAATTCTTACCGCCACAACAAAGGAGGATACAATTCTTACCGCAAAGATGGATACCAAAGAGATGAGAGAGGATATAACAAGAGAACTTTCAAAGGAACCTATTTTAAGTGTGAAGGAGAAGGACATAGAGCATTTGAGTGTTGCCAAGAAAGTAAGAAGATTGAAAACCATGCAAGAACCGGATATGCAGAGGAAGAACTAGTGAAATCATTAAGTTCCAGAGGAAGTCCTGAGAAGGGAGAATCATTATTCATGAGGAGAGCACTAATCCAGGAGAAAGAAGTACCTAAGGAAGCACCATAGAGGAAAAATTTGTTCCAAACTAGATGCAAAGTAGGAGGTAAGTGTTGCAAAGTTATCAATGATAGTGGAAGCACAAATAACCTAGTTTCTAAGAAAATGGTGACAAAGTTGAATTTGGAAAGAAGAAAAAATTAGAAGCCTTATAAGATAGCCTGGATTCAAGATGCGCACAAGATACTAGTAAGTGAGCAATCTTTAGTAAAATTTTGTATAAGATCATATCATGATGAAGTACTATGTGATATTATGTCAATGGATTTATGTCATATGTTTTTGGGTAGACCTTGGTAGTATGATAAGAAAGCTATACATGATGGGAGAAAGAATACATATACCATAACATATAATGGAAAGAGAATCACCCTAACACCTTTGGAGGATGAACTTGAAAGTGAAGTATGTGGTACAATTAGAATCAATTTGGTAGATGGAAGGAAATTTTTGGATGGATTGAGACATGAAAATATGTGTTTTACTTTGATTCCAAGGAAGTGCAAAGCCCTATATGCAAAGAGAATCACAAGAGAAGAAGAACCACCAAAGATGGAAGTCACTGAACTATTGACAGAGTACCAAGATCTTGTATCAGAGAATGTGCTTGATGTATTACCACCAATCCAGAGTATCAATCATCATATGGATCTTATTCCTGAAGGTAGTTTTCCAAACAAAGCTTCACACCGAATGACACCAGCAGAGAATGTGGAGCTTAACAAATAGGTACATGAACTATTGAAGAAGGGATTGATCAAAGAAAGTATGAGCCCATGTGCGGTACTAGTTGTAATTTCACCTAAGAAATATGGAGAATAGAGGATGTGTACATATACAAGAGCTATCAATAAGATCATAGTGAAGTATAGATTCTCATTGCCTAGGATGGATGAAATCATGGACAGTCTGATTGGAGCAAAGTATTTCGCCAAGATAGACCTAAAGAGTCGATACCATCATATTAGGATTAGAGAAGATGAATGGAAGACTTCTTTCAAGAAAAATGAGGGATTACATGAGTGGTTGGTCATGCCATTTGGACTAACTAATGCACCTAGTACATTTATGAGGCTGATGAATGAAGTCTTAAAGAAATTCTTGGGCAAGTTTGTCATTGTTTATCTGGATGATATTCTAATTTTCAGTAAGACTAAGGAAGAACATTTGGAGCACATTAGACAAGTATTTCAAAGGCTAAGAGAAGAGAAGTTGTTGATAAACATCAAGAAGTGTAGTTTCATGAAGTAAGAACTAGTGGATTTGAGGTTTGTGATATTTGTGGAAGGATTGAAGGTGGACCCTGAGAAGGTTAGAGAAATAGTTGAATTCCCAACACCTGTGAATGTTGGAGAGGTAAGATCATTCCATGGACTAGCAACTTCTTACCAAAATTTCATCAAAAATTTTAGTAGTATTTGTACACCTATGACAAAAATAATGAGGGGCGACCAGAAGGAATTCAAGTGGACATCAGGAGCACAAAAGAGTTTTGAGTTGTTGAAACAAAAGGTGACAGAAAAACCTATATTGGCATTACCGAACTTTGATAAGGTATTTCAAGTAGATTGTGATACTAGTTGGAGTGTGATAGGAGTTGTGTTGAGTCGGGAAGGGAGACTAGTAGCCTACTTCAGTGAAAAATTGAATGATGCTAGGAGGAGATATTCAATTTATGATCAGGAATTCTATGCAATCATACAAGCCTTGAAGAAGTGGAGATATTACTTATTACCTAAAGAATTTTTGTTGTATACAAATCATCAAGCTTTGAAATATTTGAATAGTCAAGGGAAGTTGAACTAGAGACATATGAGATGGGTAGAGTTCTTGCAGAGTTACACATTTTTTTTGAAGCACTGGAGTGGGAATTCAAACAAGGTTGCAAACGCATTGAGCAAGAGAAGATGTTTGTTGACAGAGTTGAGATTTGAAGTATTAGGTTTTGAAGAACTGAAGTACATGTATGAGGATGACATCGACTTTTTTGAGGCATGGAAGGCTTGAAAGGGACCTGTAGAGACAAATAGAAGCAAATGGTTGGATTATTTCATTCTGGAAGGTGTGTTATTCAGGAGCAATCAGTTATGTATCCATAGAAGTTCGATGAGAGAAAATTTGATCAAGGAAAACCATTGTGAAGGTTTAGCAAGACATTTTTGAATTGATAAGATCGTAGCATTGGTGAGTGAGAACTATTTTTTGCCAAAGTTGCACAAGGATGTTAGGAAATATGTGCAAAGTTGCAGGATTTGTCAAGTTGCGAAAGGAAATAGACAAAACACTAGAATGTATACACCATTGACCATACCAGAGAGACCAAGGAAATACATTAGCATGGATTTTGTGTCAGGCTTACCTAAGACACTAAGAGGATTTGACTCTATATTTGTGGTTGTGGATAGATTTTCTAAAATAGTGCATTTCGTACCCTATAAGAAAACCAGTGATGTAGTACATGTTGCAGACCTATTTTTCAAGGAGATTGTGAGAATACATGGACAACCAAAGAGTATAGTATTAGACAGAGACACTAGATTCATTGGATGTTTCTAGAAAACATTGTGGAAGAAGATGAATATAGATTTGAAGTACAGTTTAGCATTTCACTCACAAATAGATGGACAAATAGAAATGGTAAATAGGAGTTTGGAGAACTTATTAAGGTGTTTGACTAAAGGTAAGGTAGGAAATTGGGACTTAATACTACCACGAGAAAAAATTGCATATGACAATTCAATAAATCAAAGCACAGGGAAGACACCATTTGAAATTGTGACAAGACAACAACCCAGAGGAGTAGCATTCTAACTAAGAGACATCAGTACGGAGAATAAAATGAGTGTGGAGGTAGAAGAATTTTTAGGATTCATGGAAACAATGCATACTCAATTTAAGGAGCATCTGGAGAAGATGAACAGTACCTATAAGGAGAAGGCAGATAAGAAGAGAAGATATAAGGAGTTTGCAGTAGGAGAGGAAGTAATGGTATATCTGAGAAAAGAGAGATTTCCAGTTGGAACATATAATAAATTGAAGATGAAGAAGTTTGGACCTTTTAAGATCATCAGGAAGTTTGATTCTGGAAATGCATATGAAGTGGAACTATCAGAGGAATTTGGCATATCACCTATATTCAACATTGCAGACCTATACTAGTATCATGAAGGAGAACCACCAGTGGATAGATAAGTTGGTTTGCTAGAACAGATAGCACATCATCTAGAAGAAATTGAGGAAATTTTAGACAGTAAAGTTGGATGTAGTACCAGAGGAAAGCAATACAAGGAATATCTAGTTAGATGGAAAGGAAGACCAGAGGAAGATTCATCATGGATTTCTCAGGCTGAGGTGGACCACATTAGTTTTCCTCTAGCCCTTGGAAAGTGAGAGGCTCACTTTTCTTCAATCTCAGGTGTTTGATGTAGGAGCATCCTAGGTTTCAAGCAATCTTGCATCAACCTAAAATATTTGCATTCATGTTTTCTTGCATTTCAGTAGTTAGTTGTTAGGACCCAGTCTCAGTATTTCATACTGCATTATACCATGTTGTAACATCAGAGGTCATAGAGCAGGATATATGATCTTCATTGCAATATCTATAGCATATCCAGATTTCAAGTGTTTTGGAGATTCCAATATGAAGTTATTGCTAACAGAATATTAGATGTATTCGAATAGAGAGCGTTCACCGACTAGTCTTGGCTTTTCAAGTGTGCGGACCTATCCCATGACTTGCAAAGTTTAAGAAACCATTTCATAAGGATGCACATTAATCAAGGAGCCTTTTTTCCAATCTGCATCATGTTTGTCCGAGGACCAAAAGGGAATTCATATGTTTTAGCCGACCTCCACATGTTTCATCAACTTTGGGGTTTGAGACCTCTTGAAGCCGACGCAAACCTTTTCTAGAGTTGGGAATTTATATATTTATATATATATATAAGCATTGTATAGTTGCATTAGGAAATCAAGTAGAGTGTGGTAGGATAGAAGTGATATAGAGAGACAAGGGCTTTGACCCGCATTGTATTTCTAGGCTTAGCGCCATATCATTTTATAATCTATAAGCCAAAAGGCGAGACATGTTGCCTGTGAATAATTGATCATTTTCTATGTGGGATTGTTACTCTAATTATTTGATTTTCCATTGTGTTTACTCTTGCTACAAGGTTGGACAGTTCTATTCCTGAACCTCCATCCTTTACTACACCAAGATGACTAAAAATCTCACAATTCATAAAAGAAAGCAAGACACACTTTTGGATCTATGAAGACAAAATATTTTCTTGTTTTGATTTTATGAATTTTTGAATGTTTTCTTGATTCTTTTTTGAATTTTTACAATTTATATGAACATGCAAGCACACAAAGAAATAATTAAATAATATTCCTAAGGCTCAAGTTTGGATAGATACCTCATCTTCGATTTCAATTGGAGATGGTGATCTAAATAATCAAACATGTAAGACACATGAAAAGCCTACTCAAGTGGGTATGGCCAATAAGTTTTAACTAGGATTTACAAGCTCAACTAGGGGTATCCTCAATATATGCCACAAGAGTATGTGAGGCCTAATCCATAAATGAAATGGAATACTCCTAAACATTTGGGAGGAAAGGGTAACCCACTCTACACCTTCACTTTTCTAAGGTACAAATTTCTTAGGGGCTTAGCCCAGATTAAAAATGTTCCACTTTCTAAGAGGCATGTCTTTTGATTCATCTCTCGCTCTTTAAACTCCACTTGAACATGGGAGTTGAGGTCATCCCCTAGGGTCATGAAATCCCTAGACACACCCCCTAAAAATAAAACAAGATTACTTATTTCGGATCCCAAGATCAATGCTAGGTGCAAGAGGAGAGCATATGTAAGTAGATCTTGGGGATTAAAAGACACTTGTTTATTTTGGATCCCAAATCCAAATGTGGAAGATTAATTTTAACCCAATTTCCAATGCAAGGAAGACATATCGAGCAATATTGACTAAATTAATGAAACTATCAAACACTTTGAAAATTAAAATAGATAGGGTGATTAGAATGAAAGAAACTAGAGTCCAACATTAAATTTGAGAAGATAATTTGATGAAGAGCTCTAAGTCCACTTTTTTTTGTAACCCTTTCAATTTCAAAAGATCCAATTTCTATGAACAAAGATCAACACTAAAAAGGCCAAAAGAACAACAAGATCTTAGATTTGGAGTTAGACTTAGGTCAAATCTGAGGTTATATGTTAGAAATCAAAAAACTTATAGATCTAAAATAAATTAAAATCAAACCTTAATTTAACCCTAAATACTGATCAAATATGTCATAACAAAGATCAAAAGTGTAGTAGAATGTGTCAGATGCACAATAGAAGTTCTTAGATGTGTAGTAATAGAGATGAGAATTGCAACAAAATGCTTCATATACATGGAAAAATTCATCAAAGGTGTGGTAATTCACCTCAAAATTGTATAAAAATCGCTAAGATGTGCAACAAGTCACCTCAAAAGCCACAATAGAATTCCTCAAGTGTACATTAAGTCACCTCAAAAGTGAAAATCTAAAAAAATATAAAAATTGAATGTGTATATATAGTAAATGCATTGTGTGACAACTCAAATATGCCTTAGATTTGATCAAATTCACTGCAAGTCAGCTCAAAAGAGTCTCAAGTCGATTCAAAAGCATGATGAAAGTGTACTCAAATGTGTAGATTTGCACTTGCAGCCTTTAAAATTTTGAATTTCTTGCAAAATATTGTATTAATAAAATCAAGGAAGTGAGTCCCACCAAGCATGCTAAAATATGGATGATGAAAATGTGAATCATGTAAAATAGTGATAATACAATGAAAGTACCAAATTCACACATTCAATAGTCACCCAATGAAGCTCAAGATCTTGTCTTAGAATTAAATAACAAGCAATGTCATTATAGAAAAGACCTTGATTTTTTCCATTGTAGGTTGCTCTTCAAAGCAACATAACCATGAAAGCACTATGATAGTATGATAGTGATGATAATGATAGATACTCAAAGATAAATGATACCTTTTCATTGATAATGATAATGATAGCTTGATTGCTTTCAATAATGATTAATAATGTTTGATAATTATAGCTTGCTTGCTTCATAATTATTGGTAAAGATAGTTTGATAATGTGCTCTTGATCATAATGTAGGCTAGCTAGGAGATTGATAATAATAATGATCTATTGCTCTAGATCTAATTATATGAAATTATGCTCTTGATAATGTTCTCTAGATCTTGTGAAATTAAAATTCTAGGGAATATGAATGAATGAAGGCTTTATTTATATGCTTCACTTGATATTTGATCAATGGTGGATATTAATTGGAAAAATCAATGGATAGGAAAATTTGAGATAGGGTAGGAGCTAAATTTGAAGTTTGATGAAGGATGGAAAGTTAAAATAATTAAATAAATAATTTTTTTTAATTTATAAGGATGTACCTTTTTTTTATACATAAGATAGTATTTTATTGATAATAGAAACAAAAATACAAACATCTGCCATGCAAGTAAGAGGGGGAACTGTAAAGCACTAAACACCAACCCTCATAAGCAACTACAAAAACCATACTAAATTTCTAACCAAACCACCAAGAACCCAGCCAATATTAACAAAACCAAACTACATTAATAGCGTCAATGCAGCCATGGCTTCCAAAAACTAGACAAACTAGAACTAGCAACGACGAACCAAAAAAATGATCCATCACCACCTTACAAAAATTTGTTCAATTCTAGCGAAATCTTCAAATTCTGCCTTCCACTCCACACTGTAAACCGCCATTAGCCCGAAGAACTTTTTAAGAAAGATAATTGTGACTGTCGCAATCGATCGAAGCTGCATCAAACTCAGTCCCTGCAAATCCAAAAGGAAAGGAAATATTTTCACCGTCTCCTCTGAGCTCACCCTTTCCATGTTGTAAGGCCTCAAACAACCCCTACCCTCTATCACCACACGGAGAACCTCGTCAACACCTTCAACCAAGTCCACTCTAAACAATTTAATCAACAACCTTTTTACTTCCGCCTTTGGCTCCAAATTGTCCAAAAGAGAGGCAAGGAAATGGGAAGAGATGTGCAAATTGTCTCTCTCGTACTCCCTACACTCCAAATGACCGAAGCCCAACACCATTTTCATGGCCGCAAGCACCAATAGATCATAATTCACTAGAATTTGTTTCAATCTCTGGTCTATGAGCTCCCTGAAAGAGGCATGTCTTGTCGACGACCGCAGAGAGATTGGGGTGTCAGCCCAAAACCGAGCAAGGCCCGCCACTGAAACCTTAATGAGAAATTTGGAGCTCTTCACCATTCTTGACCCCTCACCATAAACACTTTACAGGAGAGATAGAGAGAAACCCACAAATGCCACATATCAGCAAAGAAAGCTTAAGGAAAAAAATGAGCCAAGCTTGCAATAAATAAACCTAGACTACAATAGCACGGCCAACCTCCACATATCATACTCCCTCCTGGTGTGCAAGATGTCTTTACTAATACAAGAGCTCACATTTCCATTAATAACGATCATCACTATTCATTGAAACAAGTGATACCTATGTCTGTCATCGTACGCCCATCTTGTCAACAAGACAAGCCAACACCACCCTTTAGACAAGTCTACCAGCTTGGCACCAAAGACCCCCAACCATCTACCACCATGGTAACCATGCCACCTCCCTTCGCCACCATGGAGAGGCGCATGCCCTACCGCCCACAAACTCAAAACCTTCTCAAAAAATTTCTCTTATAACAGGACCTGAGAGTCCTATATTAGACAATAGATCCGCCTAAGAATTGCCTTCCCTCAGTACATGGTTAAACATTACTTGACAAAACCTTTCAATCCTTTCCAAAGCAACTTCTAGCAGTTCACCTAGCTTCCAATTTGGAATCTATTTCGATCGAAGTGCATTAATCACCAGAGAGGAATCCCCTTCAATTTCTACTTTGCTCATCCCCAAATCTACACATAAATCCAAACCCAGAAGAAGAGCTTGAAATTTCGTAGCATTTTTTGTGCCTTCCAGTAAAGAATTCACTAACCTCCCCAAAATCACACCTTTAGAATCTCTAATTACACACCCTACACTGGAAGGCCCAGGATTACCCTTGGAAGCCCCATCAAAGTTCAATTTTACCCAACCTAGTTCTGGTGTAAGCCATATTACTTTCTTTCTAACATCTGCCAAAGCAGCCCCTCCTGAACCCCCAGAAATTGGAGTTCTCAGACCCGATCAATTCTTCAAAATCCATGCATCCCACTCCAAGAAGTTTCCTTTATTTGGATTCAAATCTTCCAATCTAGCATTAAACAATTCTATAATGCTAGCCTCAATATTGCATAGTAACTTGGGGATCAAAAGCTCCTTTTCCTAAAAGATATGCCTATTTCTCTCCTTCCAAACTTCCCATAAAATAATCAACAGACTCAACACCCACAAATCCCCAAACAAAGATTGATTACCCTTTGGTGGCCATGACTTTAACCAATCAAAGAGGTTGAACGAAAGGGTCATTTTCCATTGAAGCTTTGAGCATAACCATTGCCAAATCACCTAAGTGTATTGACAATTCAAAAATAAATGATCCACAGTCTCTTTAGCTGCATGACATAGAGAACCCCTAGAGGGGCCCTGAAATCCCAACTTAGCAAATCTATCTCTTGTTAAAACTCTACCCTGTGCAGCCGCCCAAGTGAAAATACCAACTTTAGGCAAGCAAGCCTTGTTCCAACATAGATGAATCCAAAGAGTTGAAGACTCAACCCCTGACAATGCCGAAATAGAATAGCCAATTTTAACCGAATAATCCCCTGTAGGTGAAGCATTCCACCTCAACTTATCCCTACCTTTTCTTTGCCAAATTATCCTTTCTGAGACAATTTTCTCCATTATTTCCACCTCTTGATCTGACAAATCCATCTGCCTAAAAAACCTCCATTTGATCTCAAGACCATTCTCTAATGACAAAGAAGCAACAACATAATCTCTAACCTTTGAACCCCACACTTGGGTAGCTTTTTATTTGATTCTAGCTAGAGCTAGATTTCTTGCTAACTTAGGAAGACCTTCCCACTAATCTTCCCAAAACAGAGCCTCCCCCCCATCTTTAAGTTCCCAGGTTAAAAAATCCAAAATAAGATATTTGGAATTACAAATGAAATTCCAAATTCAGAAACCCCTAGGGAGAGATATGGCAACAAGAAAACAATTTGAATCGACATCCAAATACTTTTCCCGTACAATTTTAACCCATTTAAGGTCTAGCTGAGAATGAATCACCCAGGCTAATTTCACCCCCAACACCTTATTTTGCAAAAGAAGATTCTTCAAACCTGTCCCATCTTCCTCCTTTTTCTCACAAATATTTTGCCACTTCACTAAGGGAAACTTTTTCTTATCCAAGTTTCCTTTCCAAAAAAATCCTTCATTATTTTGTTCAAGGATTTACTTATGCCAACTGTTAAAGGTAGGCAAGACATCATGTAAATAGGAAGGGAAGATATCACAGATTTTAACATTGTTAATCTTCTGGCCCAAGATAACCACTTATTCTTCCAAGAAGAAATTCACTCCTTAAATATTTCGATCAAAGAGTTCCAAATACCCCCACTTTTAAATCTCTTCTCAAGTGGAAGACCCAGATATTTGCATTTTAATTGTCCTTTTTTGAAACCAAGGATCCTTAGAATTTGAAATTATTTCACATAGGTGTAATTAAAAAAGAAAACCTCTGACTTTGCAACACTAACCTCTTGCCCCGAAGCCCAAAAATAATTGTCTAAAATACCTTTGAGCCTCCTAGCTTCCCTTGTCGTTGTCAATCCAAACAACATCATATCATCTACAAATTTTTGATGCATGATCTAAGGTAAACTACTTGTCATTTGAATGCCTTCCACCAAACCAGTCCTCCTGGCATTCTCTAACGCTCATCCCAAAGCTTCTGCCATGATGATAAACAAAAAAAGGGGAAAGGGGATCACCCTACCTTAAACCCCTTGACGCTGCAAAGAAACCTTCAGGAGACTTGTTCACAAGAATAGAGTAATGAGTCAATGCAATCCAACCAAAAATCCAATCCAACCAAGCTTTCTAAAAACAAAAAGCTTCCAAAACTTTAAACAGAAACCACCAATCTACTCTATCATATGCTTTATTGATACCCAATTTCAAAAGCATGGTAGGTTTTTCATCTTCTGAACCGAGTGAATAACCTCTTGTGCAATTATCACCCCATCAAAAATCAATCTGCCCAAAACAAATCCTGTCTACTCTTTTGATATGATACATGGTAAAATCTTTTTCAAACGATTAGCCACCACTTTAGCTAGAATTTTGTATATATAGTATTACAAAGGAAAATAGGTTGAAATTCATCCCACGATTTAGGCTTCTCCTCCTTAGGGATTAGAGAAATTAAAGTGGTATTCATCTCCTTGAGAACCCTACCCAAGCTCCTAGAATCTTCAATCGCCTCAAACACCTCTATACCCACAAAATCCCAACACTTTTGAAAGAAATCCATTGGGAAGCCATCTGGACTAGGAGCCTTCTCCGGGTGGAGATCAAAAATCTCCACTTTTATCTCTTCCTCTAAAAATTTTGCATTCAAACAATCCATCTGAGCTGGGGAAACCAAAGTTGGAATACCTTTCAGACTTTCTTCCTGAGCACCTAAGTGCAAACCTTCCCAATCATTTAGCAAATTTTGGAAGAATTCAACTATTGAGGCTTTAATTTTCGTTGGATCTTCAAGAAGATGACCATAAACCGCCTTAATACAAGTGACCTGATTCATTTCCCTCCGAGCTTTAGTAGAGTTATGAAAGAATTTAGTATTTATGTCTTTGGCTTTTAACCAAATTTCTCTAGATTTTTTCCTCCATAAGACCTCTTCCTTCACAAATAAATCATTCAAATTTCTTTCCAACTCCTTCTCTTTCTCAAAATGAGCATCATCCATACCTTCCTGAATTACTACCTCTGACAATGCTTCTAGTTCCTCTACTCTAAGCTTTTCCACGAAAATATTTTTAAAACACTCCTTATTCCACTGCTTAGCCTGCTACTTTATATAATTCAACTTAGTGACGATATTGAACATTTTGGAGCTTCCCGGGGAGCACTCTTTCCACCAGGATTCAATGAAACCCAAAATTTTTGGATCCTCGAACCACATCATTTCAAACTTAAAAGGGCAATGAACCGACCCCTTATCTCCATCAACACATAATAGAACTGGGTAATGATCAGATCCACTCCCAGAAATATTCTTGCTATCTAAACTAAAGGGAAAAAGACTCATATTTCCTTTAAAGAAATTTTTTTCCAAATTCTCCACGATACTACAAAAAAATTTCCTACGATTGGTCCAAGTAAAACTACCGTTACCAGTGAAAATTTCTACCAAGGAATTTCTCTCCACAAAATTCTAAAAATTTAATTGAGATTGCAAAGCCCTACCCACACCACCTTTCTTATCCTCTGGCCTCAAGATTGCATTAAAATCCCCTCCCAAAATGCAGAAGTCCTGATCTAAACTACTGAGAATCCCATCCAACTCTTACCAAACCATTCTTTTAAGTGAGCACAAGGATGGGCCGTAAACATTAATGAGCAAAAACTGAAGATTAGAGGACAAACTTCTTACCCTACAAGCTTTCCAACGCCTTCGAGCAAACAATTCTTCTACCACAACTGACTAAGGCTTCCAAATGGTTAACAAACCACCCGAGACACCTTTTTCCCCAACCCCCAGCCACTTCCAATGCTTTAATTTCATGCTAAATTTGATAAGATCCTAATCACCCAGTTTTGTTTCTTGAAACAAAAAAATTTCCGCCTGATTAATTTCCATCGCGTGCCTTACCAGGCACCATTTGTTAGGGGTGTTTAAGCCCCTAACATTCCAAGTTAAGAGCTTCATTTTTGTTTAGGAAGAGCATCGCTCTTCCCTAATTTCATCATGGAGTCAATTTTTTGTTGTCCATTCGCCTCCCCATCCCATTTCCGCTTTTCTTGGTTTGAAATCCTGCCTATCTTTTTGTTTTCACCATAGTTAGGTGAATATTTAGACATTTCTTTTTGATGAATCCCTAACTTAAATCTTACATCAACCAAACCTTGGGAAAGTTTCCTCCTTTTGGCTGACTGTGGGCTCCCAACTGCAAACCCTACCAACAACCCTTCTAGAAAACCTTCCTCACCCCCATTCTCCAGCTCCATTTCCTCCATAAACACCCATGCATTAGCCTCCTCCTCTGCCAAAACCACTAACTCTTTTCCTACCTCAATTAACGAATCCAACTCCACATTGGTACAGTCTTCACCTAGGACCTCCAACACCTCCAAAATTTTCTCATCCAGGGACAAATTCTGCTTCTCCAGCAACACTTCCTCCCTAGCTAACTTGTCCCCCAAAGCTATCTGTGAGTCCTATTGAACCACTTGTTTCGAAGGGACAGAAACTGGTTCTTTTGCCTGATTTTGAACAAGGGTTTCACCGATAGCTTCATCTGGAGCTATTGAAGAAAAACCTTTTTTGCAGACAGTCTTTTTCTTGATGCACCTCAACAACCTCCACTACCTTTGAGCTCCCCGCCTTAATTATTGATTTCCTATAACCCAAAGGCTGCACTAAACTATCCTTGGTGAAGGAGTCTCCTTTCAACTTTTGAATCCAGCTTCCATAGTCTCAGATTAGCTCAATCTCCTCATAAAGATGATGCACTAGGTTATTTTCTACACAAATCCGCACATGGGAATGTTCCTTACCCACCTTTCTCCTTTCTTCTATGCAAACACAAGTTCCCAAATGATTGCCAATCTCCTCTAGAATGCTTGATTCCCAAAATTTTGTGGGGAGATTCGACAAACAATACCAATCTTGCATTGTCTCCATAACATGAGATGCAGGGTTAAAGCCTACCTTCCACTGCCTCAAATAAAATCCACTCCCATCAAGGACCCAAACACCATTCACTATTTCTTCCTATAGTGCCCTATTTAGACAAATCACCAAGAAAAAGCTATTCTATAGGGTTTTTAATTGCAGCTTATCACCTCAGTGTGATTTCCACCATTTAACCAAATAATCCCAGTTGAGACCCAAATCATACCACTTCCCTACCAAACCCAGATTTTCCAGTCTTAGAACTTTAGCTTGGAGCTTCACTACACTCACCACCAAGCTAGCCCGACCACCTGGGATCCCATTCCCGATTTTCATATATATCTAATGCAAGGTGGAAAGTAGAATATTCATTGAAGGAGATAAAATATTGAGATAAATGATGGTAATTTATGAATGGATAGCGTTGTTTGCCAACTTTGTTCCATATGAAATGGACCATATTGCACTCTACTCAATATATTAAAGATAGCCTAATCATCATAGACCCAAAACTTTAAAAAAAAGACAGAAGTACAATTTTTACCATTACAACTTTTTATCTATTTAGATATTTTATATGCAACTTCTTAAATGATATGTGGGTCAATATGCACAAGCAACATAGTCCAAATATGATTAATGTGAATGGTTACCGTAGGTTGTATTCACTATTGATATGGGACATAAATATTGTAACCCTAAGGTGATGCTTGAATCTAAAAAGATATAATGACCATAAACATTCTTATTTCTTTTTGACCCAAGTCATAAGCTCTTTGGATGTGACCATCTTATTTCTAAATCTAAACATTATCTTCTATATAACTTATTGCTTTTATTGTTAAAAATGACCCAAAAGAGATCATGACACATATTTATATTAATGGAAAGAGTATTACAAAAGATTGAGTTGTCCTAGCACAAAACTTAGGTGGAGACAAACAAACTTGTGTAAAAAAAGATACATAAATCAATTCATCTTCCAAAAAAAACCAAACACAATCAATTATACAATAAATTCCAAAAATACAATCAAACACTACCATATAAAAATAGTATATACATGCTAAAAAAGCCTATTTAAAATCTATAATATTTGAAACCCTTCTAATATCAATATTCATAACAATAAAAATAATAATTAAGTTAATGGGCCCTTGGTCTACTGATGAAGTTGAATGATTTTAAATGTGCCCACCAGGGATCAAATCTTGGTAAGTGCAAGGTCCCGACATCATAAGGGATAAGGTCGGGATCGTGCCTCGAACGAATTTGACGGAATGGATACCCCTCAGTCCTTCACTCTTAACTAAAGAAATTCAGCCTATGACTCGTGCTACCATATTGAATAGCAAAACAAATCTAAATTTGATATAAAACTTTCAAAAAAAAAAATTAAAAACAACTATAACTTAAACAAATTACAAAAAAATACTAGTGGAGAAGCAACTTAACACTAATTGCTATTACTAGATCTATCTAAATCAATCATTCATTGGATTCTAGAGAAACCTCTAGGACCAACTATGAAAACAAGCCTAATTAAAAAAAAGATTTGATGCACAATTATTATTATTATTATATACTTTTCCAATTAAAAAAAGCCTCCACTACAAGATGGAAAAGATTGTTGACATAACTTGCTTAGAGGAAATAAGAAAGAAATTATAATATAAGAATTTATTGTTCTGACTTTTGTGTAGCTCCCCACGTGGAGGAGAGAAGTTCCACATGGGAAAGTCTCCATCCAAAAAAAGAAACTGTACGACTAAATGATTCGATTTTTAGTGGAAGCTTTTTCCACGTGGGTACCCTTTTTATAGCATTAGTGGAACTTTCCTACCGACAATTTATTCATAGCTGTACCAAATAAAACGCACCTTAAAGTAACTTAGCTATCAATTAAAATAAATAATTAGAATTCAACTAAGCGTTGAGATTAATAATTAACATAAAAGGAGTTTTTCCTTGTTGGGGAGAGGGGTGGGTTTTAGTTTTATTTTTGGAGTAATTAATAAAAAAAAAATTGTTTAGGATGAATTGTGTTTATAGTTTAGTATTTTGGTTTGAGAAAGTTAAAAAATATGTTTAAATTAGGAAATTAAGTTATAAGAGTGGGTTTTTTAAGAATCAAATTTGTATTTTGTGTAATGGAAGGAGAGAAAGTTCTCGAAGAATTAATATTTATTCTAAGGTAATGGATAGTAGAACAAGTTTAGAGTTGAGGTTAGTTTATACACAAAAAAAGAACAAATTAACAATCAAGATGATTATTTCTTACAACTTCAAAATTTTGTACAAAGTAAGAAGGTAAAAGGGAAAGATAATAATTAATTAACCTTTAATTAATTATTAGTCTAATTTATTCGCATGCACTTAAACTAAGCATAGAAGTTCTTTATTCAGTTAACTAAGTGTTTCCTATTAGCTGAAGTGAGCAATTATTAGGGTTGCTCCTATATAGCACTCAACCCTCATTGTAATTATCTCTCGACCTTTCATATCTTTTTGATAGTCTCTTACTTTAGTAGCTTTTTCTTGTTGAGGAATATAGCAATTCTTTGTTCGTAGATCTTTCGTGTGGAAGGTGTCTTTGTTCATTGTTTGATCCTGTGACTCATGGTTTTGTGGTTTTCACAATTCTAACAATATTTGTGTCAACTCTAATAGTTATAATTATTTATGAAGATAATGGTTAATTTAGTTATTTCAAATTTAGTTAAAGATTAAAAAAAAATACTCCTTCCATATAACATCAAAAAATAATAGTCGTGTAGGGAAACATAAAGTGCACAAAATTACATGATTTGATGTATATGTTTAGGGTCAATAATTTATTTGGTATTTTTGGACATCCTAACAAAATCAAAGTTGATGTGATTGCATCTTTGATATATAATTCTCAAACAATAAGACTTAAGTACTTAACTTACCAAATAAGATATACAAATTTAAGATTCATTCAACTTTCCATGTTAAAATTCAAGGAATACAAATTTAACCTTCATAAATATTAGATCTTAATTTATTTTTTAATATTTTTACTTTGTTTTTAAATAGCTAAATAATATCTCAAATTTGAAGGGTTGAGACACTTTTTTCCATTAATATTTATTTAATATTATTTATATGACTTGAAATAAATAACATTTCAAATAATAAGAGTTCTCAAAATTGAAAGTAATTTTTATTGCAAATTATGAGCTTGTGTTCTTAACCATTTTTATAATAATTAAAATTTAGATTTGTTGTAATTATATATAATTACATGAAGGTGAAAATTACCTATCTTTTATTTTTTGTTTTATATTGGACTTATTTTGATTGAGTTGTTCTTTAAATATAATGACTAGTCTTCATTTTGTGCCTTGCACACAAATGTCCCATTTTACTTTGACAAAGTGTAAGGACCTCACTTGTTTGTTTTTTTTTTACTTTATGTGTTTTCTTGCCTTTGGTTGATTTTATTTAATTTTAGATTTGATTTTTTGTCTTGTGTTTATTTTGGAGATTTTACCTTCTATTAGATTTTCAAAGTTGGTCATCCTAGCATGATTTTAAAGGAATCTATGAAACTCTAACCTTTTTTGTGGATCAAGTTTGTCAACAATTTGTTACATCACCCTTTGGAATTTTAGAGTTGATCATCCCAAAAATGACTATCAAGTACCTCCAAAATCATGACTCTTGGCAAGGGACATGACATCACCCTAAGCTTCCACCCTGTTAAATGTATTAGTGGCAATTTCCTTATGCATGTTGTTAACCGTTTGTTCTCATTGTTAGGCCATTGTTTATCACTTTATGTTTTTTTGCATGCTCTCTCATGTTTTGGAAATTGATTTCTTGTCTCTTTACTAACATATGACCTAGTGAGAGTCTGTCATTACTAGAGAGTGAGCTTTCTCATGCGTTTTCTTATGTTTCAATTCCTATTGATAGTTAGTGTGTTTATTGTGCATGGTCGAGCACTTTCTCATGTGTTTTCTTATGTTTCAATTCCTATTGATAGTTTGTGTGTTTATTGTGTATGATCGAGCACTCACCTTTAGCCTTTCCATATAAGTTTCCTCACTATTTACCAAGTGGGTAGGTCCTCCCTAGCTTGTAATGGTAAATTTGAGTCTTTCTTTTTGTTATTTTTTTATTTTGTTTCTTTTTCATTTATGTGAGTTGCGTGTTTTGTGTGCTAGGGAAAATAATTTTATGGTGTCATTGTTTACCTCACTTTATACTTTACTTTATTTCTTTTTTTTTTCTGTTTTTCTTTATGTTCATTTTTTGGTTTTTAGGTGCCCTAGTTGTATGAGCCTTTTTTTCCATTTCACAGGTCCATTTTTAAAGTTTTGGAGTATTTTTTGTCTTATGACATTGTGATGATTCCACACACCCATAAGCCAAAATAATAGGCATAAAACTTATGGGATTTTTCTTGATCATTATGTTTCTAGGATGAATTCTTTTAAAAACCCAAAACCCTAACTCCTATACTTATAATGTATTTTATCTAAATTTTCAAATTTGAGGTATCGTTTATCCTCCTAATTGGGTACATGTTCAATGTTCTCTTCAGAGCTTGAATTTGATACTTGGTTTAATTCCATTTATTTTTAGATTTGATGTTTCATTCATCCTTGAGTTTTAGTACCCATTTGGGGTGTCTCTAAAGTTTGACTCTCATAGTTGGTTTTATTCCATTCATTTTGGGATTCATTATTTCATTCATCCTCATGTTTGAGTACCCATTTGATATTGTCTTCAAATTTTGACTCCCATACTTGGTTGTTAGGTTAGGTGACATCAATCTTGCAAACCTATGTTATTTTTATGTCTCCATGTTTCTTGGAAAGTGTCTTATGGGATTTTGTGAGAAATTCATTTAATATTGGCATATTATAATTTAATGTTGGTGGAGGTTACACATCATTAGAGGATAAAGTATCCCTCCTAGGTGATTTCATTAGGAATGTGAAAGGTCCTTAGTGGGTGCCCAAGTTTGGAGGGAAATAGTTGTTCATTGGTGTGTCATCTAGAAATTGAAAAGTCACTAGAGCATCCTAAATGGTAGAAGATGAAGAGGCTATTGGTTAGATGCCCATGTTGAAGCCTTGTGCATATTAATTTATTTATTATCATGACTCTTGGTCTTCTAAGGAAGGGGTTTGGTTTTTTCAAGTGGTTTTGGCACCTCTTATTTCAATTTGCCATTATAGTTTTTCCACCCACAAGTTCTATAAATTGGACCCTTGAGATGGTAATTTCATCATGTGTTATTGATAGGTGTATGAAAGCATTCGGGTTGTAGAATATCATCAAGGAAGTGTATTGTGTTGTATCTCTCAAGTGTGAAGATAAATAATATATTTTCCCTCTTTTCTCGTGTGGATTTTTTTCCCAAAAGGGTTTCTCCATGTAAATATGATGTCATATTTGTTTGTTGATTTTTCTATTATGGTGAATGTGCAATCACGTATATATAAGCTGATTTGGTAATCTTTGTGTGATCGATTTTAAGTGTGCAATAAATGTAGATTAAAACAAATCAAACACACCAATGCAACATTATATTGAAGAAAACTAATTAAAAGATAAACAAACTCTTAAAACAACAGTTTCTTCAATGACGTCCCATTGTCCTCTATCTCCAATGTTTTTGTTGATTCTAGCTTGCTCTCAGATTGTATGCTAGGCTCAACAAACGGTCTTCCTAGAGAACGAGATTGAAGATGAATGCATGCTATGCTAAGATATGATTAACATGCTTAAACTAAACATGATTACTAGAATGTAAAATTACAAAATTATGAATGCTAAAGCTGATAATGAAAGTTGAGAGAGAGATGGAAGATTTCCTCCTGCACAATTTTTCCCATTCAGAACTGAAGGAAAGTTGCCATTTGAGGAGTGAGTTGGAAATAAATCTCATAATTAAATAAATAAATTTATTTAATTACATGTGATGATGAATTTAGAAGTTTGCATAATTAAATAATTAATATTTAATTATGTGTGAGATGAAAATGGAAGGTAATTAAATATTTAAAATATTTAATTATGTGTGAGAGATGATAATGGAAGGTAATTAAAAATTTAAAATATTTAATTATGTGTGAGAGATGAAAATGGAAGGTAATTAAATATTTGAAATATTTAATTATGTGTGAGATGAAAATGGAAGGTAAATAAAAATATTTAATTATGCATGGAGTGAGAAAAGGTGTTAAATTAAATATTTGTAATATTTAATTTAACTGTGAGATGAAGAAAGTGTTTGGAGGAATATTCCATTATTTGAATTCAAAAATTCAAATTTAGAATAACATGATAATTAATATAAATAAATTATAAAATTTATCTAATTTAATTAAGAGGAAGATGGAAGATGGTAATAATTAAATAAAGTTATTTATTTAATTAAGGTAGAAGAATTATAAAAGTGAAAAATATAAATAAATAATTAAATTTATTTATATGTAGATGATTTTAGAAGATTAATTAAATAATTCATATTTAATTAATTAACAAGCTTTATTAACTGTGACTATTTTTAGATGTATAGATTTTGCCCCTCTTTGAAGTGATGTGATGAGACCATAAATTGTCTCATATTTTATCAAATAAAATCATTTATTTCTTCTTAATGCATTAATGTTAAAGTGGATTTGAGTGATGATTGAAAGTTCTTTAGCTTGTTTAAAGTAGAATATAAAGTAGATGTTTGATTTATTTTTAGTAATTATATGTGATCCAAATTGTCTCTAATATGTCTCCATGAACTATTTAAGATGATATAATGCAGATAAATGAGTTATAAAATAACTCATGGTAAGAAGAAGCTTCATTAGACACTTGCAGCAGAGAGCTCTACACTTGAGATAGTTAACTCCTAAAAGCTTTAGAAGGATTTGAAGAAGTAATGAGAAGATGGAGAAGACTTCCAACACATTCCTACATTCATGCAAAATCATGGAGCATCAATCATTCCAAAATTAATGGGATGAGCATTTGTTTCATGTTAAGTTCAAAGATCTCTCACAGTTATTACATTTCATGATTCCTTCTTCCACCAAAGATAGTTCAAGCTACCACATCAATCAAATGTTGTTGCATGATTATAGCATGTTATTCGTGTTAATGATCAATGATTTTTGCAAGAAAAGTGAAGAATAATGCCTTCATTCACGTGGAGAACTGAAGACTTCATAAATATCAGGCATTCAAAAATAGTCAAAAATGCAGTCTCAGTAAAACGGCGATATCTCCCTCATTTCTAAACGAAATTTGAAAATTAAAAATGATCTGGAAATTAGATTTGAAGATCTAAAAACCCTTTTTAGTATTTGGCATGATTTGTAGCAAGTAAGGACCAGTAAGCGTCAGAAAATGACTAAGACAAAAGTGGCCTGATGGAGGACAGCAACTTCAAGTTTCTTAAAGTTTCATAAACAACCCCTCAAAATAGGATCTTGGATCCACATTCTTAGTGGATTGATATAGAATATGAATTATATAAATTCAATGTAATAATTTTATCAAAGGGATGGGATTAGAAAGGCTTGTTTCAGCCTGAGGAAATAGAATAGATCTAGTTTCATTTACCAACAATGTATTTCCAACTTTCTACAGTAAATTTGAATTCAAATAAGACTTTTCATTTCCAGCAAGTGTCAAGTAGTTTATCCTTTTAAATTCTTGCAAGTGTTTCTTACATTAGTTCTCTTTCATGCAAATTATCTTTCATGCAAATAAGATTTATTTCTGCAAGTAGATTGACTATCAAGCAAGTTTTCTACTTTCTCTCTTGCATACAGCCATGGACACCACCAGCCATGGACACCACCTTGGATTGATAAATTAAATGATGAGGATTACAATGACCCCATCATGATGTGTGAAACACATTTCTTCAAAGAAAATATTCCTACCTTTGCTACATTTTATTTTGCCCCTGGTCGAAAAATTTTAACTGATATGCCCCTGATATGAACCTGATATGTTTTTGATTGAGAAATGCAGCTGATATTGATGATGCCCCCTCGGGAGGTAAATCATTGATGATGAGAAAAATGTTGAGTTGATGATGAAATTCTGATGATGAGAGGGATGCAATGATTTAACTCTCAATAATTGATTAAAAGATGCCCCAGTTTGAAAAATAAGGTCAAAGTTTGGTCAATAGATAGATAAATTGTCTTATCATCATGTTGATAGGGATAGAAATGATAGAAAATCTGATGATAAATTGATAACTTTGCTTCCTGAAAATAAGAAAACAAAGAGTAGATAGATGATAACTTTGCTTCCATTGAATGAAAAACAAAGAGTAGAATGATTGATTGATTGTATGATTTGTTGATAACTTTGCTTTAGAAAACAAAGAGTAGATGATTGATATGATTTTTGATAAATTTTCTTTCTGCGATAGAAAACAAATAGTAGATGATGTATTTGAAAACATATTTGCATTCATGTTTGAAGTAAAAATAGGAAGATGATTTGATTGTTGATAAATTTTATTTCGTGAAAAAGAAAACAAATAGTAAATGATGATAGAGTAGATTGATTTGATATTCAGATAGATTGATTTAGCATTGATTTCATGATATGAGTCACTTAGATAGAACACTTGATATGGTTCACTTGATATGAGTCACTAATATGGGTCACTTGATATGAGTCACTTGATATGGTTCACTGATATGGTTCACTGATATGGGTCACTTGATATGGGTCACTTGATATGGTTCACTGATATCCATGGTCACTTGATATGGTTCACTAATAGATAGATATGAGTCTGATTGATTTGTATGATGTGAAGTAGATAGATCACATTGATATGAGTTTGATTGATTGTCCTTGTGATGACCAAAAATAGGAGGGTTTCAAAAACCTCCAGATTAGAGAGCGCTTCCTTGTAGGTTGGGATTGGATACGAGATCTGACATCAGAAAATGTATAGTTGATAGTGGGATGTGGGTTGGGACCTTTATTGTATATGCCACTGATTTAGGTCAACAAGGGACTGTTGACTGCACTAGCAGAGAGGTGGCATTCGAAGCATAACACCTTTCATTTCCCGACAGGTGAGATGACCGTGACCCTTGAGGACATATACAGGATTTTTGGGATTCCAATGGTAGGTGCTCTTGTGGTTTATGACCACAAGGAGCTAGGTGGTATAAATGCAC
This sequence comes from Sequoia sempervirens, assembly GCA_007258455.2. Lineage (NCBI taxonomy): Eukaryota > Viridiplantae > Streptophyta > Pinopsida > Cupressales > Cupressaceae > Sequoia > Sequoia sempervirens. The sequence continues at coordinate 371,035,681 of VDFB02353493.1, forward strand.
TCAGGAGGGTGTTTGGGGATGCACATATAGCAAGGTATTGGGTACCATGGGCAGATTTGAGGGGATAACTGACCTTACATGTCGTTATGGGTGCATTCATTGGAGGCTTCCTTTGTTCGGACCGCCGGTCAAAGGGATTATCAATTGGGTGGGGGAGGATCCTTGAGCTAATGATAGGTCAGCAATGGAGATATGCCTAGGGGAGTTGCATGTTAGCTCATTTATATCATGACTTGCATCAAGTAGTATACAGAGGATCGTCCAGTTTATCTTGTGGTGTTACCCTCCTCTAGATCTGGGCATGGGAGCATTGCTATTATGAGACCACTTTGTCCTAGAGCTAGGCCACCAGGTAGGCCATATGTGTATGCATATTCTAGTGCACTTGTCCAGCCCAAGCTGGGCAAGTTGGAGTACTGGCGATGGATTCTGGATGACATTGATTCAGTGATATGGAGGCCATACACAGATTGTGAGGTATGGGACACAAATCATCTGGAGATGTCGTTTGTATGTATGCCCCAGTATCTGATAGGTCGGACCCCATTCATTATAGAGAGATTTTTGGCATTACGAATGATTTGTATAGGATCTAGACTAGATTGCAGTATTGAAATGCTTAACTTTTACAATGCTTTTACAATGATTGTTCCAAGTTAATTAAATCAAAATTAACTTAAGGAAATAATAGAATGAAAGTAATAACAAGGTGATTATAACAAAAAGGAAGGAAATAAGCAACAGAAAGAGAGAGAAGAAGAGAAGTGCAAATAGTTGATAACGGAGTTCGTCACAAAAGTGACTACGTCTCTGGGTCCACTCCAATAGAGAGACCGATCCGATTAACTCCAAAATTGATTACAAAGCACCACAATCATTCTCCAAGCACTTCGGCAGCATAACAGTGCTCTGACATGCAAGAATGACTCAAAGAATCTCCACAAGACCTCTCTTTCGATTAACTCCACAGCTTCAAGACTTCGTCACCTGAAAAAAACTTGGATCCCACTCTCATCTCACACCCCCTTTTTATACATAAAATTAACTCAAATTGGTTACTAACCAATTGATTTTACAATATTTTCCAAATCCCCCTAAAGACAACTAAATCTCCCAATTTAACATAGGAAAATCTTCAAATCTCCCATTATTTACATTTAGGATTATATTATCCCTTTAAATCATTTATTCCCGGGCTTAACTTATCTCCATTAGTTACATTTAATCCTTAAAAAAGGATTATTGTTAAACAATTTTGGAGGGATTATTTAAATTAAGGAGATTCGGTTTTCAAAAAGTCTAGAAAAGAAACCGATGCCACATAATAGTTATAAGCCAATGAATGGCTTATCGGTGGCTACACTTTTTAACAGGCCGACGGTAGGGGGTTCAACCTCGGCCGCTGGCTTTTAATAGCCAATTTTTGGCTGGCAGTTAACAAAACAAACCACCCGCTAATAATAGTTAGGTGCCAAGATTTTGGTGCAATGGTGAGCACGGACGTTTCGCTGTTGAGTGGTGTGGGTTCGAATCCCTTCCAACCCTTTTAACAAACATAACAACAAAATAACAAATTTACAACCAACGCCGACGGAGATGAAACATAAGGGCCACGTGTCGCACCCTGAAGGTACCACGTGGCGTGATCCAACTCGCCGACCTTGAAGACGTGTCTGCTGACTCAGCCGCTGACTGTGCAAACTGATTGCTGACGTGTCCTACTAACTCGGATGATGACCTAGCCGCCAACTCGGAAGCTGACTGTGCTAACCAAAAGCTGATGTGTACGATGACTCACTGCCACCTGTCGCTGACTGTACTGTCACTTCTGCCAACTCATCATGCCACGTGTCCAAGCCCGATTCACCAGGCCGGTTGACTGGACTGCTGACTCACATGCTGACTGTGTCAGAGACGTGGTGTACGGATGACACGTGTCCACCTCTGATTGGTTTCGTACAGTGCCGAGGAGGATGCCACGTGTCAGATTGGGTTTGGGCACTTCACAGTCCGTACAGTATGGAATGCTGACATCAGCATCTGTACAGTCAAAGTCTACCCTTCATAGCATGATCTTTGACTGACGATATCTTGCACCTACGATGTCAGATTTCGACGAAATGAGTTGCATTGGAAAGCTTGCGATGAGCTCTTCCCAATGATGCCAACTTTGACAACTTTTGATGACATTATTTTTTTCGCTTCCTGGACGCCCTCTGATTCCGATTTGACCCAAGGTTTGACTGGCCATAACTTGCACAAACAGACTCCTTTTCGCTCCGTTTGAGTTGCGTTGGAATCAAGACGCCTAGATCTTTCTGATGGTGTAGATTTTGGAGAGAAATGAGACACTTCAATTTTCACTGAAAAATGTCCACCGGATCAACGAATGCAGAGACAGTATGGCTATACGTAGGGGATGCCTCAGGGCATTGTGCACTATGGGCGATGCAAGGACAATACTGGATGGGGGCCATGCATTTCATATCAGGTGGCGTATACAAAGTATACCAGTTTACAGCCCGAGGCATGGGATTACAGGTCAGATATTACTAATGCAAGGATATCGGATGAGTACTGGGTGCCAGAAATGTGTGATAGATTTTAAGTGTGCAAAAAATGTAGATTAAAACAAATCAAACACACCAATGCGACATTCTATTGAAGAAAATTGATTAAAAGATAAACAAACTTTTAAAACAACAGTTTCTTTAATGACGTCCCATTGTCCTCTATCTCCAATATGTGATCGATTTTAAGTGTGCAATAAATGTAGATTCAAAATTAAATCAAAAAACACCAATGCGACATTATATTGAAGAAACTAATTAAAAGATAAACAAACTCTTAAAACAACAGTTTCTTCAATGACGTCTCATTGTCCTCTATCTCAAGTGTTTTTGTCGATTCCAACTTGCTCTCAGATTGTGTGCTAGGCTCAACAAACGGTCTTCCTAGAGAACGAGATTTGAAGATGATGATTGTATTCTATGCTAAGATATGATTATGCTGATGCATGATAATGCTAAAATGCTAATCGCTTGAATGCAACGAATCTCTAATATCTGTCTCTAATGTGTGTGTGTAACCAATGCTTGGATTCGCAAGGGTATTTATAGAGTTTTCGAAAGATTTTGATTGGCTGATGTGATCAACGGTTGAAATCAAGCTTGTCAAGATGAACGGTGTGAGATTTTGGAAGTTGAGAGAAAGATGGAATGTTGAGAGAATAATGGAAGATGTTTCCTTCCCACAAAACCTTTCACTCAAAAATAGAGGCAACTTGCCATTTGTGATCTTTAGTTATGAGTTGGTTTTGTAGTTGAGGATAAATCCCATAATTAAATAAATAAATTTATTTAATTACATGTGGCAATGAATTTAGAAGTTTTCATAATTAAATAATTAATATTTAATTATGTGTGAGAGATGAAAATGGAAGGTAATTAAATATTAAAAATATTTAATTATGTGTGGAGTGAGAAAAGGTATTCAATTAAATATTTGTAATATTTAATTTAACTGTGAGATGAAGAAGGTGTTTGGAGGGATATTCTATTATTTGAATTCAAATATTCAAATTTAGAATAATATGATAATTAATATAAATAAATTATAAAAATTATTTAAATTAATTAAGAGGAATATGGAAGATGGTAATAATTAAATAAAGTTATTTATTTAATTAAGGTAGAAGAATTATAAAAGTGAACGATTTAAATAAATAATTAAATTTATTTATATGTAGATGACTTTAGAAGATTAATTAAATAATTCATATTTAATTAATTAACAAGCTTGATTAACCATGACCATTTTTAGATGTATACATTTTGCCCCTCTTTGAAGTGATGTGTGAAACACATTGCTTCAAAGAAAATATTCTTGCCTTCGAAATTTGTAGTGTTTGATTTTGCCTCACTTTTGACATCTACTTGTAGGTTTTTTTATAGGATTTCACATTCTGGAGTTCATCTTTCCAGAAAATTTCGCGTTTTAGCGCATTCGTGGGTTATTTTCGTGCATCTAGGACTTTTTTCAGTGCTTCTGTAGGTCTTTCGACGCATTCGGGAACTATTTCAACGCATCCGACAATTACTTTAGCGCATCTAGGGAACAAAATAGCACATGCATTTAGCTCACTTCATCCAAAAAAAAAAAACAATTAAAAAAACATTGCATTCTTAGAATAATTCATATTTAATTAATTAACAAGCTTTATTAATTCTGACCATTTTTAGATGTATACAATCTTATTTTAAGATTTGAATACACATACATAAATTAATATTGCAGCTTAGTTTCACCTTGTTTTCAGCATTGGTTTCATTCCATTTCTTTTCAAAGTCATAGTTGTGATCATCCTTGTGTCGAAGTGCCTATTTAAGGTGTTTTCAAAGTCTAATTGCTAATTTCTTTGCACTATATTTTTTATCAAGACCGTGTTTTTTGTCTCTTTCTTGCTCAAGTACATGATTCATTATATCCATGAGGTACAATCCCCAAATACTTTATATTATATTATTTGATAGGATCATGAGTTTGAGCATACCATTATTTGTATTTCTATTAAGGGGTACTCCTAATCCCCAAACCAAAACACACTATACTATTTTTTATCTTTTAGCTTCAAGGGTTGGTTTTCTTGTACTATGGTGCCTTCAAGTTTGATTAAGCAATTAAAATTACACAATAGCATTAGAATTTTAAGATTCCTAATACTCAACGTATCGACCATGTTCAGATCCTAAACTCTAATTCTATAATAGGACTATGTTAAGGACATCATACTTAGTCAATGGTAGGCATTAAAATGCAACTCTAATGATACTTTCAAATTTTATCTATTCGCTTTATTCTAATTTAATTTCTTTCATTATATGTTGGAATGCATGATTTAGTGAGGTTACAAAGGATTAATCATGACCACTAACCAATCTAAGAAGATTACATTTTTTAATCTTCCAATGGCCTTGCTTGTGCTTGGTAGTACATATGTAAGGGAGAAACAACCACCAAAATATATGAAGTATACATATCAAGGGTTTGGTTTTTATATCCTCTCTTTTCATTCTAAATTATATTATTTTAATGATGTAATAAATCACTCCTTTGTCCAATGTATTCTACTGTAATTTATTTCTTAGGCCTAGTTAATAGATATATAATTTAATTTTGGCCCCAAGTCTTGAAAAGATATAATGTAGATTGTAAATTTTAGGCTTGGAGGTCAATTTAGGGTTTAACTAACTTGTTGTTGCATATGTAGTGTTAGGTTCCCAAGATGGGTATATATTATTGGTTTTGAAAATATTGTAAATTATTTTTGGGACTTTTGTAAGGAGTTAAGGACTCAAATTTTTAATATAGGTTTAATTTTTTAGAAGTTGTAAAATTAACTCATTAAATATATTAATACAAGGATAATTCTTTCTTGTTTGAATGTTCTCTTCATTGGTGGTGATGTGTTTCACACTTTTGTTCTTTAAAGTTGAATTATTTGATTAAATATTATTAAGTTATTTAAAGTAGGGTTAGTGTATGAAATACATGCATGTAATATCGTAGTTCCATGCATTTAACTCAAATATTTATATCAAATTCCTTAGAATCTTGCATATATGGTGTTTGTGATAGGGTGAAATATTTATCACTATATTAAATAATTTATTTGAATTTCATTAGATATTTTAGAAGTAAGATTAAGGTTGAGTACATTGTTAGGTATTTAAATTATATTCATTTCTCTAAACCCTAACATATTTTTCTCTTTTTTACCATCTATTTGATTATGATTAGGTTATAATTATCTTACTCTAGATTTGGAAATATTTATAATTTATCTTCGTAGATTTATCCCATAGATGCACAAATCATAAAGTTTGATATTTGATTAACACAAACCACTTGAACAAAAAAAATAATGTAGGCTAGTAAGCTACTCAAAAAATACCATGATCTAGCACCTGAGACCTTGGAGTTTATTTATTACTAGGATCAATTAAAATTTTAAGAGATGTTGAGTGATCTTTATTCTACTTGAGTTTCATTTGTCATAAGGACCATCAATAGAACTAGTGCTAGAGGGAGGGCCTAATCAAATTGGACCATTCATATTCATAATATAGTGGACAACATAAGAAAGTGGCCAAATTTATGTACGTTAAGGAGAAAGGTCACCAATATTTTGAGTTTTAAGTCAAAATAGAAACACAAGGAGTGATAAAAGGAAAGTTGGTGACAAGGAAATTACACTTTCCATCCTTGATCCAAAAGCTTGAATCTAAAATATTTCCTTCACTATTTCCATGACCTCCATCCCCACTACTATCCTTTTTTAATGCGAACAACTGACTCTTTGCATTCTTGGTGATGCCTATGAGATACCCAAGAAAACTATTTTTTTTAGCTAAAGTCATCTATAGGGAAGATAGGAGTGTCAATGGAAACAATGAGGCTTTCAAATGTATCATTATTAGGGATTGAATTGAACATTAGGATGTGGTGAGTAGTCTTTTCCCTTTTTTTGGTATATTTTGCATATAGATAGTATATAATATTTCTTGCTACATTTATTACTAATTGGGGATTTTTAAAAGAAATATTTTTGAACCAATTTAAGGTTTACACTAACTTAATCATATTGTATCTGTTATGGGTGGAAAAGGAAAGGTGGAGGATGTCCTTAAGTTTAATTCCAAAACCTAGGGTCAATTACCTTCCTTTTTCAACAATAACATTAGAATGCAAATCAACAAGGTGAATAGACTAACTTTCAACCATGAAAGTGAGTCAATCAAACTTGGATCTACATTCTTAGGGCCTTGAAAATAGATTGGAAATTATTTATAATGATTAACCTAATTAATCTATATGACTTAATATAACAAATACAATATTCTAGAAACACACCAACTGAAATAGTAAACTGCAAGCAGATTTGAGAAGTACTAGAGATTGTGCACCTATCATAAAAAGTTGGATCTAGCATACAAAGGACTCAGATGCCTAGGGGCATATGGGTCTCTGATAGGGGGTATTAAAACTAATTTTTTAGTCCTTTGATTTTGGATCTGACCTTTTCTTCACCAATTGCTGAGTTGTCAAAAAATTCTAAGTTAATTTTGTAGGTGAGTTTTCATGGCTTGACAACTTTTAGGGATTTGAATGCAATAATGGAAAATTTGTCTTCAATATTCCTTCAATCCTCTTCAAACCTATACATTCAAAGAGAGTGAAAATGTTGGGCCATTTAGGGGCTTACCTTAGTCAAACCCCATGTAAGTGTTTCAACTTCCATAATGGCAATGTCAATGATAGAAAAGGTAATTGAAAAGAAGGAATGATGAAATCAAAAAATGTTGCAACTCACCACCCTTCAATGACTTCCTTGAAGGACTAAAGTCATACAAATCACCTCAAGGATTTGAATCTTGCTTGCTTGATTTTCTTGAATGCTTTGGAGACCTACAACAAGGATTTCCCTTCACAAAACATGAACACACATAGAATTTTACATGATGTTGGATCTTGAATTGCTACAATAAATCACTGAAATGTTGCTCTTGATTTGCTCTTAACAATAGTATTTTCTCATGAATGCTTTTCCTAGTTTTTGTTAGATTCCAAATGATAAAATAACTAGGTATTTATATGCAATTGTTCTAATTTCCCAAAAAATATATCCCAAAAGTTGACACTTGAAATTTAAATTTTGAATGTTAAAATGTTCCCAACAACATATTAAAAATTGGTCCCCGACAAGATAGGGGGACCCATATTCCCATGGGTGTATGGATCTTGGTCCTATCTTCTAGGACATTGAGTATTGAGATCAAAACATTAATTGCTTGCATTTATACAATGCTTCCAATCCTTCAAAAAATAGCAAAAATAGGCCTTTGGGAATGCATAATTTAGAAATTAGGGACCTAATTAGGCTCAATAATTTTGGGGGAGCAAAACATAGTGTGAAATTATCTTGGGTGATAATTTACGGTGCTATAGTATCATTAATTTTTCACATATAATAGAGAACCTAATGAACTGGCCATAGGTATATTTAACATTAGGTTCCATAAAATATACAAAATTCTGGCACATCCATACTCAATGAATTTTTTATTTTTATTTAGACATACCTCAATGCTTTGGACCCTTTGAATAAATTAATTTTAGAAGAACCCAAGAAAACATGGATGCTTTGATTATGGATTGTATCAAGGAAATGAGATGCAACATTAGGTGGACCCTCTCATAGAGGGAGTTAAAATGTTTTTACCTTCTTTGGGGTACCCAAGGATCCATAATTTGATTCCTATGATTAACAATACCATAGCTAATCATACTTCTTTGATAGATCCCATAACAAGAAGTATTCCTAAGGGATAAAACTAGTTCATGAAAGATCCCCTAAATAAAATTTATTCCACCTTGATGTTACCTTATTTAAGCCAAGTTCATAACACTCTTGTTGTTCCTAACATCCATCAACCTTAATTTTCTCATTCTTTGAATATAAAGCAATAAATGAGGTTCCTAAAACCACTATAGATAGTGAGGATAATTAAATTAAGTAGTGCAAAATCAGCACATGATCAAACTTCATGATTAACATTAGAAATTGAAGCCTTAAATAAAAATATTGAAAAAGTTACTAATCAACTTACAAGAATGCAAATTAACCCTCATTTAGGAAAACACCATTACTAAGGTAACTTCAAAATTCAAAATAAATTTCATCCTTATAATTCAGACAACCAAAAAAATGACAGTATAGGGTTTTAAAATCAAAGGCCTAATAAACAATAGAACACTAGATCTAATAATGGGGGTGTTTTGATATGTATGAATAATGTGAACCTAGCCTCAACAAGATAAGATAATTAAGTATTTTTAGATTAAAATACATTACCTAACTAGTGTAGGCTTTCTGATATAGCTACTTATTGTTCCTTGCATTCACACCCCATTTTATTTATGCAAAATAAGGGCCTCCTTTTTTGTCTTTTCTTTCATCTTTTATTCTCTTCCCTTGCTTTGTTTTGGGTTTGTTTTATTTTCCTTCCCCTCTCCCTTTTTCTATTTTCCTATCATAGTTTCAAAGTTTCTTGTGATGGCATGTCATCCTCATTGGGCTCGATCCTCAACATCTTGCATTATTATGCCTTCTTACTTGGCATTTCGTTTATCAAGATTTTCTTCATTAGTTTTCTCTTCTTGAAAACTATGACACCTGATGTTCAATGGCAACAATGTCACATCACTTCATTTCCCCACTCAATAGAGAGTTTAACTATCATGGATGCATTAATGGTTCTTTAATGTTCCAATTGATTTAGCTTTTTATGGGTTATTTGTGTTGTTTTATGTGTCATTTGTTATAGTGATTTGGATGCTCAACATTTTCCTCATGACTCCTATAAATAATATTTCCTCCTCATGATTTTTGATGTTTTTATCCAACTCGTGGTGTTCCAGTTTGCATTAAATACTTGTTGTTTTTCATTTGGATCATGGGTGTCTAGTTTTTCTAGTTCGTTGGTGTACATCCCCATCCTTGTTTATCCATATGATTTTTGAGTGAGTTTCGAAGTACTATTCAATTTAATGGTGTTTTTCAAGTTCTCTTGTGTTTTTTTCATTACTAGTGTTTTTTCTCATTTTTTCGTTTGGCTTGGGGCTCTTTTTTGAAATTTTTGTTTTTGTTTTAGCTTTTCATTGGTATTTTTAGTTCTCTTTCGTTCTTCTTTTCTTTCCTTTGTCTTTCCTTTTTTTGTTTTTCCTCCATTTATGAATCATATTTTCCCAACTCACCAATTGAGGTTTTTGTGATGTCATCATCATACCTCATCAAGTTCCACATTTCCCTCTTGGTCCATTTTTGGAAAATGTACTAGAAAAACCTTGACTCCCAATGACATCACAATTTATATTTGAAATTTTGCTAGGTCTTTTGGTCATCAGATGTCGAGTCTACTCTATAAATCTTTTTAAAAAGATTCATAAATTTTAAACCTCATCACTGACCCTCAACCCCTAATGACATTTTATTTCATTGTTTGAAATTTTATTAAGACTTTTAGTCATCAAATGTGAGGCATAGATCTTAATGATTGTTGTTTTTTTCTTAAAGCTTAAGACTCCTCCCGGATCCCCGACTCTCAAAGTCTGATTCCCAAAATCATTGAATCTATTAGTAAATAGATATTGGATTTACTATTTAAAAATTAATGAAATACTCCTTAAAAGATAAGAGTCATTATTGATCCACGGTTCTCAAATTCAAAATTCAAGAACCTAATTCTTGTAGGTTTTTCCTGTCAGGAATATTCATTACTAGTTAAAATTGTTTAGCTTAAGGGTTAAATGATATTTCCAATTTTTTATGACTGACACCTTTTTCTAAAATACAAAATCTCTAAAAATTCCAGATATTTTTTAAAAATGTTTTCAATTAAAAGGGATCTTGATTTCTAGGCATTTCTTGTTCTAGCAATCTTCTTCAGGTTTCGTTGATCAAACATCCCCATTAAGCCTTACCAAAAATGATATAGGTTCTTCCCCATTAACAACTCCTAACAATGACTTTATTCTCTTTTGATAACTTTTGGGTGTTAATCTTTAGGTATTTTCCTTAATGATAAGGTTTTAATAAAATAAGATAATTTAGGTCAATTTTGATATGTATTTCAAATGTTGGTGTTTGGGTTGGTTTCTCTCAAGATAAAAAACCTTTTAGAAAATGATTAATGATATTATCGAGGCCTAATTCTTGACAGCTAGAATTTTTCATAAGTATGGATTTAGAGCTTCTTCTTAACAATAGGCATGAAATGACTTAACCTCAAGACTCGATAGGGATATTTTCTCAAGTTTAGCTAGTTATAAATATGAAGTTGGTTTTTCTATACTCAAATGAATGATAATTTGAATATGCAGGGAATTTGTAAGGAGAAGGTTCAAACATGAAGTCCCAATACAAGGGATATCACCCACACTTAAATATGTTCTCTCCTTATATGAAGATTGGAGATACTGATATGAGATATGTAAACATGAATGAGTTCCTAAGGAGAGTCCATAATGAATAATATAGAACAAAAATGGACATATTTTTGGAAAAATCAAGATTGGTAGGACCATCACCATTTCATGTATCAGTGTAATCTCTTGAATTGGTGTTGACGTATATGATAGAAAGGGTATTTGGGATCCCTCTAGGGAAGTGGTGTTGGATATAAAAGATATGATAGAAAGGGTATTTGGGATCCATACTTTCCCAAATTATAAGGCCATTGATATTCAAAAACCATGGGATCATTATGAAAAGAAGAATGTGCCCTGCCTTAATTTCATCAACAGCCAACTCCTACTCAAACCAAAAAAAATGACACTAAAAATGACCAAATTATAACACAAAAGTGAGTTTAGAGAGGATTCTGGGGATAAAAATGCATTTTTAGTAGGGTTTATGGGTGCCCTCATGATAGATATTTTCATCCCTGGATGTGTTACTATAACATCCTAAATAGTTGTTGACAAGAAGATAAACTTGGCCATAATTATCAATGACACACTACATGATCACTTGATAGATGTTCTAAAGAACCAAATTCTACATGACTTCAAATTTGGTATGTTTGCTTTCCTATCAAGAAAATTTTGTAGGATTGGTAAGGGTAGGATCTCTCTAGATGGGAGAAAATATTATTTATGATCACTATCCTAAATTGGAGTTGGAAGCAAGAAACAAGAATTACTACACAATAAATGATGTTTTCTTATATTCAATCATTAGGGGTTTGGAGAATGATTTTGTAAAAATATTCTCCATAGAGGTAGTGGGCGAGCTGAGGAACTAAGGAAACTAGTGCCTCTAGTTCAAAAACTTCACTTACATCAAGGTGGCATGCTTCCATAAGGCTCCTCTCAAATTTCCAAGATACTGCAATGATAGGTTAATTGCATTGGAGATTTGTAGACAAGTAGTTTAGGTCCACAAGATGATTGTAGGAAAGCATAAGTTAGGATACTTCTTCCCTACGAACATGAGATTTTTTTCATGTGCAAACATGCAAGCAATCAATACTAATGAAATAAAGTTTCCCTTTGGACAATGAGTTTGTACATGTAATGAAATAACTTGCACAATAAAAGAATATGAGAGGAAATATGTTGTAAATACTTGATAATAACTAAGAATAATAAGCCACTTTAAGGGGGAAAACCTCCAAATATCTCCAATGAGAACACAATAAATACAATATGATGATAAAATAAGGCTCACTGCCTCCTATATATACATAATTTATACCTAGGATATCACCCAAACTGACTTAGATAGCCCTGCATAACCCTTAGGTCAACCTAATTAACTAAATGACAATATAATAATGATAATATGACTTAATTAAGAGTTAAGATAGCCATAATATGACTATTCATAACCCTATGCACATGAATATTAAGGGTGTTGCATGTTGCCCTCTTCAAAGAAGCATTATCCTCAATGTTAATCAAGTGTGGATTATTCTAAATGAACTCCTTGTCTTCCCATGTGGCATCTTAAACTGGTAAATTCTTCCATTGGATGAGATACTCAGCGAGTGTTCTATTCCTTAGCTTCTTTGTGTGTGTTTGAAAAATGTACTTTGGTTCCAGTATGATTCTTTCTTCTTCGTCAAGCTTTGGTAATATTGTTTGAGTAGGGATATTGTGCCCAATTACCTTCTTCAAACAAGAAACATAAAAAATTGGATGTATCTTTGTTGTTTTGGAAACTCCAACTTGTAGGCGACAGTACAAATCTTTTGCATGATTTGGTATGGGCCATAATATTTTGGAGAAAACTTATTATTTGTTTGTTACTTTAGTGAGATTTGCTTAGAAGGATGCAATCTCAAGAAGACCCAATCCCCAACTTTAAAAATTCTTTCACTATGGTGTTGGTCCACCTACTACTTCATTTGATTTTGTGTCATGGCTAAATTCTACTTGAGTGCTAAGAGTACCTATTGTTGATGAAGCAAGTGGTCCTCCACTACTTGAACTCTCGGTGACACCTTCAATGATGTTCTGATGGAAGGAGGTTGATATCCTTATAGTGCCATAAATGGAGAAATTTTTGATGAACTATGAAATGAAGTGTTATACCACTATTCTGCTAGTGGTAGCCAATCTACCTATTGAGATTGTTTATCTAAAGTGAAACAGTGTAGATATCCTTCCAAACACTTATTAACAACCTTAGTTTACCCATCAAATTGAGGATGGTATAAAAAATATGAGCCAATTGAGTACCCAAACATTAGAATAATTCTTTCCAAAAGTGACTAGTAAAGATAGGGTCACAATCACTGACAATAACCTTTGATGTACCATGTAGCTTTTGTATGTTCTCTAAAAAATATTTTTCCAATGTACTTGCTATAAAAGGATGTGATAATGTAATTAAATGTGCATATTTAGTGAGGCAATCTACTACTACCATGATGATATTATGACCCTTAGATTTTGGAAGCCCTATAATGAAGTCCATAGATGCCTCTTCCCAACATTAGATAGGAATAACTAAGGGTTGCAAGAGTGTTTGGAATAGGATGTCATTTAATTGCAATCCTAAACATATTTCATGCATCTCCTAAGTCCTTGGAAAGTGATCCCCAACACTAGGATTAGAAAGAGATTAAATTTGAATGAAATGAACGTGCAAATTAACATTTGTGATTATTCCTAAATGATAGGAACATGTGGGGATGTTCAAGAAGAGCTCCTACAAAATAGGAGCACATGGGACACCCATATGGAAGGTGGAACTCACCTTGCTTAAGTTAACTATTTGGAGGTTTGATAACACTTCAATAATGCATGTAAAGATCCTACAAGTTAGGGATTGATGTTTACATGAATGGGGTTCAATTCAGTTTAGTTCAATTCAATTCAGTTCAGTTCAGTTCAATTCAGTTCAGTTCAATTTAGTTCAGTTCAGTTCAATTCAGTTCAGTTCAGTTTAGTATCAGTTTAATTTAGTTTTGTTTAGTTTAGTTTAGTTTATTTTAGTTTAGTTTAGTTCAGTTTAGTTCAGTTATGGTTCAGTTATCTTTAATTGCATGTAGTTAGTTTCAGTTGAATGCTAGTTGACTTGAGTTGAATTGAGTTGCATGACTAATGTCTTCAATTTCATGATAGATAACAGGTGGATACATTCAGTTAAGTGGGGATGATCAATCATGCATAATTTTTGCATGAATTGGTGGAGAGATATGTTTAAGTTAACTAAGATTGACTTAGACCCACCTTAGGCGCCCAAGTTGGCATCTTTGAGTTAACACCTTTTGCATGAGAATATATTTACAAGGCTAAGTTAAGTGGTCCCATTCTTGGGTGCCAACTTTGAGGTGATGCTTGCAATATATTTTCTTCACCAACGATCAGTTAAGTGTTCAGTTTGGGGCACCTAAATTGAGGAGACTTTTGTTTTGACATCAAATCACATGGTGGAACTCTACTTGCCCAATCTAGGCATGGTTTTTGTGAGGAGATTTATGCTCTTATATTGTACAACTCTTATGAGTTAATATAAAAAATAATTGTCTATTAATTGCAGCAAGTGCATTAGATTTTGTAATCTTGGTTGCAGGTTAGTAGGTTGAGCTTGTGCATTTGTGAGGGTTTGAAGCATATTTCATGTATCTCCTAAGATTAGAAAGATATTAAATTCGAATGAAATGAACATGTAAATTGAAATTTGTGAGTATTCCTAAATGATAGGAACATGTGGGGATGTCCAAGAATAGCTCCTACAAAATAGGAGCACATGGGACACCCACATGGAAGGTGGAACTCACCTTGCTTAAGTTAACTATTTGGAGGATTGATAACACTTCAGTAATGCATGTAAAGATCCTACAAGTTAGGGATTCATATTTACATGAGTGGAGTTCAGTTCAGTTCAATTCAGTTATGGTTCAGTTATCTTCAGTTGCATGTAGTTAGTTTTAGTTGAATGCCAGTTGAATTGAGTTGACTTGAGTTGCATGAATAATGACTTCAGGTGCATAACAAATAATAGGTGGATACATTCAGTTAAGTGGGGATGATCAATCATGCATAATGTTTGCATGAATTGGTGGAGAGATATGTTTCAGTTAACTAAGATTGACTTGGACCCACCTTGGGATCCCAAGTTGGTGTCTTTGAGTTAACACCTTTTGCATTAGAAGATATTTACAAGGCTCAGTTAAGTGGGTCCATTGTTTGGCGTCAACTTTGAGGTGATGCTTACAAGATATTTTCTTGACCAATGATCAATTAAGTGTTCAGTTTGGGGCACCTAAATTGAGGAGACTTTGGTTTTGACATCAAATCACATGGTGGAACTCTACTTTCCCAATCTAGGTGTGGTTTCTTTGTGAGGATCTTTATGCTCTTATATTGTACAACTCTTATGAGTTAATATGCACAATAATTGTTTATTAATTGCAGCAAGTGCATCAGATTTTGTAATCTTGGTTGCAGGTTAGCAGGTTGATCTTGTGCATGTGTGAGCATTTGAAGCATGGCATGGGATGTGTGGATTCATGCTTGGTCACATAGAATGCATGGATAGCTTGTGCTGCAGAAAGTGTATGAGATTTTATTGCAAGTTGTGAAGAAGGATTGTTGAAGGCAAAGGAAGTATATTTAATCAAGGATTGATATAGTATTATTGTAATCTTGTTCTAAGGTTAAATAATACAAGCACTATTGATTCTGGTGGAGTTTTTTCCCAAAAGGGTTTATCCACGTATATGTTGTGTCACTTCTATCTTCTTGTCTCATTCTTCTACAATCTTTTGTCTCTTTCTAAAATTAGTAAAATTGATCTAAACAGATAATCATACACAAAGAATTGTGAAAAAGAACACTTAATTAAATCTACAGTATAATAGTGTTACAAGTTTTAAGCTGCAATTTCACCTTTGTTTTCAACATTTGGTATTAGAGCTAACAGTTGGTTAGAGTTTGGGACACCTTTCTCTTAAAATTTTGAAGGTTTTTTGGTTGTAGTGGAATCTTTTACTATTGTGCTATTGTTGATTTGTAAAAGAAGTGTGTTTTATCTTCTTGGTTTAGAGATTATGGTTTTCTTGACCTTTTGGGAGCTATGTCATTTACAATGGATTCTTTGATTATGTTGAGGCCATGGATGATCTTCATTTAGGAGACGGTTATCACAATGTCATGGATAGCTTGGTTATATGTTTCAGTGAGAGCTTTTGAAAGTGATGGTTTGATGTTTATCTTGTTTCCATGTATAGCTCAGTATCATAGTTTAGTGGGATCTTGGTAGGATATGGTTATCTTCATGTGATTTGAAGAGGTTTTAACATCTTGTTTCATGGAGGACCCTTAGAGTCTTTGGTAAAGTTGTTATTGTTCTTCCTTTGGAGAGGATGTAGTTCTTTTTGGTTTTGAGTATTAATCATTTTCTTGGAGCTTCATGATTATGTAGGATGCATCTGAAGTTGGCATGGATTGATTGGTAGGTGCTCATGGATAATAGAGAAGACTTGGGTTAGGTTGGATATTTCTTATGTTAAGAGATATGTGTCAGAATGGTTACTTGTTATAAAAGTTTTTCAATAGTAAAGACTGAGGAGCCTACACCTAGAAATGGATGTGAGTCCATCATAGACCTGATAAGAAGGTTTTCTTTATTGAAAGCCTATATTTCTTGGTGTTGTATGCACAAGACAATCTTACATCCCACTCTTGGTCTAATTGGCAGGTAAATGATCTAAGAGGTGTTTCCTAACTGATTATTAGATGTATTATTTATATGTATCTAGTCTTCTCTTATGCATTAGTCTTGAAAATTGAGTTTTGAGGGATTGATGAGAAGTAGATGCATGATTTTATGTATTCCTATTGTTCTCCTTGCAATCTTGAACTTCAGTTAGTTCTAATAATTTGGGTAGGAGAGGTACAAGAGATAGTTAATGGCTTTGGGCATATTCCCTTTTGTTGTGGCAATGTTTGGCTAAGTTTGATTTACTTTTTGTGAGAGGTTTACATCTAAGTTTTGTCATATTTCATTATAATTTGAATGGTTAGATGTTGATATCCTTTCAGTTTGGGAGTGTTGAAGGAGATTTTACTTTACACAGTTTGGAAAATGTTAGTTGGTAAAAGAACATGGTTTTATTTGTAGGTTCTCTCTTTGTGGGAATATTGTCTTCTTCTTGAAGCTTCTTATGTTATGAGAGATGTATTTTTCATATCATTGTATGATTCTTTGACACTATGATAGAGGAGTTAGCCACATCCTCTATGTGAAGTGTTATTGGAGGACTTGTTAATATTGCGAACTTGTTTTCAGATTTGACATTACCTGTGTAGTGGGAGTTCCGTGAGGTATATGTGTTCTGTATGAGAGGGGCACCTCTCTTGGACTAGTTACACTTTTCTACAATGAGTTACTTCAGTGGTTTTTTATAGCATGTCTATGTGTGTTATTACCTTGAAGTCTTATTTTGTAGGATGGTGGATATGTAGGGACTTGTTTACAGATTTGGGTTGTTATGTTGATAGCATGAAGTTCTACCTATGATAGTTTTGTTACAGATTGAGAAAGTTAACACTTTGATCAATGTTGCAGATAAGTTCTCTTGGTGCAAGAAGGCCATTGGCCTTGAGTCCTATACTTGATTTATAATAATGATTCCTTGTTTAGAATAATTGCAATGTATAATGTCAAGTGGGAGAATGTTGGGAATAGGATGCCATTTAATTGCAATCCTAAGCATATTTCATGTATCTCCTAAGTCCCTGGAAAGTGTTCCCCAACACTAGGATCAGAAAGAGATTAAATTCGAATGAAATGAACATGTAAATTGACATTTGTGATTATTCCTAATTGATAGGAACATGTGGGGACATCCAAGAAGAGCTCCTACAAAATAGGAGCACATGGGGTGCCCACATGCAAGGTGGAACCCACCTTGCTTAAGTTAACTATTTGGAGGATTGATAGTTCACTTCAGTAATGCATGTAAAGATCCTACAAGTTAGGGATTGATATTTACATGAGTGGAGTTCAGTTTAGTTCAGTTCAGTATCAGTTCAATTTAGTTCAATTCAGTTATGATTTAGTTATCTTCAGTTGCATGTAGTTAGTTTCAATTGAATGCTATTTGACTTGAGTTGACTTGAGCTACATGACTAATGACTTTAGTTGCATGACAGATAATAGGTGGATACATTCAGTTAAGTGGGGATGATCAATCATGTATAGTGTTTGCATGAATTGGTGGAGAGATATGTTTTAGCTAACTAAGATTGACTTGGAACCACCTTGGGCACCCAAGTTGGCATCTTTGAGTTAACACCTTTTGCATGAGAAGACATTTACAAGGTTCAATTAAGTGGGCCCATTCTTGGGTTCCAACTTTGAGGTGCTGCTTGTAAGATATTTTATTGACCAACGATTGGTTAAGTGTTTAGTTTGGGGCACCTAAATTGAAACTTTGGTTTTGACATCAGATCACATGCTGGAACTCTACTTGCCCAATCTAGGCATGGTATTTTGTGAGGAGCTTTATGCTCTTATATTGTACAACTTGTATGAGTTGATATGCACAGTAATGGTCTATTAATTGCAGCAAGTGCATCAGATTTTGTAATCTTGGTTGTAGGTTAGCAGGTTGAGCTTGTGCATGTGTGAGGGTTTGAAGCATGGCATGGGATATGTGGATTCATGCTTGGTCACATGGATTGCATGGATAGATTGTGCTACAGAAAGTGTATGAGAGTTTATTGTAGGTTGTGAAGAAGGATTGTTGAAGGAAAAGGAAGCATATCAAATCAAGGATTGATACAGTATTATTGTAATCTTGTTCTAAGGTTAAATAATACAAGCACTATTGATTCTGGTGGAGTTTTTTCCCAAAAGGGTTTCTCCACGATATGTTGTGTCACTTCTATCTTCTTGTCTCATTCTTCTACAATCTTTTGTCTCTTTCTACAATTGGTAAAATTGATCTAAACAGATAATCATACACAAAGAATTGTGACAAAGAACACTTAATTAAATCTATAATATAATAATGTTACGATTTTTAAGCTACAATTTCACCTTCGTTTTCAACAAAGAGACCCAATGTCTTAATAGTATCCCATTTATTTCTTTGACAAACCAAACATTCAACTACAAATTTTTGATCATCTTTTAGCGCTTCCCAAAAAATATTTCTTGACTCAATGATATTTCTTCAAAAATCTTGAATGACCACCAACTGGATACTCATGAAGTTCTATGAAAAATCTTGTTTTTAAGAGTTGAATTCTTGCAATGATAAAATTTCTCTTTGTACCACAGAGTATCTCCCTTCCAACAAAACTTATATGAACTACTAGGATCACTCTTTAATTTTTGAATGAGATTACTTGTAGGCAACATCATTCTACCACTTTTCTTTCACTTCTACCACCCAATTTTCTTTTCATATTAAAATGACACATAATAAGGCATCATCTTTCCCATCCTTCCTATAAAGTGCATCTACCACAACATTTGTCTTCCCTTTCATATATACAATCTCAAATTCATATCCCAACATCTTCGTGACCCAATTTTGTTTCTCTTTAGAAGATAATATTTGTTCCAAAAAATATTTTAGGTTATCATGATCTGTCTTGAAGTGTCTACCCATCAAATAATGCCTCCATTGTTTTACTGCATGAATAATAGCTAGCATTTCCTTCTCATAAATGGGTTTGAGTTGATTCTTTCCCTTTAATTTATGACGCTCAAAATTAATTGGTCAACCCTCCTACATAAGAATTTCTCCTATCCCATTTCCTAAACCATCACATTCCACACAAAAATCCTTGGTGAAGTCGAGAGTGGCCAACACTGACATCAAGAAAATTCACCGCCAACAATTCACCGTGGAAAATTCACCACCATGACAAATTCACGTCAAGGAAAATTCACCACCAACAATTGACCACCACAAAAAATTAATTGCATTAACCTTTTTTAATATATATTTCCAAAACATTGAAAAAAAAATTGTGAAAGAATAATTTTCACTACATTTTTATTATCATAAATCAAATTATTCTTTTACAAAAAAATTCAAAGTTTTGGAAATATATATAAAAATAATTAATGTGATTAATTTTCCATAGTGGTGAATTGCTAGTGGTGAATTTTTCTTGAGGTGAATTTGTCATGGCGGTGAATTTTCCCACGTTGAATTGTTGGTGGTGAATTTTCCCGCAGTGAATTGCTAGCGGTGAATTTTCCTAGAGCCACCAACACTGGAGTTGTACACATAGCCTCCTTCAATCTCTTAAATACTACATTAGTGGACTCATTCTAATGAAATGAATCCTTCTTCAATAAAGCAGTGAGGGGTGTTTCTATATGGCCATAATTATTCATGAATCTTTTATAGTATCCCATCAATCCCAAGAAACCCCTTAATTTATTAATGGTTTTGGGAATAGGCCATTCCATGATAGCCTTATTTTTTTTAGGATACACATTTACCCCTTCATGTGAAACTATGTGTCCCAAGTACTCCACCTCATTGAGATCATAAACACACTTGGATGGCTTAGCATAGAGTTTATGATCTTCAAGAACTTGTAATGCTTGATCTACATGTTGCAAGTGTTCTTCCCAAGTCTTGCTTGTTAGATTAATCATGCATTAGCTAACAATTAATTAATATTTAATTAATTATTATTCTAATTTATTCTCATGCACTTAAGCTAAACTTAGGAGTGATTTTATATGTTAACTAGAGATCTATTAATATATCATTATGTCTCATTGCATGAGATGTTGACACTTGTCATGATCTAATCCCTTTTTCATTTAGGGTTGCTCCTATATAGCACTCAACCCTTATTGTATTAATATAACTTTGATAGAACTCTCAACCTTTGAGGACTCTTATTTTCCTTAAATATTCTTGAGGTTCATTCTATAGCTTTTTCTTATTGAGGAATATTGCATATTATTGTTTGCAACTCTCTTGCATGGAAGGTGTTTTTGTTTTTTCTTTGATCCTATGGCTCATGTTTTTCACAATTCTAACATGGTATTAGAGCTTGGGTTCAACGAACCCCTTCTTGATTTATGAGAATTTTTTCTTCAACAAGGGTTACAGGCTTCAAATTTGGATTCTCCATTTCTTTTTTTGAATTTTTTGGAGGTGGCGAATTTTTAGGTGCATTTTAGAGTGAAAAGGACCTCACCATTGGATTTAGGAGGCCAATTTGACAAATTTTGACTATAAATTTTCCCTATTTTCCATCAGGTGTTTCTGAGGCAAAAATTTTTGCCTCAAGGGTTGTAAGACTCCTATACGACCCCTTTGGCATGAAAAAAAAAGCACCACACATTATTTTTTGGATGGCCACCAGCGAGCCACTCATACAGTGGTGACCATTGGTGGAGCAACGCCTAGAGGTAGCACCCCCAACAGCCCACCCAGCTACAACCAACAACCCAAATTTTTGACTCCTTTTTTAAAACTCTTTTGACATTGTGTTTTTTCTGGCAATGTAAAATTTTTGAGGAGAGGGAATATTGTGGTGTAGAGAAGGAATATTCCATTGATGATTAGATTTTATAGGGGCCAACCTTTTTTCAATAGTAGGGGAATATTCTCAAAATATTATGTTGATGTCAACATGACGTCAATGGTATAGATGCTACTAGGGCCCCTTCTAGCCATTCTTGGTCTTAAAGGAGTTTTTTTCATTGGGCCATAACATGGGCATATGATATCAAAATTAGGCAAACGAGATATAGTCAAAAATTTGGCTCCACTAATTTTCCATTGTTTTGGGTCCCATCACTGTGTTTTGTTGCTAGTGCATTCTATAGCCTGTTGAAGTAAGAGGTATTGTTTCCAGTCCCAAACTCATAAATTTTGACTTGTTTCTCTATTTTTTTGTGATTCCAGTGGTGTTGGGATGTGTTATGCCTTGCATAACCACCCCATTTTTTTTTTGGTCAAAATGGGTCCCCCTTGTGTTTTTTGTCCTTGGTGTTCATGTTTGGGTCTTAGGAGTTGTTCTTTTTTCCTCTTAAGGCTTTGTTCCTTTTATTCTTGCGCATTCAGAATGCAGGTTGAAACTAGACTTGGAACTTTTGCAAAGTTCTTGATCTTGTTTTTGTTCCAGTCCTGGCCCTTGTTGGATGTTGTGGTTGTGTTGTTGATATGTGGTTGTCATTGATGTCAACATTATTAGCATTAATGTATTAGAAGTTGTATATGTCGAGGATATTGAGAAAATTGTAATGAAATATGTTGCAGGTTGTCAGTGGTGAAGTGAAGTTCAGTCTGTCGGTGAGTTCAGTACATTGATGATTAGTGGTTGTGGATTAAAGGGTTTCTTGTTGAGTATATCTAGTTAATCAATGTTAAGTTTCAGAGATCTGCGTGAAGATTTGATCAAGTTATGAGCAGTTGTATTCTAACAATTTTTTTGTTGCTTTAGTTGGTGTTCCTCAATGAAGATGATGTGATTTTAGTAAGTTCGGTGATTGTGAATACTTCTCTAGTGATTCATGATGTTTTTGGATGTTTCTAGATTATGCTCTATCTGTGTTGCAAGTCTGTGTTGATCATTGTGCTCATGATTCGATATTTTCTCTTGCATGTTCATGTTTTTCATGTTCTTGGCTGACAGGGTGTTGTAGCATGTTGTGGATCTTTGAGGAGTAATTTTTGAAGGTGGTTCATGTTTGAGAATCTTATTTTGGGTCTTCACTATGTTGTGGCTGACCTTGGTTGATTTGCATTAATAATCTTTGTTGTTTTGGGCCGACAGTTTATATTCATTTTATTATTTTCTTGAGGACAACATGTAGCAATGTAATTTTTTGTTGCGGATATATAAGAGCAATTGTTTTATCATTTGAAGGAATGAGTATGTGAAGTGTGAGAGTCTTGTGTGTGAATAATGTTCAAATCTTTTGAAGGTAGAAGGAGAGTGTGAAGAAGAGTGAGCAGAGTGTGAAGAAGTGTTCACGTGCTTAACCAGAACTGTAATCAAGCATTAGCAGATGCTATTCTCTTAGTCCAAATCATGTGGATGTAAATATTTTGTAAGACAGTGTGTCTTCCTTTCTGTAATTAAGCAGTGTGCCTAAATGCATTTGCATTGCCCATTCATATTTCTTTATACTTTTAATAGGGTATAATCTTGTGGGCTGACCTCCACCATGGTTTTTCCCCTAATAGGGTTTCCACATAAAAAAATCTTGGTGTTATGTATGTTTCTAATTTGTTGATTTATGCTTTCATGGTTACTAATCAGATCTGAGAATAAGGTTAATAAGTTGAATAAGTTTGAAATTTTGTGACAACTGATTCACCCCCCCTCTCAGTTGTCTGCCCTTGTGTTTCCAATAATTGGTATCAGTGTAGGTTCCTTGGAAGAAGTTTCACAACTTGAGGTGATTTGGTATGGAAACATACAAGAAGGATAGTCTGAGATTTGATGGAACAAATTATTCTCTATGGAAGACTTGAATGGAGTGCCATTTAAGATGTATTGGTGAGCCCTACTAGAGCATTACAAGCAATAGGTATGTTATCCCTCATAATGGTCCTACTACTACTCTTGAGATTAGGGATGTTGAGTACAATATCAGGGCTAAGGAAGCATTGTTGAGTGCCTTGACTGATTTTCAGATGACAAATGTTATGGATCTAAAGACTGCTTATGAGATTTGGAAAAAGTTGGAAACTTTGTATGAAGGTGATGCTAATGTGAAGATTGCTAAGTTACAAAGTCTGAAAGGGAAATATGAAATGTCGAAAATGGGTGATGATGAGAACATTACTACTTTCATACAAAGAGTGAATGAACTTGTGTGTGGTATCAGATGTGCTGGTGGACAGTTGGAAGAATCATAGATTGTTGCTTAAGTGCATAGATCCTTGCATGTTGCATACAAAGTCAAAGCTACTGCTATTGAAGAGCTCTAGATTGTAACAAATGTAACTAGAGACATGTTGATTGGTAAGCTTACTTCTTTTGAGTTAAGTGAGTATGGCGATGCCCTTCCTAAGATAGAATTTGCATTCAAAGCTACTACTTCCAGAAGAGATAAAAAGAGATATGGTCTGGGTGAAAGTTCATCAAGAAAGACATTCAAGTATGAGGAAGAAATGAGACAGATTGAGGAAGAAGAAAGGGAGATAGAAGAGCTAGAAGCACTTATTGTCAAAAGAGAAGCTAGAGGAGAAGGTAAGTATAAAGGAAAATTGCCTATTAAATGTTTTTCTTGCAATAAGATAGGTCATTTTGCATCAAGGTGTCTGGAAAGAGTCTCTAAACCAAGACTTAACAAGCTTAGATTTCAAAGAAAGTGCTATTATGTTATTGATGAAGGTGTGACAGATGATGAATCTGATAAAGGGAATGCAAGTGGGGATGAATGGGTATTTATTGCTATAAATGAAAATGATCCAGCCCCTATTGAATCCATTAGATCCTCAAATGTGGAGAAAGCTCTTGCGGCTAGAGTTGAAGAGAAATATGAATGGGTGATTGATAGTGAATGATCTCATCACATGACAAGTGATAAAAGCAAGTTTGTGAACTTGGAAAAGTATGATGGTGGTGTTGTAATATTTGGTGATGACAAAGCAAGTGTAATTTATGGCAGAGGATCCATTTATCTTGATGGCAAGAATAATATTGATGATGTTTTGTATGTGGAAGGTTTGAAGCATAATCTCTTAAGTGTCGGACAGATGGTTGACAAGGGATACAATCTTCAATTCAAGCATGGAAAGTGTAGAATATTGGGAAGTTCCAGAAATGTGATTGCTTCAGGTACAAAAATAAAAGATAACATCTTTCACCTTAATGTTGCTAGTAAAAGTTGTCGGATTGCTCAAGTTGATGAAAGTTGGTTGTGGCATAGGAGAATGTGACATGTAAACTTTGACAATATTGTTGAGATAAGTTCTACTCAAGCAGTGAGAGATATTCCTAAGTTGGTAATGCCTACTAATACTATATCCAAGGAATGTCAGTTAGGAGAGTAAACTACAATTTCATTTCAGAGAAAATGACATTGTTCAAAAGAAGTGTTGGAGCTTGTTCATACTAATTTGTGTGGTCCTTCAAGAGTCAGAAGCTTACAAGGAGATAGGTACTTCATGTTTTTGATAAAGGAACAAACAGGTTTTAAAGGGATCCTGAAACCCTTAATAGTAAGAAGGAAAGAAATAGAACATTAATAGAGCCTAGACAAAAAACAAAACACTTCCCACAATGAAGAAAACAATAGAAACCAAGGTAGCACAGAAAAAAACTGACAAAAAACCACAAAACAACCAGCCACTAGGCCAGATTCATGAGGATCTCCACTACCTCCTACTCCAATTTGTTCATTTTAAGTGTAGACTTCTTGATCTCCTGGATATTCACTAAAGCCTAGTTTTCCTTCCTTCTCAAGTTCACTCTGGTCCTGTTGCTTGCCCCCACACTATCTGGTTGACCTTCCTCTTTTTCCACATCAACAAACACAACAGTCCTAACTTGATAAGCATTTTCTAGATTCTCCACCATGGTTTTCATGGTCTTATCAATGGATTTTAAAATCTTATGGCTCATAACCAACACTTTGTGGAGAGAACCTTTGATTTTCCTCAGCTGCTTCTCCATCTCAGACTACTTTCCTTCATGGTTGCTTTTTAAATTATGTAACTTATCAAAAAATTTCTTGAGGTACTCAACCATATATTTCTTCTCCTTCTTTGTCCATAAATCAGTGGCCCTAACACTACCTCTGTTATTATTGTCATCATCTTTCTCCACTTTATTGCTCATGGCTCTCTGGTTCAGTTTAATCTCATTAATTTCAAAGAACACCCATCTAATTAACCTAAAAAAATCCACAGACCCATTGTGGGCTATAGCAAGAATATCATCAGGGAATTCTTGTTCCTCCTTGAAGTAGTAATCCTCAGCCTTGAGATCCCTAGGAAAACGGGGCCTCTCATCTTTGTCGGTAGCAGGGTAGCTGGAGTACTCAGATGACGAATTTGATTGTGAGTCCTCACCATTTACATCATAGGAGGGATCCTCTAAAACCTTTCTCTTACCCTTCTTCTGGGGAGAATCGCTAGATTTCCCTTTCCCCTTAACAACAACCCTATCTTTAGAAGAGGGAGTCTAGTGGGACAAAGTCGACATGGCTTTAAAATGGTCATAAATAAGAACAAGCAAGCCTTCATGGAGAATGGAATGCCTAGTAGGGTTCTTTCTATGGCTTTGCAAACTAGTGTTCAGAGAAGAGGCGAGATAGAAAGGAAATGAAACCCTAACCTGATCCCTGAAGTGGTTGAGGAGAACAAAATGATACCCAAAGACTCTTGTGTAGTAGCCATCCAGAGTGACATACTCCATTAGCGTGTTCAAGACCCTCCTCCAATGCGAGACAATCCTCTCTGAATCGTAATAACTTCTAGTTGTCCTTCGTAGATCCTCCCTCTCAATCTATAACTTTTGAAATTTATTGACCGCCTAGTCAAAAAGCTTTCTATCCCTGTAGAACTTAATACCTTCCATAGAGAGGTTTGTAACCTTAGCAACTAATTTCTCATTAATGACCACTTGTCTGCCAAACAAATTTTTCTCACCATCCTTCCAACCTTTGGCAAAGATCCTAGTAACCTCCAAATCCCAGCCATGGAGTTTCTCAATGAAAACAGTAATGTCGCCCTTCTCCAACTTCTCCTAGAGCTTTGGATTGTTCCTAAACTATTCACTACTCATCAGCTCCACCCTACAACTCTTGCCACCCATGTTGGTCATCTTGTAGGCAGGAAAAAAAGACTCCAGAAACCCAAAAACACAATCACCCAGAATGCCCAGAAAGCATGCAAAGCTCACATCACTCAAACGGGAAATAATATAATTACACTTCGGCCAACTATGAGTGATGATTAAATCACAGTCCCAAGACTGTAAGAAAGGACACTTAGCCATCATTCGGGGGAATGGGGAATTGCACCTTCCCGTGAATGTGGTCATACGTGATTAAGGCCTTAACATCAACCTCCAACTCATCATATCCCTGCCACCTCATCTTTTCCTTAGCTTTAACTCCCTTGTTGGAAAAAAAGTCCGCCACCATATTTATTTCCCTAAAAGCATGTGAGATATAAATTTTCTCAAAATTATTAATAATTTCCTTTGAAAGGTCTATCCAATTCTCTATAGAGCATGATGGTTTTTGAAGGCCCTTTAAGCATTGAATTATATTATTCGAATCCCCTTCAATCCAAACATTTTTAAAATTCAATTGGCTAGCCAACTTCAAGACCTGAAACACTCTAGTAGCTTCGACCACATGGTTGGTCTGAGTGCCTAAGGGGAGCACCACAGCCATAATAAAGTAGCCATTCCCATCCCTTATCACACCTCCACTCCTAGCTAGCCCAGGATTTCCCTTGGCCATGCCATCGAAATTGATTTTAACCCAGCCAAGAGGAGGGAGACTCCAAAAGATACCATCTTTAGGGCCCTTGGTAGCTTGGAAATATTGGACATGTCCACATTAATCTTCCAAGGTTCTGCCACTCTGATCTCATACTCTTGAAAAGCTAACCTTACCTTTACCTTTGTTCTTGTTATTGAGCAAGTTAAAGTTTTCACCCAAAGCTCTTATAATCTTTCCAAAGACCACTTCCTCCGAGAGAGCCACATCCTTGAAAAAAAATTATTACGTTCTTTCCAAATGCCCCAGGAATGGTGAGGGAAGATATAGTTCCAAAGTAGATTCAACACCCGATTATTTGAAGGGGCCTTCCACTAGTTGTAAAAATCCAAGATAGTTCCACGAAAAACCCAGCTGAGATCCCACATTTGCAAAATCCTACACCATATAGCATGAGAAAAGGGAAAAAGGAGAAAAATATGTGAGGAAGTCTCTGCCTCCACACATCACAAGTAACACCTATTAGGAAAGGAGAAACCCCGCTTACAAAGATTATCATTAGTCAACAGTTTGTTCTGAAGGAGAATCCAAGCAAACATATTGACTTTCGGAGTAAGGTTTTGCACCCACACCTCAACCCAAGTAGGGTAATGGAGGCTAGAATAAAAAGAGGCCACCGCAGAAGAGACAGAGTAGATCCCTAAGGAGGAAAAATCCCAGACCAAAGAGTCCTCCCAACCTTGCGAACTGAATTAAGAAGAGCCTACAAAGCTTGGAGATCCAAACTAATTGAGGAAATATAAACCCATTGATTATTCCTCCAGTAATCCCCGACCAAAAATCCAAACCTAGATTTACAATCCTCCATATGATTCCCAAAGGTCGGGAATTACATAGGCGATCATTACCAATCCACTAGTCTTCCCAAAACCGGATTTTCTTGCCATCTCCAAGTTTCCAAAAAGTCTCTTTACCAGCAAGGTCCCTGGCCTTAATGGTGTTGTTCCAGAGGGAAGAACCAATGGGGAGATTCTGAGAACTGATAAAACCTTTAAAAGAGTCAATCCCCCACAAATATTTACTACGCTAGATAGTATTCCATTCATGAGTGTCTGCAAAATTTCTCCAAACCTGCTTCGCCATAAGGGATTTGTTAAACACTCTAATGTTCCTCAAGCCAAGACCCCAAAAATTCTTAGGTCTACACACATTCTCCCAAGTAACCAATGGAATCCTCTTCTTCTCCTCAACCCCCCGACCAAAGGAAACGTTTTTGGATCTTTTCAATGATCTCAGCAAACTTGGCAGGAATCTTGAACAAACTAAGGGGATAGGTACTTCATGTTACTTATTTATGATTACTCTAGATTAATGTGGGCTACTTTCTTAAGGGATAAATCTAAAGCTCTAGAAAAGTTCAATATTTTTAAGGCTATGGTTGAGATAGAGACATGTCTAAAGATTAAATGTTTGAGATCAGAAAGAGGTGGTGAATTCACTTCCCATGAGTTTAATTCTTTTTGTGAAGTGCATGGGATAAAGAGACAATTATC
>VDFB02353493.1:371064799-371102437 GCA_007258455.2 Sequoia sempervirens
TTATTTTAAATAAACCCTAGTAGTTTAGGGAAACTACATTCAATTTTCTACATATTCTATTCTCTTACATATTTTTTGAAATAATATCGATAACTTATTCAGAATTTTTCGTCAAGTTGCTATTACTATTTTGGGAATTTTGCCACTTAAGGGCTTGTTTTTTCCATGATGATCCTGCACATACCCAAATGTAACTTTGAAAACTTCTTCACTTTTTCTCTTCAAGAGATCATCCACCTAACATCTACAAAACACAAATCAAGAGGGAAAAATGTTTTTTTGTTGGTGAATGGGGGTTTGCCTTGGCCAAACCCCATATTGGTAATTAAACCTTGTAATGAAACAAAATAGCATAAAAGGAATGATAAATGAAAAAAGCAATGTCATAACTCACTAAGTTACCCTTGATTGAACCTTGGAGCGTAGATCTGCAACTTGCATGAAATGGATTTAATGGATGTGGATCTTGATCTTGAAAATTTATTTGAAACAATTCTTTTGAATGCTTAAATGTATCTTGAACACTACATCAACATATTAGCTCAAATAACATGCATGATGCAAGAAGACTTTGACATGACAATAGGATCTTGATTGTTGCAATAATTCTTCAATAAATCTAACCTTGAATGCCTTGAAATATTGTTGATAATGTTAAAATACTTAGCCATTAAAAATTTAGCCACTACCATTACACCTCCATAGAAGAAAAAGCTAGCAGACATTTAGACCAAAGAGCTCTGTTCCAAATAGAGGTTGGATAAATTAATGATAGATAAACCAAAAGTAACTCAAGTAGTAAAGAAAGAGATCAAAGAATCAACATAAAAGGCTTATCAAAAGCTATAGGAAGAAGAAGAAAATCTTAAAGCATTTTCATCGAAGTAGGAAAAAAAATTTCCCCTTCTACAGTTAGACACACCCTCCTCTTCTACCACATCTTCTATATAGTCCATCAAAGAATTTTTGGATAAATAAAATGAGATCCAATTGGTGCCCTCTTTGCAACTCCTTCAATTACCACTCATCATCTCATAGGTGGACTTGGGAAGAATATCCCTATTACATAAGTTTTAGTTGGGGGAAATATTACACCAAAGCAACAAGAGAATAAATTTTGTAGCATCATGTGGATAGCTTCGGCCAACTATAAGAGATAGAGAAAGAGATACAAGGCAAGTTCCCTCACATCTCAAAGGATTCATCACAACCATTGGTGGAACAATTGATAAATTTGGTAGAGGCCTAAGTGATCAAGGATAATCAACTATAGAAGAAAACACTATGACAAAAAATCCATGTGGAGTTTCAAAAGACTAGGATAGACAAAGAAAGGAAAAAGTGTGTTACAACACACTCTGCTTTAGAATAATAAATTTGTACCCTAAAGAACACATAAGGAAATTTGGATTCTCTATCAGTTCTATCTATAATGGCCAATAGAAGCCACCTAGGTTAAGACTTAGATGGACCAAATAGAAGTCCATATACTTTAGAAAGGTACAACATATAACTCCCTTCAATAAATAGATGACCAATCAAAGGTACAAATAGAAGCATTGCATACATAGTTTCAACAATCAAAAGACTAGTGAGATAAGGCTCATAATAGATTCCACCAACTCTAAGAGGTAGTTAGCTTAATTCTAGCACAGTCCTTCAAGAGCCACAAAAACTTACACAAATATATAAATCCCTTAGATATTACTAGAGGTAGAGACATTCTTACTACATATTCAAGTATAGACCCAATAGCTACTCCTAACCAAGGCCCAATAGGATACCACATTTGTTATCCTGAAGGAAATCTACAAGCATACAATCCCAGCAGAGTAGCATTTACTTGAGGACAATTCAACATTTTGAAAGGGGGGATGATGTTAGACAAAAATAACAATGAAGACATTGGATATGGTAGGACATGTGAACATTTTTTGATTCCTTGGTTCACTTTATGTTGTAATGGAGATCATTCATCTACTTTATAGGATATTTAGGGTCATTCCTAGGGTTTTCTATGAAAAAACCCTAGCCCTAGGTTGCATTACTACACTTTTGTTATAATTTTGTGTTGACCACTTGTACCCCATTTATATATCCATTATGTTGCAACTTAAGGCCTTTCATTTTGTTCTTTTATCAGCCCTTCATAATAACTTTTGATTAAATTTTTTGATTATTAAATCCTCAAATACCTTAGGGAATTATGTTTATGCTCCCCTTTTTGTTTACCTATTGGTCCCTTATGTTCCTTAGTAACTTAAGGTTATATTAGAAATGTGTGCCTTATAAATTACTTAAGTTACTTATTCCCAACATGTGGTCCCCATCGCTTGTATGCCAAATCTGCAATAAATATTTTATTATGAAATAATCCTCCATGGAACTAAGGAAGCATTGGCAATTGTTAACTTTTAAGTGGATTTCATGGTTCCATGAGAATTATATTACTAAGGGTGAAAATTATCCACAAAACTATAGAATGAAGTCTTGAAAGAATAAAGAAGGTCGCCATTAATGAGTTGTCATTGATGTCAATACCACATGATAGATGTCAAATAGTATGATAGATCTTTACAGAAAAGTTATTTTGCAAAAGGTTTTTTTGGCTCTATGTCTACACTAGTAGTTTTAGCACACAATGCCCTCTAGTAAGTTGGTTCACATTTTTTCGCCCCTTCAAATATACTCATATAGTTCTAGTATGTTTTTTATGGATATTATTAGCATCTTATTTCATAATTTCAATTTTTTGGATAAGTGGTTCAAAATTTGCAAGTAAAAAAAATTTGGTAGATATGGTTTACATAGTTTTTTGTGTACTGGCTATTACCTAATTGGTCTGTATTCCTCTGTGGATTTGAGTTATATATTGTGGTTTTGGGAGAAGGTTGACAAGTATTAGTACATTATGTTTTTCAGTTTGTGTGAAATTTTTTGGTCTGCATATTCCTTGGTGTTGATCAGTTGGAGTGTTTTTACTTTTTGGTTCTATGCTTGGTTTAATTATAAAAGGTATGCCAAGATTTATGAAGATTAAATACATGATGAAAATGGAAAAGAGAGCTATTATAGGTCCATACTGAAAAATATTGCTTGTGTTTTGATCTTGAAGAAAAAATTTGGTTTGAATTGGGTGTTCACAAGGCACATTTTGGATAATTTGAGGCTACATCTAATTAGGCCAGCCTAATTGATATTTGTGATGGAGTCTAGTACATATAAAAGGTTGAGTTGACTTGATGAAGGAGGGATTAGATGTGTGTATGATCTAAATGTAAGCAGTGATGCAATATTTTTAGAATTGTGCAAATAGGTTATGAGTATTGAGTGATTGATGTGTGAATATAGAGCAGAGAAGAAACTTGCAATTTGAGTTGATTTAAGTTATGTTATGAGCTTCAAAGGAACTAAATTCAACATACATTAGATTCATTTCTCTCTATTAATATTCTGGTTGTGAAGCCACCTCTTTTGTATCTTTCTTTTCTCTATGAACATTGAGTTCACTTAGATAGTGAGTCCACTTGGTAGTGACCCTTTCTATAATATCTTATAACTAGTTATAACATATTGTGAGTTAATCCTCACTGTGGTTTTTCCTTTTTTGGGGTTTCCATGTAAAAATCTTAGTGTTCATGTGTTGTGTGTGTTATGGGTTGTTTTTCCTTATATTCCTTATAATTGTTAAATATGCTTTGGAAATTGGATGGTTTGATAAAATACTGATTCACCCCCCCCCCTCATTATTTTGTGTATTCAACAATTGGTATCAGAGCTTGGTTCCTTAGAAGAAGCTTGACCATTTTGGGAAGATCTTGGAATTTGAACACATGGCTCCTGAAGTGATTCCTACTATTGGATTCACCAAAGAAGACTACATATTTGACAAAGATGGAGAAATCAAATTTTCTCTTGAAGACCTAGACAAAATTGAAGTTGAAAATCAAGATCTGAAAGAGAATATTAAAGAAAAAAATGGTTGCATCAAAAAATTGAGAGAGAAAATTAAAAAAATTATCTAGAAAGACATAAGGAGGTTAATGAGAAATTCAAACAAGCAAATGAACACATCACCAAACTGAAATTGCGAGTGGAAGAAAAGAAAAGAATTGAGGAATTTATGTATACAATGGTAAAAAGAAAGATTGATGAATGCACAAGGCTTGAACAAGAATTGGTAAATCTAAGATTAGATCTAGAAAAAGCAAGAATATATGAGGAAAAATTCAAGAAAATTTCTACAATGCTTGATGA
Organism: Sequoia sempervirens; assembly: GCA_007258455.2. Classification (NCBI taxonomy): domain Eukaryota; kingdom Viridiplantae; phylum Streptophyta; class Pinopsida; order Cupressales; family Cupressaceae; genus Sequoia; species Sequoia sempervirens. The sequence continues at coordinate 371,069,057 of VDFB02353493.1, forward strand.
ATCAGTTGTAGGTCAAAAAGTATCTAAAAAAAAAGTGGTTTGGGAATTGAAAAAGGAGAAAGCTCAAAAGAAAATCAAACATCTAATGCAAAGAAGATTAGTGAACCAGAGAAAGTTGAAGAAAAGGGGAACAATGGAAAGTTCTGGAATCAAAGAAATAATGTTAGAAGACCTCCTATCAAACACCCAAATGCTCAAATTTACCCATCTTTTAGTGGTATTTTGTTACTTTGCAATAAATTTGGACATAGAGCAATGGAATCTAGAAGTAAAGTGAATCAGAATGTTACATCCTTTACTAGCCAGTGCTTTACATGAAAGAGATTTAGGCATAGAGAAAATGAATGTGGAAGTCAAATGTTGAGTGCATATAACAATGGTATACATGCTATGGATTTGGACATAAGGTTAATCAATGCAAATTAATAATGAATGAAAGGAGTAGTGCTCAAAGAAATGTCATATGCAACAATTGCAATAGTCCTAGACATATTGCCAAATTTTACAAAAGTAGAAATTCAAGAAGGGATAATCCAAAAGAGAGAGATGAACCTGTTAAAAAGATCTATCTAACTAAACTAAGGAAGGAAGTGGAAAAAAATTGGAGAAAGAAAGAAGATCCTGAGAACAAGGAAGAATCAGAGACTACAAATGAATTTGTAACACCTTCGATGTAGATAATTCATCCAAGAATTGAACCTAGGCATTGGTTTAGGGGGAGAAATAATAGAAAATCATATAACTCCCTGCTGATATGAGGTGTCATGGCTTGACACAAAGATATGAAATGGAATAGACATAATGGATCTTTTGGAGAAAACTCTAGAAGAAAATATGTAAATGCAGAGATTTGTGGAGTGATTTAAGGTCTATTGTTGCACAGAGAAGGTTTTACCAACTTTATTATTTGATATATTAAATGTAGATTAGGGAAGAATTGAAAGGATTATATACCTATCCCTTGTCATTTTCATTTCACTTTTATGCAATTAGAGCGAGCAGTGCAAGTTGAAGTGAATTCAAGAGTCTGAAGGTGATTTGAGAAGCAAAGTATCTAAACCCTAATTCTATTTGAGTAAGAGAAAGGTATTTATCATTGACTAAAGCTAAAATATAATTTATTTTAAGCATTTAAATTTAGTAGAAATGGAAACACCTTCAGTGGTAAATGTGACTGAGAAACCCCAACCTAAATTCAAGAAATATCTTATGAAAGTATTTGAGAATGACCCACTTGCAGCATTTTCTAGTATACCAAATAGGGTTTTTCCTATTGAGGACATTAGGGCATATATCCATGGAAAGATGGAAGAATACAACCATGTAAAACTTATAGACCTGTGGATAGACCATTTGACTGGAGAATATTTCAATGTTAAACATGAATATGAAAACCTATTAAAGAATAAACTCAATGTCTAGTAGTGGTTTCCATGCTTTATCCATGACAATGAGCTCAAGTATGTGAGAATAGTGTTGAGTAGAGTGCATGATAAAATCCAATGGATTGACATGTCTGGATTGATAACAAAAGAATTCATAAGGGAGATTATTGGACTTTGTGACTCTAGACATGTACCTATGTTGAAATCTGTAAAGAACAAGGATGTAATGGAGCTAACAGGAGCCACATTTTACCAAAGGGATCTCATTGTAAATACCATACAAAATTCAATAGTAAATTATGTTGCTATGGTCATTTGCTACAAAACATACTACATCAACAAAGAGAATTTTGTGTCTGCCAAAGCAATTCGTGTAGCTCATGAAATGATAGAAAAAGGAAAAGATTATGATTTGTGTGAGTTGCTTTGGGAATAAATTTTTGAATTTTTGAAGTAGATGAAGGATAAGAAATACCCCTTTAAATTTGGTTCCTTGATAGTTTTATCATTCTATTTTCTGAGGGAACTTCTAGGAAGAAGCAATATTGTATGGAGTAAAAGAAAACCCACATCCCATCAAATATTTGAACATCTGCACAACATTAGGGATATGTAAGCTCAAGATGAGGTACTTACTACTTTCTTCACAGTATTTTAGAAAATAATGCATGAATGGGAAAGGATCCCTAAGTCTATAGTGGAGAAATATCAAGATGATATTACATTTTTGGTCAAAACTGATGAATGTATCATTCAAGTTGTGGAACCAAGAACTGTTTGGATTCAACCACTTGGATATGAATTAACTAAAATGAAGTTTATCGTTATGTCAGTATATTATTGAATAGTCCTAAGGACCCTACACAAGACATACAAGGAACTTATGAGTAGAAATCGTTGAAAGTGCACATGGAACTGGGAAAGCCTAAAATAAAAAGAAACGTATATAAAATGGTACATAAACATTTCAAGGATAGAGGACTCACAGATGAGAAGATACGAGTGTTAAGAGCAAGAGTAGAGGGAGAATCGAGCATAGCAAGTGGGTCGCTCGTACCTAGAAGATCTGGAAGAACTGCTTCCACTATTCTCCCTAATATTCAACATCCAATTGGATTAGTTTCTACCTCCAATAGAACAAAGAGAATAGAGACTAGTGCTCCAACAATAGAAGAGTCTAAGGTGGAGAATTCCACAAGGTCTAGAAAGAGAACAAAGACTACTCTGGTAGTCTCTACTGCTGCTACATCAAGAGGAAAGAAAGAGAAAGCTACAAGAGAGAACGCTAGAAGAGAAAAGGATTTGAGTGTACAGTCTGACGAAGAAGAAGAAGAAGAGGAGGATGGGGATTCCCCATTGATCATGAAAATAAGTGGCATTATTTCAAAGAAATAGAGAATAGATATTTTTGATACTTTAGATGAAGAAGAAGTTGATAAAGAAAAGGAATCCTTCTGAGTACATGTACACAAACAGGTGAAGGAAAGGAAGAAAAATAAATCACTCAATAGAATTGGAGAAGAAAAAGAAGAGATCTCTAGAAAGAGAACTTAGTCCAATGAAGTTGGACTCATTATTCAAAGGTATGTTACATCATGAGATGCTGGAAGAAACAACTACCTTGTGCAAAAAAGAGAATGAGGATAATAGAGCCACAATAATAGAAGCAATTATCAAATTCATTTTCACAATTGAAGTAGATATGGAGAAAATTAGGGAGAAAGTTCCTGCTGATGTATGGAAAATATTAATGGAGAGAAGAAGACATGCCAATGAAAGGGAAGAGAAGCTCAGATGAGATGTGGAGAAAATTGGTTTCTCCTTATCTGATGCTGACAAGGCCACACTGGCCCAAGTACTTAATGAATAATTCAAAACAAAATGAAGGGTCACACTCCTAATGGGAAGAGATCAGTATCAGATTGAAAAAATTTAAAAGGAAACAAAAGATAAAATTACTGATATAGCCCAAAAGTATGGAGTATTCATACTACCTCTACCAATAAGAACAAAGATTCAAAAATTCAAAACACAAATACAAAAGAAATTCTTGATAATATTCCTCCATATATAGATGAACTAATGCAAGAAATTTTTTAAGATAAGGATGTTGTTGGGACTGGAGAGGAAACTACAAAAGATGATACTTTTGTTCATTCGATAACTCAGGTGACTGCAGATCAAGGCCACTTGAAGACAATTGTTCCTCTAGTAGATATAGAATATAACACCAATGAAGGTGAGAATCATGATGCAACCAATGAGTAAAGGAATGAGGATGAACAGAATCATGAAGGAGTGAATGATGGTGAAAAGGAAGGAGAAGGAGATAAAAATGAAGATAATGAGAAAGGAAAGAAGGACAAGCATGAAGAAGATAATGACAAAGATAAAGACAAGATCTTTGGTGAGGAAGAAGAAAAGGTAGAAGAAGAAGAAAAGTATGATACTAGAAAGAATGAAGAAGCTAAGAATTTTGAGGATTTACCTAAGCCCTTTGGTGAATCCTCCTCTGACAACCCTTTAGAAGGTTTTCTATCTAAATAATTAAAGTTTCAATTGGTTGTTTCTTCTTAGTTGTTGTATTTTCCCATTTAGTAGGGTAGTATTGATCTAGATAAGATATCTCTTATACAAAAATTGCAATTAAGTGATGTGTTTAGTGCATCAACATGAAAATAAATGATTGAAACACATCAAAAGAGCAATGAATTAATAGATGAGGTTGTAAAAGCATTATAGGAGATCATTCCAAGAACTAATGTGGATACATCTTTACTTATGGTGGAGAATTTCAAATTGTTGTTTGATTTCTTTAAGGAATATGTCTCTGAATTGAAAAGACAAGCAAAAATAGAGGTTGAGACAAGGATTATAGAAAAGAAGTTGATGGATATCATAGAAAAATGTGCATCTACAAATACAAAAGCTGGAGAATTCTTGAAGGAAGTGCTAGCCTATGAGGAAGGTGCAAAAGTACTTTTTTTGTATTGCATGAAGCGGTTGAATGCCACACAAGGGATAAAAGATGAAATGTGATGCATAATAGGGTTTGGATAACTTCAACACAACTCAAACAATCAAATTTTGCAATCCTAGAACATAACTTGGTGGTTTTCCCTCACAATCCTTCAATTCCTCTAGTAGTACTTCAAATAGGGGTTTTACAACATAACTCTCAGGGCATATCTAACATCCAAAATATGAACACCTTTACAAATACCCTTGATGCCATTTGAAAACATATCCAATTTGCAGATGGGGTTACTTTGTAATGAAGCCCTCAATTTTGGACTGCTAAAGCTCAAATTAGGCCTAATTCTTTGACTTGGGGTGAAATCACAATACCATGTCTCTCTTTTTTCCCAAGATGGACATTTACATCAATATTTTTAACTGAATCTTCATCTTTTGAGATGTATAGCAACTAAACTATTAAGAATTTGAAGATGATGTGAACTAGTTATTTGTGGCAATTTGTTTGTAGATTTTAAATACATTTTTAAAAAAAAATTGAAATAAATCATGAATCTTTCAACATCTCCTTTAATAATTGGTTTTAAACAAAAAATAACATTTTCATAAAGTAATGTTTGTGTTGTACAACATAAAAAAAAAATCTATAAAAGACTAAATTCTAATTTTTGAATTATAGATTCTCAACATCAATATCTAGGGAAATGATATTTTTTCATAATTTCTTGTTGCATATATTTTTTAAAATTATCTTTTGAAGTCAATGTAACTATAATTTGGATATACGTGTGTGTCATACAACCTAACTTGTTGTGTATATATATAATTTTTTTTTTTTTTGGGTGAAACAAGTACATCAATACCTAGGGAATGGGTATTTTTTGAATTTTTTTACAATGGTTTACTATTTTTCCACCTCTGAACAATAAAGAGCTTGATGTTCGGAGAAAAACCTATGTTTAGTATAAATTGAAAATCAAATACATGATAAAATGAAAATATATCAAAACTATATTTGTTGGAAATCTAATTTTGAGGGCTACAATCTTGCAAAATATAATTTTTAAATGACATTATTTAATCCCTCAAAAGGAAAAGAAAAAGTAATTATTTGCTAGCATTGTAATAGGTGTGAAGGAGAATCCATTGTGGGTATGATTTAATAATAGAGGGGTTCTATCCAAGGGGGTTTGATATAAGGGGGTGTTATCTATCCCTCTTCAATTAAAACCCTTTAGATGGAGCCTCTCAATACTTAAATCATTCATTTATCTAAAAATAGTGATTTCAGCCAAAAATCAACACATACCAAAAGTGAGACACACTATTGTGGCAGCACCCCTTGGCTACGTAGTAGAAGAGTTTATTAACACCATACTTTAAATATACATTTAAGGCTTAATACATGTCATGTGAGGTCTGAATAACCAACTCCCAACAACTAAAACAATTTCCAAGTGTCCTTTCCATAAAACCCTAAGTCTGTTTCACTCCTATGCCTAATACATGATGATATTAGGCTAGGGCAGCAACTAAATTTGCACTTAACGCCATCCCCTAATTTTGAAACATTAAGAACATAAAATACACCCTACCTACATCCATTCCACCGATTATGAGGACTTTTCACCAGTGGAATGGGCTAAAAACCATTTTATTCAGTCAAAACTCACCATAACTAGGGTTTCTGGTTGTTTACAGGAAAATTGCTCTAGTTCACTCCAAACTTGATGAAAGTAGATAAAATCAAAAGAAACATACAATAGATTCAATAAATTATCATTTCCAATTTATTTTAGATCATTTCCAGGTCATATGGGGCCATACCAATCCGTGTAGTAGCAAAGAACAACTTGAAAACGTAGAAAACAGAGTATTTTTATTGCTTAACACCAAAAACTCAACACCAGAACCTTGTCCCAACCTCAAAAAGGACTATTTAAATATTTTCTAACAAAATCCAACCATTCCCAAACTTCTTTTCAAATCCCAATGGTTCATCTTCCTCTTTAGACACAAAATGCAAAAATTGTTTATGCAACTTTTTACAACTTTTTGCAAAATTGAAATCATTTTACAAAACTGACCCACATGACTCAAAATGACAAAAACATCAGACATGGTCTTAAAATGCCTTATTACAAGAAAAATGACTTAACAACACAAAATACCAACACTTGGCCCCTTTTTACATGAAGACCTAGGTGCCCTGCACAATACTCTCAAGGAAAACAAAATCTCAAGTTCCATTTGAGAGAAAATATACAACTATAGCACCATGCCTTTTGATGTCCTCCTCAGTCATCTATGTGGCATCCTCCATAGGAAAACCTCACCACTTAAATAAGAACTGATAGTACACCTTGTTCCTTGTTCTTTTGGCTTCTTTGGTATCCAAAATGCATTCCAGCTTCAAGGGTTGACTTGGTGGAAATCTTTGATCCATTCTTCATGTGAATGTTTTGATGAACCTGCACTCTCACCTGGAATCTCATCCCCTTTATAAGGGTAAAGGTCAAAAACATTAAAAATAGGATAAATGGAAACATTCAGAGGAAGTTCAATTTCATAAGCATTGTCTCCAAACTTGTGCACCACTTTGAATGGCCCTATCTTCTTCATGTGGAGCTTTGAATACTATCGTCTAGGGAACCTATTCTTCCTCAAATGAGCCAAGACTAGATCTCCAAATTTGAAGTGAACTTCTCTCCTTTTCTTATCAGTATTATGCTTGTATTTGTCTACACTCTTTTGGAGATTGTCTTTGACCTATTGGTGTATTTCTTTCATGGCTACTGCAAACTCCTCACCCTTAGCACTCCTTTCCATTCCACTCACATCTCTCAACTCAAACACCCCTCTAGGATGCAACCCATACACAATCTCAAAAGGGATTTTACCAACACTTTTGTTCACAAAATCATTGTATACAAACTCGGCTTGGGGTAGGATCAGATCCCATTGTGTTGAGAGTTCTTTTGGAAAGCATTTAAGGAGGTTTCTAAGGATCCTATTCACTACTTCAGTCTACCCATCAGTTTGGGGGTAATAAGTAGAGCTAAAGGTTATATTTGTGCTTAGTTTCTTCCATAGGGTTCTCCAAAAGTGACCTACAAACTTACTATCCCTGCTTGAAACAATGGTCAAAGGTAATCCATGGATTTTGACCACCTCCTTAAAGAACAACCCTATAATGTATGAGGCATCATTGGTACTTGTACATGGTATAATGTTTGCCATCTTACTAAACCTTTCCACCACAACATACACTGAATCAAAGCCTCTTCGGGTTCTAGGCAACCCCATCACAAAATCCATGCTTATGGACTCCCAAGGTCTATTTTGGATTGGAAATTTTTTATATAGACCTACATTAGTACTACAACCTTTGGCCCTTTGACAAAAAACACACTTTTCTACAAACCTTCTCACATCACTTTGCATCATTGGCCAATAATAGTGCCTTCTTACCTGTTCCAAAGTCTTTTCAACACCAAAGTGACCTACAAGGCTGCCACTGTACTTTCCCTTAATCAAATTATCTCTTAGAGAGCATTTGGGAATACAAAATTGAGCCCCTTAAATAGAAAACCCTCTTGAATCAGAAAAATAGAATTATCTTCATGCAAAGTTCCATTGAATTGATTGCAAGAAGCATAAATCTCTTTGAAATCATCATCCTCTACATGCATACCTTTTAGAGCATCAATCCCTACACTTTGTAACTGAATTTCTTGGACCAAAAATGTCCTCCTGCTCAATGCATCTGCCACCTTGTTTGACTGCCCCTTCTTATGCTTGATGGTGAAGGTGAAACTTTGTAGGCACTCCACCCATTTCATATGTCTTTGGTTGAGTTTGTCCTAGCTATTAAGGAATTGTAGAGCATGATTGTTAGCAAAAAAAATAAATTCTTTAGGAAGGAGATGGTGTCTCCACTTCTTCAATGACTGCACCATAGGATACAACTCTAAATCATAAGATGAATATTTTTTCTTTGCCTCACTAAGTTTTTCACTAAAGAAGGAAACAATCCTGCCCTCTTGGCTCAATATTTCCCCAATGGAATACCCACTAGCATCACATTCAATGGTGAAAACTTCATTAAAATTAGGAAATGCTAAGATAGGTTGTTGTGCTACCCTTTGTTTAAGATATTGGAAAGCTTTTTCTACCTCTTCAGACCATACAAACTTATTTCTTTTGTACCCTTTTATTGCTTCAATGATTGGAGCACATATGTGATTGAAATTCTTAACAAATTTTCTATAGAAAATGGCTAGGCCGTGGAAACTTCTTACCTCACTTATTGATGTTGGTGTAGGCCAGCTTAGGATAGAGTCCACCTTATTAGGATCCATCTTCAAAGAGCCCTTTGAGATTACAAAGCCAAGATACACAAATTATTCCTTCATAAATTCACATTTCTTCAATTTTATCATCAACTTTTCTTCATTCAATCTTCTCAAAACCAAGTCTAAATCCTACAAAAGTTCTTTAGTTTTGCTAAAAACAAGAATATCATCCAAATAGACAACCACAAACTTACCAATGAAGAGTTCTATGGCTTCATTCATCAATCTCATAAAGGTACTTGGTGCATTAGAGATTCCAAAAGGCATGACAAGCCATTTATACAACCCCTCATTTGTCTTGAAGGTAGTTTTCCATCCATCCCCTTCTCTAATTTTGATTTGATGGTAGCCACTTTTGAGGTCTATCTTAGAAAAATAGCATGCCCCTCCTAGACAATCCATCAAGTCTTCCATTCTTGGTATGGGGAACCTATACCTTATGGTAATCTTGTTAATGTCCCTTATGTTGGTGCACATTCTCCAATCTCCTCCCTTCTTTGGTGCTAAAACAGTGGGAATAGCACATGGGTTAAGATTCTCTCTTATTAGGCCCTTGTCAAGCAATTCTTGGATTTGTTTCCTAATCTCTTAATTCTATTTTGGGGTCACTTATATGCTACTTTGTTAGGTAAGTTTTCCCCTAGTATGAATTCTATATGGTGGCCCGCATCTCTTATTGGTAGTAAAGAGTTAGGGAGTTCATCTACCACAATGTCCTTATATTTGTTCAACAATGCTTGGACTTCTCTAGGAACATCATTAACCTCTATTGCTATCATCACAATTTTTGATCTTATCACAATGGAAAAACCTTCTCCTCCCTCTTCCTTCATGATTTTCAAAAACTCCTTTTCTCCTACCAGCATTACACTAAACCCTACTTGTGTATCTAGGCCTTCATCTTGCAATGGTGTGAGAGTGAATGAGATCCCATATCTTTCAAGAACATAAGTGTTATTTTTCCCATCATGTTTAGCCTTCCTATCATATTACTAGGGCCTCCCTAAAAGAAAATGACAAACATCCATTGGGATGATGTCACACAAAATCTTGTCCTTGTACCCTCCTATGTTAAAAATTTCACCCAAGTTTTTTCATTTACTAGGACTTGTCCCTTATTAAACTAGGAGACCTTGTAAGGAGTGGGATGTGGCATTATTTTCATTTTCAAATTTTCTACCATCTCAAGAGAAACTAAATTATATGTGCTACCCAATTCAACAAAAACTTTGCAAACCTTAACTTGAGACTTACATGTGGTTCTAAAGAGAGATTTCCTTTGTGGAGGTTCTTTCACCATAGGAATTTTAATCAATGTTCTCCTTTCCATAAGAGATTCAGTAATTTTTGGAGCAACATGTTGTGATGGAGAGTTTACACTCTCATTGTCCTCTTCTTGAACCAATTTATTTCTTCTTTCCCCTCCATGTGAAATAGAGGGTTGTTTTTCAGGACATTGTCATGCTTGATGGCTAAACTTATTGCACTGATAACACTTCCCTGTGAATGCATTTGATCCTCTTAACCTCAAAATCTTCCCCTATTATTGGGTCTTGTGTATATTTCACACACACACCCCACTGAGGCAAGGACCCTCTTTTCTATTTTGCTTTCGTCGTTTGCTTGCCATAGGGTCCTAACTTTGTCCCCTTAAGGGATAGGTCATTTTGGCCATTTTGGTCTTCGGTCTTGCTTCACCCTCTCACTCAACGTTCTGACCCATCTTGACGCTCTTGATGAACTTTGAACTTTTATTGGGCCCCCTTGAATGATCCATACTTGAAATTTCACTTTTGGAAAAAATTGGCTAAGTTCAAAAGAAAATTTTGGTTAATCTGAGCTAGCTTAGATTAGCCGAACCTTAATCTAGTCGGCTAATCCGAGGTCCCTTGGATTAGCCAAAATTCTGAGCCTAGGCCCTTTCACCGAAATTTGTATGCTATGGCATTTAATGTGGTCAAAATTTGGAAATAAACATCTCTTGGGTCGCTTATTTCTCCATTTTTCCTTGGTTATCTAGTGTTTGACTGGCACTTTCCTTTTCAAGCCTTACTTTACAATCTTCCCACATTCAGTTGTGGGTTTAGCATGATTGTTTAGCCAACTTGCTTGCCCTGTTTGTTTTGCATCTTTCTATTTGAGGTAACCTGGGAACTCTTGCATAGTTTTCATTTCTTTGTTGGTTTCATTTTAACATCATTCCTATGATTAAATTGCAGGGTCTTGCGTATTCTTTGTGCATAAAGTTTGGTCTTCTCCTAAGCTTCGTGGGTGTTGAAAGGTAAGTGATTTGTGAACCTTCGATTGTGCTTGGTCTCTTGTCCTTATTTTGGTACACGGATTTTCCTTAGTTCCTTCCTTCTGTGGCTTGGGTTTTGATTCATTTTTATTGTTGAATCTTGCAAGTAAAGGGGCATTGATCTCTTAAATGGGTATGGCGTTTGTTTTCACCGCTTATTGATGGCTCTTAGGGCATGTCCATTTAGACTGAACTAGGGTCTTCATTCTAGGAGACCTTGTGGATCTAATGCTAATGTTGATTGAAGGGAATTTGGATAGCTTCTTGAACCTTTGGATTTTTCCTATTTCATTTTGAAACCCTAGGTATATGTATTCATTAATGATAAGTTGGATTTTCATGGTTTTGCTAACCCTAGCTGTTTTGCTTGATCAAAACAATCAATAAACTTGAAGAATGATATTGAATCTAATCATGGCTTGACATTTTGAGCTTAATGAGTTTTATGCCTTAGAAAATTTTGACAAAGGGAAAGTTTGGTTAGTCCAAGGTCCCTTGGATTAGCTTAACCTTAATCTGGTCAACTAATCCAAGATCCCTTGGATTAGCCGAAATTCACATTTCCATGATCAAAACTTCAGACTCACTTCTCAGGCCTCAATCCCACTTTAAACAATAAACTTTTGATGTGATCTCGACTTTGAAAATAATCATCTCAATGTGATTTCACATCCCAAACGACATTCAACAAAAATTCCAAGTTACAATCCAATAATTTGGCCAATTCTGGCTAATCCGAGCTAGCTCGGATTGGCCAAACCTTAGTCTTTCTAGAAAATATGAGCTAGCCTGGATTAGCCGACCTCAATCCTGTCTTGTCTAGGGTTTCTTGATTGGGTTCAAATGAGCTTCTTTGATGATTTAATGTTCAAATTGGTGTGAATAAATCTTTGGAATAAAATAATTGGTTGCATATTATTGGTTATTAGCATTTAAATGTGGAATAAATCAATTGCATTAGAACTTGCACTCATTGATTATTCATATGTTGGTCTTTCATGTCTATCTTCACATGACCTCACAATGGCATCCTTAATACGCACTTGGCAATATCACAATTGTTTGCATTTATAAAATAGCATTGGTAGAAAGATAGTATTGATGGAATATGTTATTAGTTGCATCTTGGTAATTGGTGTTTTCCTCTAATAGATGCAAGGTGAAGTGAGTCTCAATAAGAAGACGAAGGTGGATCTAGTACAAGAAGAAGTTAGGAAGAGGCAGGATAGAATGAAGTATAATTTTAAAGGCATTTGGCTGGAATCTAGGATTGCATCAGCTTGGTCAAGTATTAGGGACACAAACATGGGGCATGTTGATTATGAATATTTTCAAAAAAGGATGTATGGTGAATCACCTACTCAGTTAGCTTAAGTTCTCACCCACACTGGTTTGGCCCAAGCTACTAGTTTCCCTCTGACACAGCTATGCTCGGAGCTGGTCCTAGAATGCGCAAAAAATTATGACTCCAACAAGAGAATTATCATTGGCTCATAGGGAAGGATCATGGAAAACCTCACGGAAGAGTCCATCGCTGAAATATTCAATATTGCTTCACACCACCACTTGATTGAGGAGATAAACATTGGTGAGGAAACTAAGTTTTATGATGAAAACCCAAATAGAGCATTGGAGATCATGAATAAATCCTGGATACTCAAGATGAAGCCTCATTATTCCAAGCTTCCCAAGCATTTGCACAGGAGTGACTTCAAAATGGAATATCATGATATGATAACCCTTCTAGGTAGGGTAATGGGAACGGAGCAAGCTCACATCTTCCAGTCATGGATGTTCTTCCCTATCACACGGATTGTGGCCAATAAGCATTATCACTAGGCAAGGATCATAAGTAACAATCTAGATTGTTAGTTGAGAAGTGTACAGGAAACTAGAAGATTCACTATGACATCATACTTGGTGTACATGTTGGCACATAAGACCCAATACAAAGGTTTGAGCTGCAAGGGAGTGTTGGGAAAAGAAAAAATCTAGAATGTATATCCTCAGTTATAGCATAAGACTTCCAATTATAGGAGATCCAATTATGCTTTCTTCATGTTCATTCCAAGGTTGTTGTAGAATTCCCTTCATGTCAGGATAACCGTAGATGTTATGGATTTGATCAAGCAACATGGACAATGGTTCATACAGTTTCCCAAGTTTTCATACATACGAGTACATGGATCCCCTGTCGTTTCGCTTAGATTACCCAGGTACCCAACCAATAAGCTTTTGATACTAGAGCTGACAAGGCAGATGACACCCTTTGAGGAAATCCTATAGTTTGAGGTGAAGAAAAAAGGTTTATCATCTGAATTTCCATCGACAATTGCGACTCTGGAATCATGTCCTTCCATTCAAAGTGCCCAACACTTAGAGAAGGAAATGGCACAATTTGAACTCTACTCCCACACAAATAGGAATCATTTTGACCCATATGGTAAGGCTATGAAGTTGTCTAATAGGACCTTTCAACATGTTGACCATATTGAGGACTATTGGGAAAATTGTAGGGATGACTTCGATGTTCTTAGAAGTTTCTCTCGAATGCCCCTCAAGATGATAAGGCTATACAGGATAGTGGAAGTTCTCGATCAGGTGTAGGACAATGACACAAGCCTAATTCAGAAACATGATTATGAATCTTATAGAAACAAAAATTTTCCACAAATAAATTGGGATGAGGAGGAAGCAACAAATCTTGATAGAATAACCAGGATAGTTGAGGAATACTCAAGACAGTGGATAAAGGCCAAGGTGTGGGAATTGGAGGTTGATGGTGTCAAATTTACATATGAACTAAGGGGAGACATGGAGTCCCATTCTGAAGGAGGAACTGATGGAGGAAAGGATGATGTGTCTGAATCCTAGGGTGGTGAAGAGTAGGGAGGCAACCAACTAGTGATAATAAAAAAGGAGAACTAGAAGCCAAATGCAAGTAAAACAGGGTGAAAAACTGTCTCCGATGGCCAGGAGAACTCCTCAAGATGACATTACAATCACAGAGGATGAAGCACCTCAACTTCTGAGGAAAAGGAGGTTGGTCATAGAAAGGGAGAGGATGGAAAAGGCCAAGAAAGGAGGTGTCGACACTGATGCCCCCACTTCAACTAGGATTGTGGAGATGGACACTTTTGGGAAAAAGTCCTAGGTATACGTAAGAAAGATCCCTTCTAAGCAAAAGCCATCTCCCACAAAAGAAGTAGAAGAGGAAGTAATTGTTATAGATGATCAGGAGGAAGAGATGATATGGTAAGTAACTCCCCTCCTCAAAATATTCAAACATCCAAGGAGGCAATTCATGGAGAAGGAAAAATATCCAACAATCCTAAGCATCATGGGTCAAAATATGAGGAAGTCTCCACTCCTTCTAACGAGGAATGGAAGCAAATGATGCAAGAGTTGGAAACATCATATTTTGATGCACACAGTAAAAATGTGGAACTTAAAGTGCTTCAAGAGGAACAACCCAAGTCTCTGGCTAAGAATGTAGGTAATGAGAAAGTTGATCAACCTTCAATTGAAGAAAATGTAGAAAAAATTATGAATAGTCTACAACAAGACAAGGATAAATGAGAAGTTTCTTTGGTGGGAGAGAATGTTGAATAGTCTAATGTCCCAGAACGACTGGAGAAATGAATGAGTAAGAAACCTATAATTGTGCAAGAGGAAACTCCGAGCTGGGACATGTTGCCGGAGCAATGGGGACAACCTAAGTAGAGAAAAAGGGCACAAACAGTGTCAAAGATTGCAAAAGATGAGTGTAACAATAAAATTGTACATGTAGCAGTCCCTTCAACTAACAAATTCAAGGATGAGGTCCGCCCATCAAACTATTGAATATAGACTATTAACCTGGGACCAACCACTAAAGAGTAGGAAAAGGAGGAATTTCGAGAATCTTCACAAGCAATTATTAGAAGGTTATACAGTGAAACTGTAGAGAAGGAGAAGTTTAAGAAGAAACTGAGTGACGTCTGCAAGTATGTCCAACATCTGATGAAACCACTGTAGGCCATAGGTAGTGAAGGTACAATTCCCGAGCGGTTGTTGCCCAAGGAGGTGGTTTCTAAAATTGAGAGGCTGAAGAGCTTCGTCCATCATACCCAAGAGTGGCTCTAAGATGTCAACAAAAGAGGGGACGAGGCAATTGAGAAAATCCTCCAGGTTCATATTGATACTTCTGATTTCTTTTTGCATATAAATCACAGTTTACCATAGACTATAGGAAGTTTGATGAGTCACTTGCGAATAAGTTGAAAAGAGTTTTGCAAATACCAAAGGATGACTTGGCACAGCTAGACATCTCCCCTCGAGATGTATTTGAAAAAGTGAAGGGATGGTTGGAAACTTGGAATTATAGGAAGGAGCTTATGTCCAAGGTACTAAAGAAGATTGCGAAGATACAAGGGAAGATAAAAGAAATACATGATGGCTACATTTCTTTCCTAGAAATTGTGATAGGAAGAAAGAAGTTTGGATAGAAAAATATGAATATAACAACATTGCAAGCATGGTGGCATGAAATTTATGCTCCTTCCGGTAGTGCTCTAGTTATGAAGGAACATCTAGAAGATGCTACAATATATATTTCCAGATTAGACAAGTACCACAAATTACAAATTGAATGGAGTTGGGTAATACCACAGTATTTGGATGAGTTCAAAGGATACAAGGCCAGAGTCAGATTCATTCTAGTTCCAGACACAGGGGAAATAGAAAAAAATTTGGAAACAGTTAAGAATTTGATTGAAAAATCGGATGTTGACAGGGTAGGAGGAGATGGACAAGTTGTTGCCACATAGGACTCACGTCAAATAGGATGGAGGTGGTGTTTTTCAGTTACAATCCCAAAATGGAGCATATTCTAGGGTTTTGAGGAGTCTATGGGCCCCACTGGCGGGTTTCGGGAGCCTTTTTGTCCTTTTCCTAGATATATACTTGGTCAACCTTGCATGGCCGACTTTGACCTATGAAATTTGAATGCATGGCTGCCCCATTATTGTGAGCCCTATTTTGGGATGCCCAATGGGATTCTTGTCTATAAATTGAAGCTCTTGCTTCATTCTTGAGGGTTAGATACTGTTATAAAAGCTGAGCATCATTGTAATAGTTGTAGTTGAGCTAGGGGTTAGAATTTTTCAGAGCAAAGTGTTGAACATTGATAATACGGAATTGTTTCAAATTTGGTGAAGCAATATAAGCAAAGACATTGTCTTGTGGTGATCTTTCTTATTTTTCTTTATTCTAAATGGTTCTAGTTATCTTGCATCTTTAAATTGCTCATAATTTATTAGTTGCATGTTAGATTTTGAAGTTAAGTGTGATGCAATAGTGTTAATGATCCAATATTTGAGGTGTTTGAGAGATCCAAGGTCCATACTTTTAGCAAGTTTTTGATTGTAAGTTGTTGTGTAAAGTTAGCATGGGCCTAAATATCACATGCTAAGTTCAATTGTGAAATTTCATTCATCTTTAATCGTTAAGATTGACTTGTGTGAATTGTCATGATTTGAAAATCTTTGTACTCCTTAGAAGATTGCACTATTTATGTGAAACTATGGGATTTCATTTGGGTTTAGCAGGATTTAGTTTCCAAAAAGGATTGGTCCACTTGATGTGTTAGTCATTTGCATTGTTGGTTTTAGACTAGTTAGTCTCTCTTGTACCCTTTACCTCTCTTGTTGTTTTCTTGAAATTTGGGTTAGTTTTAGGAACCAAAGCATCACTATATTGTCATATCTGATGATTTTGAAACTTCCAACCATTGCTACGTAAGTCCCCTCATGATTACTAGCATTTGTACATGTTATATGAGTTGTTTATGCACTTGTCAAGACCTAATGTTAGAGACCTTGGGGTTATCTCTTCAGGCTTGTTGATAAAGATTCACCTTTCAAGAGAGTTAGAACATCATATTATGTCTGAGTTGTTATGTAGAAAACACCATCAATAGGTCTCCTTCTCCTAAAACAGCCCCTTGTATCAGAATTTTGTTCTTGAGGCTAACTTGTCTCTCCTTGTGGTTTTGGGATTGCCCTCTTCTTCAAATTGTTATACCTTTGAAACTTTTTCCTCTACCCCTGCCTTGCTTCTCTTGCCTTTTCTTCAACTTTTCCTCAACCTTGATGGCCAATTGGTAACATTCTTCCACCGTTCTTAGGGTGGTGAGGCTTAATTCATCTTGGAGGTTGTATCTTAGCCCATTCATATATCTTGTTAATTTTTCTTCATCATCTTCTATATGACCTACTCTTATACTCAATTTATAGAATTCCTTTGTATAGGTTTGCACGTCCATCTCCTTTTGTTTGAAATTTTGAAGCCTCCTAAACAAAATTGAATAGTGTAATCGGTAGATAGGAACTTACCTTTGAGTTTAGCCACCATCCTATCCTAAGAGGTGATACTTGACTTTCCCTTCCTTCTCCTTTCACTTTGTACATAATCCCACCAAAGCAAAGTGTGGCCCTTCAATTTTGTCTTGGTCAATTTCACCCTTTGATCCTCTGGCACATCTTCCTAGTCAAAATAGTTATCCAATGCTCCTATCCAATCTAGGAGCTCTTCACCATCCATCTTTCCTCCATATATAGGTAATTCCATCTTGATCTTATGCTCATCTCCCTTGACTACTTTCAGGAGCTTTACCATCCTCAATTCATCAAGATCCATCTCTTTCTCAAACCCTTGGGAACTTTCCTCTTCCCCTTCTTATTCTTGGTCACTCAAGTCTCTTGTGACCATACCTCTCTTCTAAATTGTTTCCAAGGTATAAATCCTCTCCTTCAACTCTCTCATCTCTTTATCATGCTTTTCATTCTCTCTAGCATGCTTTTCCTTCAACTCACTCACCTCTCTGGCAATGGCATTCCCTTTGGAGGAATTTTGTTCTGCTTTCAACTCAACTTTCTCTTCTTCAAATTAGATATATTATTTGATACCAATTTTATGCAGAGTATGGTTTAAATAAATTCAACACAACTCAAACAATCAAACTTTGCAATCATATAACATAAATTGGTGGGTTTCCCTCACAATCCTTCAATTCCTCCAGTAGTACTTCAAATAGGGGTTTTCCAACATAACTCTCAAGGAAGATCTAACATCCAAAATATGAAAACATTTACAAATATGTCCCTTTATTCCATTTAGCAACATATTCAATTTTCAGATGGGGTTACTTTGTAATGAAGCCCTCAATTTTGGACTGCTAACACTCAAATTAGGCCTAATTCTTTGACTTGGCTAGGTAGCAGCATGGTTTATTAACTCCAAGATTTGAATATTCATTCCAAGGCTTAAAAAATGTAATGTGAGGTCTGAAATACCAACTCCCAACAACTAGAACAATTTTCAAATTTATTTTCCACAAAACCCTAAGTCTACTTCACTCCTAAGCCTAATACATGATGATATTAGGCTAGGGTAGCAACTAAATTTACACTTAACTCCATCCCCTACTTCTACAACATTAAGAACACAAAATACACCCTACCTACATCCATCCCACTAATTATGAGGCATTTTCACTAGTTGAATGGGCCAAAAACAATTTTATTTAGTCAAAACTCACCCTAACTAGGGTTTCTGGCTGTTTACAGGAAAATTGTTCTAGTTCACTCCAAACTTGATGAAAGAATATGAAATGATAAGAAAAAGATAGTAGATTCAATACATTATCAGTTACAATGTATTTTAGATCATTTTCAGACTGTACGGGGCCATACCAATCCATGTAGTAGCAAAGAATAACTCGAAAACACAGAAAATAGGGTATGTTTATTGCTTAACACCAAAAACTCAACACCAGAACCTTGTCCTGACCTCAACAAGACCTATTTAAATATTTTCTAAAAAATCCCAACCATTTCCCAACTGATTTTCAAATCCCAACAGTTCATCTTCCCCTTTAGACACAAAATACAAAAATTGCTTGTGCAACTTTTTGCAAAATTGACATATTTTTACAAAACTAACCCCAAGACTCAAATCAACACAAAACATGAGACATGGTCTTAAAAGACCTTATTACAAGAAAAATGACTTAACAACACAAAATACCAACACTTGACGCCTTTTTACATGAAGACCTAGGTGCCCTGCACCAAAATAGGCTCAATTGAGTCTCAGTAGTGAATGCATCAAAAGCCTATGATCTGACACTGGACAATGATGATAAAACGTAGACTACTATAGTGGACTTTCATGACATATTATTCACTTTTCAAATCCAAAAGGAAGAAGTTATCAAGCAACTTACAAAGCTAAGAGACTTGGTAAAAATAGAGCACAAACTAATCTCAAGTGCCCTTGCCAGTTCTAACAATGTTTCAAAGGAAAATCTTACATCCAGTACTATAGAAGGAGAGGAAACATTGAGAGTTTGAGTCTCTACATAGAATCCTTGCAGCAATGAATAAAAGCTAGGAAGAAGGAAAATATTCTTGGCAAGCCATTTTTCAAAAGCTTCAGGGATCAACATCTTCGAGTTGACCATTTCTATCTCTATACACTTTTTCAGTTTTTATGTTTTCAAATTATGTTTTACATATGCTAGTATATGAGAAGTTTTTTGTTAGCTTCCTAAGGGGGAGCTAGTTCAACTTGTATATATGTGTCAGGGTAAGCATCCTTTTCCCTTGATGTCAAATGGGGGGAGATATTTGGAAAGAAAATTTGCTTTGGCACATGTTGCCATCAATGACAAAGGGGGATATTACTGAAAGAATGAAGAAATTTTTCATTAATGTGAACACTACATGATGGATGTCAGACAATATGATAGATTTTTACAAAAAAAATATTTTTTAAAAGGATTTTTTGGCTAAGTGTCTACACCAATAGTTTCAGCACACAATGTCCTCTGGTAAGTTGGTTCGCATTTGTCTTCCCCTTTAATTATACTCTTATGTTTCTATTATGTTGTTCATGGATATCACTAGCATCTTATTTAACAATTTTAATTTTTTTGGATAAATGGTTCAAAAGTTGCAAGTAACAGAAGTTTGAAAGATATGGTTTACACAGTTTTCTATCTACTAGCTATTACCTAACTGTTCTACATTCCTCCACAAATTTGAGTTACATATTGCAATTTTGAGAGAAGGTTCATAGGTGTCAGTACATTATTTTTTTCAGTTGGCATGACATTTTATGGTTTGTGTATTCCTTGTTGTTGATCAGTTGGAGTATTTTTACTTTTTGGTTCTATCCTTGGTTGACGTAAGGTATGCAAAGAGTTATGAAGATTAAATACATGAAGCAAATGGAAAAGAGAGTTTTTATAGGTCCATGCCAACCTATATTGCTTTTGGTTTGAGCACGGAGATAATTTTGGTTTGAATTGGGTGTCAAAAAGGCATGTTTTGCATAATTTGAGGCTACATCTAATTAGGCCGACCTAATTGATGTTTGTGATGGATTTTATTACATATACAAGGTTGATTTGAGTTGATGAAGGAGAGATTAGATGTGTGTATGATCTGAATGCAAGAAGTGATGCGAGATTTTCAAAATTATGTGAACAAGTTGTGAGAATTAAGCAAGTGATGTGTGAATACAGAGCATAGTAGAAACTTTCAATTTGAGTTGATTTAAGTTGTGTTATGAGCTTCAAAGGAACTAAATTTAGCATACATTAGATGCATTTATCACTTCAAATTATGGTTGTGAAGCCACCTCTTTTGTATCTTTCTTTTCTTTGTGAACAGTGAGTTCACTTGGATAGTGAGCCCACCTAGCAGTGACCCTTTATGTAATATCTTATAACAGGTTATAACATATTGTGAGTTAATTCTCACCATGTATTTTCCCTTTTTCGGCTTTCCATGTAAAAATATTGGTGTTCACGTGTTGTGTGTGTTATGGGTTTTTTTTTCTTACTTTCCTTATAATTGTTAATTATGCTTTGGAAATTGGATGGTTAATAATTGGGTAGTTTAATAGAATACTAATTCAACCCCCTCTCAGTATTCTATGTGTTCAACATGAAGGAAACATGGAACATTTTAAAGGTATTAATGAGTCCTTGGGTTATCTTGAGAAGGTCTAAAAATGATCCATAGAATTGTGAAATGAGGATAGGCATCATTTTAAAGGAATTATAAGGGGCATGTGGCATTATCTTAGTGTTTCCAATAGATTTCATACTAAAGGCTAAGTTTTTTAAGGATGAAATGCGGACACATGGTGTGATCTCAGTAGCATTCCTCAAGTTCACAAGCCCTTTGTAGTAGCTCGATTTTCAAGCTATGGAATTGCAAAAGGTTGTCATGTGGCCTATATGATGATGTAAAATAATTTTATTGGATTTTTGTGATAGTCCCACATCTATGAAATGTAAAGGTGGCCCTATATGGACTCTTTCTATTGGTCAAATATTTGCAAACACATGTCAAATATTTTCAAACCAGTCAAGTAATCCCAAACCATTAGATTTTTCCTTGACATCAAGTGATTAATCACTCATGTTTAGACTAGGAAAATAGATAGCTAGATGCTCTAGCTCATGCGAATTCAGAGTAATGGTAGACAAGATGGATTTCTCCCTGATTTTCATCTTAATAACTCCTTTAAATGTTGTAATCTAGCTATTTATTTGACTCACTTGGCATATGAACCATTCAATGAAATAATTTACAAAGTTTCAATGTTTTCTATAGTGAATTAGGGTTTTTAGAAAAATAAAAACCCAAGAACATTCATACTTGATATTAGGAAAAGGTGGAACATGATAAATTTTAGAAGGGACATTACCCTAGTTCTTAATAAGTGTCTACAAGTTGTAAGCATCCAAAGTAATTTTCTTAACCAAAACCTAGAATTGTAGAATAGCATTAAGTAATATAATTACTTTAGTACAGATAAATAGAAATGAACACCCACTATAGAACTTGAAATTCAAGTAGTATTTCTAAATTTCCATATACTAAATATAATTTCCACTCTAAAAGTGCCAAATTCGATAAATCTCGTAGGTATATTTGGCCAATCAACTAAAATAATCATATAGTAGGAAAAAATATCTAGCCATATATGCTAAATAAGAAATCATATATATAGTTTCAAGCCACTTCTAGGGCCATGGGAAAAAATAGAATAGGTGATCTAGAGTCTCCAAATTTATATAAAGAGGAAAATTGGGTTGGAAACACCTACATATATAAACCAAGATTTCCTCAAAGAACTTGATATAGGAAACACTAAGCAAAGTGACCTAGTTTGGGACCCAAAATAGTAGACCAAAGTGTTTAAAAATTTTAGAGTTATTGAGTGCTAATGACATGAAGGTTCCACCAAAAAATGAGTTTTTGAATGATGGGAAGGCATTGAGAAATCCAAGAATACCCCTAGAAGGGTTTTTAATTCCTAAAAAGATTATTTGGATACCACCTCCAATCTTTCCAATAGGTTTTATTGCATGGAACCCAAGCCTTATGGAATATTTATAGAGCTATAGAGTCTATAATGGTTTGAAAGAACTCAAAATCCTTGTTACCAAGTATGTTGTTTTAAATTCTAGAAAAGATAGCTAGTTCTTAGTGAATCTAGAGAAGATATTTCTAAGGAAGCAAATAATTCAAATAATTTTAATGCATAGAACCAAGGATTTTTTGCAAGAGGTTGATCCTTAGGATTAATCATAGGAAACCACAAAAGGATGTGGTAGTTAAAGGAGATAATATTCATAAAATAACTCCCTTTCTAGATAAACCATGGTTTGATGGATTCCTAAGCCTTCCAAATAATTTTCACATCAAAAATCCTTGAATTTGCATGATTTCCTTCATGATAAGATTAGAATGGAGGTCAAAACCTTACTATTCCTGCCTACTAGGAGGAACTCTAAAATTAATGTAACACTTTTTTGTTTATCTTCATGGCTTTCCATGGTATAAATTATCTATTTGGCAGAGAAGGCCAATTCTTGGCTATGAATAACAATAAATTCCAAGCCACTAGAGTCATCCAAAAGGTAGCATAATATCCATGCAGCTCAATGGAATCCTTTACCTTTCTTAAAGGAGGCTAAAATAAATTCCTTGAGTAGTATATATAGATTTTTATGTAGAAGGCTTTTAAGGGAGCCAAAAAAAAAGAATAATACACATAAGTGGCCACAACAATATTAGAACATATCTAAGAAACTCAAGGTAGAAAAAGAGTCTTAGTAATTCAAAAGTATTGATTTATCTCAATGTGTATCAAAAAGCCTTACCAAAGAGCTACAAAAGAGGATCAGAAAGAAAAGGGAATACCTAAAAGTTTAAAATTCTCTCCATGCTCAATATATTTTGAACCAAAATAATCAATCCAGGAGGGTTTGGGGAAAAAATTGATGATATCACTAAATATTCTATCATTGAATATTAGAGTAAGAAGTGACAAAAGAAGTATGCAAACACTAGAAGGTGAAATTCATATTATGTTAGATTATTCTAGTGATGAAGGATTCATCATGTAGCTTGATAATAAAATTTAGAATGGAAATAGCTTTAACCCTCTATTTAGTAATCTTGTTGAGAAGTAAATATCCAAATCCTTTAGTTACAAGAACACATAGAGCTAGATAAGGAGGACAACTTTGGTAGATGGAGTAAAAAACCCAAAAGAGGATGCTTCTAGACTATTAATGGTGAGAAAAATTGAATAGACTACCAATATTACTTGAACTAACTAGAGAAAATTAGGTCCAAACCTAAGATGTTAAGCATGGCCAAAATAATTGGTCATTTAATGTGGTTGCAAGATTTAGCAAAGTTAATTTTAATGAAAACAACAATTTTTTGAGGAAGGTGGGCCTATTCTATACCTTCCTAAATGGTAATAATATTTTCCAAGATATAGTTACTTGTTTTGAAACCAATCTATTTAGGTTAAGCAATAAGTGGAAGCAAGTGACAAATGTAAAATAAAAATTCAATGGCTATGATCTTATAGGAGGTATTCAATAAACTAATGATCAATTTCCAATTATAAACTTTTAAAAGATTTAATATTGTATTTATTTATATCACCTAAAGAACCTATTCCAAGAGCTTCCAAGTAAACCTTGAAGAGAGTAGGTCCAACAATTTTCCATAAATATTTATATAATTCATATGGAACAGTATCACAATTAAAGACTTTGGCATTAACTATAGAGAAAACCACTTTAAAAATAATTATCAAAGTGATTTTTTAGTTACAAAGTGTTAATTATGCAATTATATAGATCCTACAAGGGGCCAAAATCACACACTAGTGAAGGGTTTTCTCAAAGTTATAACAAGGAATTTAATATTAAAAACCTACTAATGATGATAAATCAAATCTTGGAGAATATCAAGAAGATAGATGACTTGATAGCTTTCTTGTATATGCTTGATTCTACATGAGGAATCTATCATACTTGAAGGGATTAAAAAAAAATATTTGAAAACTCTATTTCTAATTTTGATCCAATACAAATGGGCCTTGATTTGAGCTCCCTAAGTTATATAATTGGTAATTTACTTTTACTAATAAAGCTAATAAATACAAAATTATAAAGAAAGAGACAATAGAAGCATGTCTAGCTTGAAATGATGACACAATGGAGCTCCTAGGAGGTGACCTTATAGGATTCAACAATGGAAGAATGCTAGATGGTGACCAAAAATCTAAAAAAAATGAGCAATCCATTTGATGAAATCATTCCACCATGTATCCAACCAATCCCATAAATAGGATGTGGTTAATATTTCAAATACATTGAACATGGACCAACATAGGATTATGAATCAACAATGATGCCTTGAGGTAAAATAACATTTTGGGATCTTTGGGCACCATTCTTCACCACTCAATACAAAACTAAATTAGCAAGTTATCTAAAAGGATAACATTTGGTAATGACTCCACCAATAATTGAAAACAACTAACAAAATAAAAGATAGGTTGAATTGACAATATAGATATATCAAGAAATTTAATAATTTTCTTGTATTTGAATGTAAATTTTTCCATGTATACCATGGAAAACTAGAATGGGGACAACAAATTTTTTATTGAAAAGACTAGAGTCATTGTTCTTGCACTATCAAGCCTCTCTTTCATTGACTTCCCATCTTATACGAAGATGGTCATATTTATTAGATGTTAGCTTGACCATATTGACATCCCCACACATGAACTGGTCAAGAGATAATGAGAAGACACTCTACAATCCATCACTAGAGTAGATCTTTCAACAACATCAATAGAAACATAAATATTAATAATGTGAACAAGCTAGTTATTAATATTAAAGAATATTAGGATATGGTGTTGTATACCATTGCATAGTTTTTAAATATTGTAATGTTGTAATTAAATAATTATTTAATTGTTGTAGACCTAGGAGGTGTGTTTAGCAACATTAGATAATTATTTTAGACCACTTGTAAAGTTGTATCGCAACTTTGGTTTATTATTTAATGTGTGGGAGACAGAATAATAATTTAATATTTGGGGAAAGCATTTAATAAAGTGAAAAATTAGTACCCAAAATTAAAAGAAGGGTCAATGGTTTTGTAACACATGGTTTTATCTTACAACTTGGTTGTATTTGTGTGAGCTTGTTTCTATAAAAGAAAACACATGTTTAGTGGTTAAGGTGGCTAGGTGAGTGGAATGTCATTATTGAGTCTTTCTGATGAGTGCATATGTGAAGCATGGTATGGGATGTGTGGATTCATGCTTGGAAACATGAAATATGCATTGGAGAGGCTCAATACTTCAAAAGTATTCATGGTAACTTTGTAAGTGCATGTATTATTTTATTGCTCAATAATAGATGGAGTATGGATACTTTTGGAGGGTAGGTTTTTCCCTCTTGACGATTTTTCTAGTTCACCAATACACCTCAAATGACATTCCATTTTGGCTTTCCATAGAGAGTAGTTTGTTCCATCGAATCTAGGGTTGTCCTTATATGATTCCATCTCGGATCACCTCAATCTTTTAAACTTCTTCAGAAGAACCTACTCTAATACCAATTGTTGGAAAACAAGGACAGACAACTGAGAGGGGGGGTGAATCAGTTATCATAGAATATTTAAAATTTTCAAACTTAACTTAATCTCATATCTAATGAATGAACAATAAACCACAGACAATCAACACATTAGAAACACGGAGAACACCAAGATTTTTACGTGGAAACCCTGTTAGGGCAAAAACCACAGTGGATGTCAGTCCACAATATTATACCCTGGTAAAAGTATAAAGAAGAATAATGGGAATGCACATGCATTCAGGTATACTACCTAGAGCTCACTACTCAAATAAAAGAGGGCTCACTAAACAAAGAAGATACACTATCTTAAAGAAATTCAGATTAGATCTGTAGGGTATGAATTGAGAAAATAACTTCTACAAAATCCTGTTTACAGTTTTGGTTAAGCACAGAAATACCCCTTCACACTTCGCTCAAACTTCTTCACACTCTGCTCTACAATCGAATGATTAGATCATTATTCACACACTTGCTCTTTCTCTGCTCACACACACCTTAACTTCACACAAACAACCAATCTTATATATCTGCAACATGGATTTACATCAACAACTTCATTGGCCTGAATAAAATATGAAATATAAAGCATATACTCAATGTTGGCCCAAATTTACAAGTAAATTTTCAATGTGAATCAAAAACCATCAGCCACAACATAATGAAGGCTTAAAAAAACCTTCTCGAGTGTGCTAAACATTCAAATTTTAATCTCCAAGGATCCACAACACATTACAACCACCATGTCGGCCAAGAACATAAAAACCCGAACACACAAGAAAAAAATCACCAACCATGAGTACACTGATCAATGCAGATGTGCAACAAAGATAGAGCATGATCTAGAAAAATCCACAAGCACCAAGAATCAATAGAGAAGCATTTGTAGCAAATAAAATTACTAGAATCACATCAACTTCAATCAGAAACACTAACTGAAACCACAGAAAAACTATCAGAACACAACTGTTCATAACATAATCAAATCTTCACGCGGACCTCTGAAACTTCCGATAGATAAACTAGATACACTCAGCAATAAACCCTTTAATACACAATGATTGATCATCAACATACTGAGAAAGACACCTCCAGGACCTTCATTGTTCCACTATCAACCTACAACTCTCTTATTTTAACAATTTTCTCAATATACTCGACATATAAAACCTTCAATACATCAATGCTAATAGTGTTGACATCAATGAAAACCACATATTAGCAACACAACCACATCATCCAACAAGATAGATCATAGGCACTACAAGATATGGAACACATGTGTAGGTGTTGTTTTGTAGATTTGTTGGGTTTATTGTAGATCTGGGGTTTACAAAATTTGGGTCAAAAGGGTTTCTTGGGTTGTGCTTTCATATGAGGGTTTGTAGAGGAAATTTCATAGATGACCTTTTGAGACAAAAAGGGCCTCACCATTGGATCCAGGCTAGCTGAAAAAAGAAAATGATAAAAAAAAATTCCCTAGTTTGGCCACTATGAAAAAATGTAAAAAAAAATCTCTTATTTGCCTTATTCAATTGTACAAGCATGTAGTCATCAAGTTGCAAAAAAAATTAAATTAAAATTTATTAAAATATGTAGAAATAAAAATATTTGAAAAATCCCTGTATAATAAAATATATATAAAAAATTAAAAAATACAAATCATATAATTGGGGTGGGGGTCTACAAAACCTTGTACCCCTAGTACCACAACTATCGATGTGTACCAACAACATCAATATGGGATTGTGGACTCTTGTCAATGGCTGTCAACTTTCCTCTAGTGGGTATCAATAACGAAGGCCCCAATTGATGGGTTCCTAGTTGGTAGGGGCTTAGCCCCCCCAGAATAGGCCCTCAATTCTGAGGGACCGCTCCTCAGCTAAAATCCTTTCAAAAAATTTAACCATTAGATCTTAAATAAAAATTTAATATTTTTAAATGAGCTAACTGTTGCTCATGGTGTCATATTTTCAACTTCTTATACTCATTGGAAAGGTGGTTCCAAGAACTATGTAGTGTTATAGGGTTTATTTCAAGATTTTTCTATTTTCATCAGTTTTTGGGGCTTAGAAGCCAGATGTTCTCTTATGCACAATTTTGAGCATAACCTTTACATATGGAATTGGGTTTTTTATTTCAAATAGGTGTTGGAGAGCATGTGCAATGTAATACATAATAGATGAGGTAGATTTTTAGTTTGTGGTGCAAAGAGAGGATTGTACTTTTTTATCACTTGCAAGTGCCTAAGATTTGAGGTGTGACTACATGAGCATCTAGATGAGTCGAGGAAAAAAATTGAGTACATATTTTTATAAGATATTTTTGATGGTATAGTTGATTATCAGTTTGGTGCTTCCTGGTATAGGTTTATAGGAACTTTTTTAGAGTTGGAATTCAATAGTGATAGGTACATAGGTTGTCTTCAATTTTGAGGACATGGGTTGACATGTGCAGAGACTCCGAGTCTCATGTGGGTGATAATTGAGTGCAAGTACAATTTTGGTGATGATTACATATCATGGATATTCAAGTACAATTGAGCATTAGCATGACATGATCATCTATGTAGTTTTTTATTGGTGAGATGGTTTCATGTTAGGAGGTTATTATTATCTCCTAGATGCTTGATTGGTTCTTTGACTATGGTTACTCATTTTTTGACATGTTTGACGAATAAGATTTATGGTTGATTTGGTGTTTGAGTTTTGTTGTCTACAAGATTATCTTCTTTGATATCTCAATTTGTAGGTTACTAATGAACATGAGTTTTCGTGTTTCATTATTTTTCATCTATGAGTTATGTGCAATTGTGTGGGATGATCACCTATTTAGTTTTAGTGGGATGACTCAAAACTAGATTGTCTATATCCACAAGATCGATTTAGTGTTGATACAAACTTTGTTAGCTGGCATTTTCTATGGCCATTTGTGCATTGGTATGTTTCTTTGGGATGAGAGGGTGGATGATTAGAGTATCAAGATTTTCAATGTTTGGGACCTATAGCATGTAATTTTTCACAATGTCATGGTAGCTTGGTTACATTTGATTGGTTACAAATTTTAGTGGGATATTTTGATAGTGATGATTTGGTGATGTAGGATTGACTCACGATGTTTGATGGTGATTGTATCTTCTTTGAATAGAGATATTGGTTCTAGTTGGTGTTCAATTGGTATTTTAGTTACATGTGTGAACTTGGTGATCTTCATTTAGGATATGTTTGTCATGATGACATGTGTAGCTCAATATCATAGTTTAGTGTGAGTTGTTGGCAATGACGTGATTTATTGTTGGTGTTGGACGATATTATTTAGTATTAGTGGATGTCTTGGAGGAGCTCTTAGATACTATTGTTGCAAAAGATTTCTCTCACATTTATAGGTTCACTATTAGAAGATGGTTATCTTCATGTGATTGGATATGTTGACTCTTTGTTTAGAGTTTGCTTGGTATTATGTCATGGTTTAATCTTGATTATAACTTAGAGGTTTGACATGAGGGTATGTGCAAGATCATCATGGAAAAAACAAGCCCTTAAGTGGCAAAAAATTTAGAAAAATCAGAGTTAGGAAACTTTTCGTAAAAATTGGAATAAGTTATCTATATTATTGCAAAAATATGTAAGAATAGAATCTGTAGAAAATTCAATGTAGTTTCTAAACTACTAGGTTTTTTTTTTTTAAAAGTCTATTTGGTGAAAATTTGAAATTTCAATGCAGTAGTTCTTAAATTTTGGGAAAAAATAAGTAGGTGTCTGTCTAACCACTAACCCCAATAAAATGATAAAAGAAGTTTATAATATTTTATATATAAGAGTAGAGGACTCATGTCCATATGTGATGCATATTTTTTTGTAATTTTTTTCCAAATAAATAATTAATTATGAATTTTTATTACAATTTTTAAAATATAAAAACTCTTATGTTTGACCACCTTAACTTGGTAAAACTTCATTAAATTCAATTTTTTTTTTAATCCTATAGTATGTGAAGCATAGAATGTGACACATGTTTCGGATTCAAAAAATGTGATACCGTTTGAAAGATATAGATGTTTTTCAATCAGCTTATCAATCAAGACTTTAGTCATAATTCAAATAGAAAATGACTAATAATTATTAATTAAATTCAAAGTAAAGCATAATTTATATTGGTGGAAAGCTGAGAATCTCCTTTAAAAACCCTTTTTGTTTCATCAATTTTGGGTAAAAAAAAGTCGTCAACCACATACCCTACACATACCCATCATATCGCCACTTGTTGGCCCATCATGATCCTACACATACCCATGATATAGGTTCTCTTAAGACCAAGATGTATGCAGTATTGCATATGATCTCGTAGGAGATGATTAGATCATGATGTAATGTTTGGATTCTTGATTTTGCAGTTGGAGATTTAACACTAATCTTTTTGGTTCTCTTTGTATTGAGTATGTTGGTCATGTTCTTCAGAGCTTCATGATAGTGCAGTGTTGCATTTGGATCCTACCATGTATTGATTGGTTGTAGGTACTTGTAAATACTTAGAGACTTAGGTGAGTTTGGAGTTCTCTTGGGATTAGAGACATTTTCTTGAGACAGTTACTCTTTGGAGGTTTCAGTAGGAAGACTAGGGGCCTTCACCTAGATATGGATGTGAGTTCATGATGGACCTATAGAGTAAATTTTTCTTGGAATGTGTTATAGAGTAAATGATTTATTTTCTCATGGGAATGAGCTTTGAGCCATGGTGATTGATTTTGGGACTCATTTGAGGATTGTTTAGCATTAGTTTTTATTGCTTTATATTTCATAGATATGGATCTTTACCTATGGATAGTTGGTTCTAGAGGATTCATTTTGAGGGATGTTTAAAATTGTTATCTCCTTGTGCATATTTTAAGGAAGCTAGGGTAGTGGAACAAATTCCTACACTAACCTTGAGAGGAGAATAATGCAAAACTTTTCAAATCTTTAATAGTTACAAAAACTTTAAAAAATAAACATAAATATCATGCAGTGACTACATCATAGTGATTTACATGGGGAAAACCCTTTTGGGAGAAAAACCCCACACTCCAAAAGCCACCCAATATATTATTTAGAAATCACAAAGATTACAATATACTTGCAGAGCAAGCTTCTCACAGGAGTATCACCACCAGAGATCAAGATACAAAATGACCACTATCAGACTCTCATAAAACATCACACTCTATAGCAACCATAATACAACACCCTCCTAAAATAGGGTTACATTCTAGGGAAAGATAGGCCAACAAAATATCTTTCATTAGATCTAAAACCTAATATTGAATGGTCTAGATTTACAATATATCATTACTAAATGTATGATAGCCTATTTTTGGAGTTTCTCACAAAAAGTTAGCATGCTCATATATATGTGTGTGTGTGTGTATCCTATCAACAATAAACTTTACATAATTGCAAGGTTGAGACCACTTGTCGAACACCTTGCAAGAGCAACAGGACAGAGTAAACATTGCCTCTTAATTGCTAGGGGCTTAAATGCCCATAGTTTGTAAACACCATCTAAACTTCTCTATGCTTATAGGATTTGTTAAAGAATTAGAAACATTCATCAAATTCTCTACCTTAACCAGCTTCACCTTTCCATCTTTGACCATATCTCTAACAAAATGATACAGTACATCAATGTGCTTGGTCCTGGCATGAAATGTTGGGTTCTTGGCTAGACATATCACACTTTGACTATCACAATAAATTGTCACTACACCTTGTTTTATTCCAATATATGAACACAGTCTCTTAATCCAAATGGATTCTTTACAAGCATGAGTAGCTACCATATGGTCTACTTCAATAGTGGACAAAGCAACTACAACCTGTCACTTACTCATCCAACTAATCACACCACCAAATAAATTAAACACATAAACAATAGTGGATTTTTTCTATCAACATCACTTGCCTACTATGAATCCACATAACCATGAATATAAAGGGAAATTTCATCTCCAAACATATTACTATAATAACATAAGGAATAATCTGAGGTACCTCACAAATATTTGAAGACTCTTTCAACTACATCCCAATGAACTCTACTAGGATTAGACATATATCAAGAAAGAACTCCCACTACTTGGGCAATTTCTAGTCCAGTGCAAACCATAACATACATCAAAATTCCAACCACACTCTAGTAAGGCACTCTGCTCATGTCTTCCATCTTTAATGGAAATGTTGGACAATCTAAAATAGATAACTTTGTTCCAACTAAAATAGGAACACACAATGGTCTACAATCTTGAATATCAAACCTCTATAAAATTGAGTTGACATACTTTGGCCAAGCCATAGCTTTCTATTCACTCTATCTCTTTTAATTTCCATCCCAAGAATGTGTTTAGCTGCACCAAGATCTTTCATTGCAAATTTAGTAGTAAGTTGATATTTCAGTTCTGAAATCATACATTTCTCTCTACTAATAACTAACATATCATCAACATATAATGCAATAAATAAGAAATGATCACCATCAATTTTATAATAAACACAATGATTTGGTTTAGAATGCTCAAATTCCAAACTCAACACATATGTATCAAATTTATGGTGCCACATCCTACGACTCTATTTTATGCCATACAAATTTTTCTTCAATTTGAAAACTAATTTACTTTTACCTTTCACCATGTAGTGCTCTATCTATGTCCTATAAATATCCTCCTCCAAAACACCATGAAGGAAAGTAGTTTTCACATTCATTTGCTCAACCTCAAAATCATAAGTAGCAGTAATAGAAAGAAAAACTCTAATGGATGTCATTTTTGCAACAGGAGAAAATATCTCACCATAATCAACACCCTCAACTTGAGAGTAACCTTTCACAACCAACCTTTCTTTGTACTTCTCAATACCTCTATTTGAACCAATCTTTTTCTTGAGCACCCATTTGCAACCAAAATATTTTCATTCTTTAGGAAATGGTACAAGATCCCATGTATTATTCTTCTTAAAAGATGCCATATTTTATCCATAGCAATCTTCCAAGATTCTACATCATTCATCCCTAATGCCTCTTCTACAAATCTAGGTTCATCCATGTTAGTATTCAAAGCAAAAATACATCTCCAATCATCGGGTGAATACCTTTTAGGGGTAAGTGCACCAAGATGGTTCCCATAAAAGGGGCTTAAGTGGCCACTTTTTTTCTAAAATCAGGAAATACTGACCTTGGACGTGAAATTGAGGATAGCTACACTCAAAAAATTTAGATGGAACAAAAACAAGGACCGCAGTGCTCCGAGTCTACTTTCTAAACTACTAATTTATTTTGAAAATGGTTGAGATTAAGGGGTTCAAAAGAGGGACACAC
>VDFB02353493.1:371102537-371127161 GCA_007258455.2 Sequoia sempervirens
GAGTGGGAGATAGTGGGAGAGGTTGGAAGATTGTAGGAGAAGGTGTTAGAAAGGTTAAGAGAGGGTGGGGTATGGTGGAGATTGTGGGGGAGAGTAGGGAAGGTTGGAGAGGGTTGCAAAGTGTAGGATAAGGTGGGAGAGAGCGGGAGAGGATGGGAGAGTGTAGAATAAGGTGGGAGAGAGTGTGGGAGACGATGGGAGAGGGCGGGAGAGGGTTGGAGAGGGTGAGAGAGGGTATCTCTCTCTCACCCCCTTCCTCTCTCTCTGAAGTATCTCCCTCTCTCTCACTCAATCCCTCTAGCTCTCTCCCTAGTACCCTTAATCCTCTACCCTATAAATGTACCATCTAAAGCTTAAAAAATCCAAATTTATCATAACGCGAGCACGTTATTAACCAGTAGAGATATGTCCGTTTAGGATTAAATAATGCGCTCGTGTTATAACGAGAACGCTTTATTTATTGCACTTATATTTGGATTCACTTTTTTTTTGCTTTTAAAAAGACATAACACGAACGCGTTATAATGAGAACACATTATAACGCGAATGCGTTATAACACGAATGCATTATAACGCGAATGCGTTATAACGCGAATGCGTTATAACGCGAATGCGTTATAACGCGAATGCGTTATAACGCGAATGCGTTATGGCTTTTTTTTTTTCTTGTTTGGCCACAAAAGTGCGACCATCTTGGTGCACTTACCCTTAGGTGGTTGTCTATGCCTTGCAGAGCTACAAACAAGCTGAGTTGGAGGTTCTTCCTCCTCTTCTGAAGATCCAGAGCTAGATGAGCTCTCCTCAAGTTCTTGTCTATCCTTGGGTCTTCATTCAACTTTCTCAGGTGTAAAAGGAAATTGAATCACATCTTCCTGTTTACTTTGTTTTAGCTGCAATTTAACAAAAGAAGGCTTATTTTCTCTAAAAATAACACTTCTACTATGTATTACCTTTTGTGCAATAGGATCCCAAAGCTTGTATCCTTTCACATCATAACTGTATCTGATGAAGATAAATTTCACAGCCTTTTTCTCCAACTTTATTCACTTCTCCTTCAACACATGTGCATATGCCTCACAACCAAAAACTCTAAGATGTCTTAATGAAGGCTTGCAACCCGACCATGCCTCTACAAACATCTTATCAACAAGAGTTAATGTAGGAGACCTATTAATTAGGTAACAGGAAGTGGCAACAACTTCAATACAAAACCTTT
Source organism: Sequoia sempervirens (assembly GCA_007258455.2). Classification (NCBI taxonomy): domain Eukaryota; kingdom Viridiplantae; phylum Streptophyta; class Pinopsida; order Cupressales; family Cupressaceae; genus Sequoia; species Sequoia sempervirens. Next base: position 371,103,754 of record VDFB02353493.1, read on the forward strand.
GTTCTAGATCAACACCACTCAACATACTCCTAGCCTTCTCCATCAGTGTCCTATTCATTCTTTCTACAACTCATTCTATTGTGGAGAATATAGAGTTTTCTTATGTCTATTAATACCACAATCTTTACAGAATCTATCAAAATTGTTACAGAAAAATTCACCACCATTATCAGTCCTTAAACATTTTATTTTCTTTCTAGTCTGTAACTCAACCATTGCTTTAAATTCTTTAAATTGATTGAAAACTTCATATTTACTCTTTAGAAAATATACCCATGTTCTTCTACTATAATCATCAATAAATCAAACATAATATGTGGATTTACCAATCGAAGGAACTTCTACAAGACCAAACACATTAGAATGAATAAGATCTAATACACCACAAGATTTATGAGGACTCGAGTAAAAATAAACACAGTTTTGTTTTCCATAAATGCAATGGTCACAAAAATAAAGTTTCAAGATTACAATCAGAAAGACCTTCAACAAGGTTTTTATTTTTCAAGGTCCTTAGACCCTTTACTCCAATGTGGCCGAGTCCCTTGTGCCATAACATAGTTTTCTCTGTAGGTAACTTTGATTCAAAAGAAAGAGCACCCTTGGGTACCCAAAAGCCATGACCATCTGTTGAAGGTGAAACCCTCGCTTCTTCCACAAACTTTATTTTCACAAAAGTACTATTGCACTCAACAGTGCATGCATCAAGCTTATACAATGTGTCATATCTGACACCTCTAGCAATTAGCAGAGCACCTCTGACCATCTTGCATCCTGCATCAAAAAATGCTACCCACACAGTTGTATCTATGAGTTTTCCCTCAGATAACAAATTTCATGCTAAACCAGGGATTTGCAACACACCATTAATCATTTTTATTCTTCCATCAGGAAATTGGATTTTATCTTTACCATGGCCAACAATGTCAAAATGAGAATCATCACCCAAGTACACCTTACCTCCATTAAATTCTTCATATTTAGAAAACCAATCTCTATTAAAGTTCATATGGAAAGATGTAGTTCTAAGTCAATTAACCATGCATCATTACTTGCACGAGTTTCCAAAGCTGCGATAAATGTGTCACCATCTTCCTTCTCAAACTCAGAATCAGAATCAAATTTCTTCTTTTTTCGTCTTCTTTTCTTCTTTTCATTCCTTATGAACATGTCCAAGCTTACCGCAGTTCCAACAAATAACTTTGGAATTTCTAGGAGATTTAGATCTCCCCTTGGACTTGGATTTATCACACTTCTTATTCTCCTTTCCTTTTTCCTTAGGCCTTCCAAAAACATTTAGGGCCTCCATGGTGGATACCTTCCTCCTCATCTCCTCAAAAATCAAAAAAACCACCACATCTTCAATCTTCAATATAATAGAAGTAAGTTCCCAATATCCATAACAAGAGAATCCCACGAATCAGGCAAAGAAAAAAGTAGGATCAAACATTTCTCTTACTCGTCCATTTTGACACCAATTGATGCCAATTGAGCCACCAACATATTGAATGCTTCCAAGTGGTTTGTGATTTGTCCACCCTCTTCCATTCTCAAAGAATATAATTTCTTCCTCAAGAAAATCTTGTTCACTAAATATTTGGCTTGATACATCTCACCAAGTTGCTTCCACAATTTTTGTGCAGAGGTCTCCTCATGGGCATTGATTAAAACAAAGTCTGCCAAGAAAATTCTTATTCAACCCTTGGCTTTATGGTTCATAACATCATATTGAGAAGCCTCAATAGGATCTATAGGACTTGAAACATTCTCATGAAACAACATCCCACAAATCTTGATCTATCAACAGATCCTCCATCTTTAGCTTCCACATCTCAAAATTATTTCCAAAAAATTTCTCCACCTCTATTCTCCCTGATGAACTTGTCATATAAAAATTCCTATAACAAGATCACAAAGTGTCTTCTGCACAAGCTCCCACTCAAATCTAGATTAGTTCAAAAAACCCAACAACCCACAACTGAAACCAATGGTTATCAGGCTATGATACCACTTGTAAGGAAGCTAAGGTAGCATAAAAACTTCCTACACTAATCTTGGGAGGAGAATAATGAAAAAAAATTCAGATCTTTAATATTTATAGAAACTTAAAAATATTAAACATAAATATCATGCATACCACAACATAGTGATTTACATGGGGAAAACACTTTCGGAAGACAAACCTCACACTCCAAAAGCTGCCCAATATATTATTCATAACTCACAAAGATTACAATATACTTGTAAAGCAAGCTTCTCAGAAGAGTATCACCACTAGAGATCAAGAAACAACATGACCACTATTAGACTCTTAGAAAACATCACACTCTACAAAAACCTTAATACAATGCCTTCATAAAATAGGGTTACATTCTAAGGCAAGACAGGCCAACAAATATATCCACCATTAGATCTAGAACCTAATAATGAACAGTCTAGATTTATAATATATCATTATTTAATGTATTTTGACCTACATTAGGAGTTTCCTAAAAAATTTAATACGCTCACATTTCACTCCTCCACACCACCCCATGCTCCCATTGTATATTGCACCTATTGGTGTAACTAGTAAATATATATAATTGCAAGGTTGAGACACATTTTCCCAACACATATGATTCTATTTATACATTATCATCCATTGATGAGGATCTTTAGGATATGTTTATTGAGCCGGTTTCCTCATTTGAGAATGGATACTTCGAGTTTGATTTCCTTGGTTAGAGAGGATTGCATCCATGTTGACATTATGCATGATTCATATGCTGCATAATTTGATCTATGAGATTGAGTGGATGGGTGTTGTTTAGTATTTTCATTTGGGGTTGTAAGGAGAACATACATGACACTGCATAACACTTTGAGGTGTTGATAGAAGGACATGTTATGATTTACAATATTTTTATCTTCATTCTATTTTTCCTTCCTAGAAGTGCATGCTAGTATAATTCACAAGTTTTCATCTTCATTCTATGTTTCCTTCCTATAATTTTGTGTTCATATAATTTGGGAGGATTGAGGTGACATGTTGTGAGAGAGTATTTAACTACTTGTGTTGCATATGTGGATCATTATGATTGTCCTTGGTAATTCATGTTCGGACCATTTATCACACCTTGATATAGTGTTGATTGGTATACTTGATATGCCTTGATCATTATCACATTTGATGTTACTCGTGCAGTGGGAGTTCTTGGATATGTATGCCCTTCATTGACAGGTTTGATATAGATAGCTTGTGATTGTGGTTTATGGGTTACACATATATTGGCATGAGTTTATAATTGATGTTGTTCATACCTAGGACATATGTTGGATCATGTATTAGCATGTGTTTTGGATGCTATTTTTGATCAAGTGGGTTTCTCCTTTCGCTAAAGCTTGGATTCTTTGTTATCACTTGCATTTGATGCTTGTGTTCTTTGGATTGGTTTATAGATTCACCTTGGCATGTTCATTTTTCTTCCATAGGTGGCATATTGGAGGATGAGAGGATAACTCTTACTTGATTTGGTGGTCACTTTGGCTTTATTACAAATATCTTGATAGAGCATGAGGGCATACTAGATATTCATGTAGAACTTTCATGTATGGCTATGATGTATTTCATTAATTGACCCTTATGTCGTGTATAAAACAAGTGGGATAATGTTAGGATATGGTGTTGTATACCATTGCATCATTTTTTTTATTATAATGTTGTAATTACATAATTATTTAATTGTGGTGCACCTAGGAGGTGTGTTTAGCCACATTAGATGATTATTTGGGACCACTTATAAAGTTGTATTGTAACATTGAGTTATTATTTAATACATGTGAGAGACATAAGATAATAATTTAATATTTAGGGAAAGTATTTAATAAAGTGAAAACTTAGTACCCAATATTAAATGAGGGATCAATGGTTTTGTGTTCACATGGTTTTGTGGGACATGGTTTTATCTTACCACTTGGTTTTATTTGTGTGAGCTTGTTTCTATAAAATTAAACACATGTTTAGAGGTCAAGGTTGGTTGGGTGAGTGGGCTATCATTATTGAGTCTTTCTGAGGAGTGCATATGTGAAGCATGGCATGGGATGCGTGGATTCATGCTTGGACATTGATGCAAGAGCATCCAGGGTTTAAGAGAAATTTTGGATTCTAAAAAAAATGTTGTTTATTTTGATTTTAGTTAGGTTTAGTGAATAATTTTTAAGGGCTAAAAATAGCAAGATTACTTTCTATTTTTAGTAATATTGGAAAAGCTAAAAATAACAAGTTTATATTTTTAGTAAGTTAGCATTTGTGTGCATAAGGGCATGAAATCTTACATAGAGCTCCAGAATGGTGAACTAAAGAAAAAGGTGGACAAATCACTTCAATACCATTTGTCATTTGTGAGATATTAATTTTTGTCTTAAATATCCCTTTTAAAATATTCAAGTTCAATTTTGAGATACCTAGAGTTTCCAGATGGGCCTGAAAAGTGGCCAAAAAATAATGTATATTGGAAATATACTATTGCAGCCCTTAAGCTCAATGAGATCTTTCCAACAACCCAAATAGTTTGTTTATCCAACACCCGTGTCAAAAGTTATGGCTCCCAAAAAATTGGACTAAAATTTAGGAATTTTCTAAATATAGAAAAAGGATAACTAAATATGTTGGGTGCTAAAAATAGAAGTGACGATTCATTGGAAAGTGAAAAGGTCTTATAAAGTGGTTACAAAGGAAGAGGGATTCATTCTAGATGAGAATATAGAAGAAATTATTGCTTTTCAACAAAGAACAAAGGTTGGGGTTTCAGTGGCCATTATTTCCATTTGTAGACTTGCATGTCTAATTTTTTGTTTGTATTTGCAGCCCAAAGTTTTGTAATAGTGGTCTTGTGACCATATAGTTGTAATGCATTTGATTGCATGTATGTAGGTAATTTTTAAGAATATAATAAAGTTGCATGTTTGTTGTTCTTGAATGTTATTTTTTGTGTAAGGTGTGTTCAAGGGAGAGTCTCCCTTCATCAAGTGGTATCAAAGAAGTTCTTGAGTGTGTAAATAGAAAATTGAATGTGAGGTAGTTTGTACTAGGACTTATGGTTGTGGATTTGTAAACTAAGTGATCAAAATGTCTCCATGAAGAAATCATGGTGGTGGTAGAAATATTGGAGTACAAGATGAGGGTTTTAGAGCCCTACAGAAACAAGTTCAAGCACTTCAAGAGGAGATGCATAGAGGAAATGATCATAGAAGAGGAGATGAAAGTGAAGATGAAGTTGAAGAAGAAGAATAGTACGAAGAAGCATAGGATAAACCATAAGACCATGATCAAGTCAGATTATTGAAGGCCCTCTCCAAGATTGGAAAAAGGGAAAGGATTGAAGTTTCTACATACTCTGGAAATCTCAATCTAGAATAATTGATTGATTGGATCAATGACATGGAAGAGTACTTTGAGTACAAAGAGATAGAAGATCCTGAGAGGGTTAGATTTACAAAGTCAAAATTGAAAGTCCATGCTAACATTTGGTAGAAAGAAGTACAGCTAGAAATAAATAGAAGAGGTAAAGAGAAAATCACAAGATGGGACCGAATGGTGGAGAAGTTAAGGAGGAAATTTATTCTTGTTGATTATGAGTTAGATCTACTTAAAAAGATGCAAGGTTTGAGGAAAGATAGTAAGCATATCAAGTAGTACACAGAAGAGTTCTACAGGGTCATAATAAGAATAGGCCATTCAGAGGTCAACAAAGAAAAGGTGGCTCGTTATATAAATGCACTAAAACCAAGTATTCAAGAAGAGTTAAGTTTTGTTAGAATGGACACAATAGAAGATGCTTATCAATTTTCCATGAAGGTAGAAGAGAAGTTAAATAGAAGATTTGAAAGCAACCAAAGAGGAAGAGGTCATGGTGGAAGGACTGGTGGAAGATCCTATGGAGGAAGAAATAAAGATCAAAAGAAGAATGAAGAAGTTGGTTCCAATCAAATCCAAAGAGGAGATAATTATTATCACCCTTGTTACCAAAAAATGGTGAACAAAGAGGAATAAGAAGATCAAGACGATGCCTTGGGAGAGGAGGCTTTAGAGGAACCTATTTCCAATGTGGAGAAGAAGGACATCAAACCTATGAGTTTCCACAAAATCAAGGAAAATAGGAGACGTGAAGGTAGTATGTGTGAGTTGTGCATGTAGATGAGGACATAGAATCTAAGCATTTTGAAGATGCAAAAAATGAGAGACTTTGGTCATTCGGAGAGCATTGCTAAATGAAGAAAAGGAACCAATTCAAAGGAAGAGTTTATTTTGCACAAGGTGTAAATGTTGTGATGTTATCATTGATAGTGGTAATATAGATAATCTCATTTAAGAAGAGATGGTTAACAAGTTGCAGTTGGAAAGAAATAGGCATCTACATCCATATCAAATTGCATGATTACATAAAGACCATAGAGATTTGATCAATGAACAATGTTTAGTAAATTTTAATATTGGTAATTACCATGATGAAGTAATATGTGACATCATGCCTATGGATGCATGTCATTTATTATTGGGGAGGCCATGGCAGTTTGATCGAAGTGTTGTCCATGATGGCTATGCTATCACATGTTCCCTAACAAAGGATGAAGTTCATCATAAGTTAAAGCCCCTAAAAGAAGTAGGAGAAAAGATATGTAGTAATGCTACAAGAGTTTGTTTGGTAGATGGTAGGAAATTTTTAAATGGTATGAAGCATGAGCATGTGTTCTTTGCATTGTGATGATGGCTACACCGCCTGAAAACAACACAAAACACAACAATAGATACCAACACAAAAGATGCGAGACAAAGAATAACTCACTTTCATTTATTTTCAGAAAATGAAATTACAGATTTAGAAATTGCAATGCTACAACCTCATGGGCTTGTAAATCAACTCTCAAAGAAAATCTATTATTCGGAGCCGCAATCTGCACTAATGGAGCCACCTTCTACAACCCCCACTTAACCCTTTTATTTTACCCAATAATTGCCCTAGAATGTTCTAGAAAGTGTGCGTTCCCTTTTGTTTTGGCACCAAAAGTTCCACCATTTGATTTCTTTCCTAGGAAGATATTTTAATGAAATTCACTTTTTAGTGGGGCAGCTTCTCAGGGTCATAACTTTTGATCTGACCGTTAGATTTTCAATTGTAATATATCATTGGAAAGTTTGTGAAGAGATCTACAACCTTTTTTTTCCAAATTTAAAATATCAAATATTTTGCACCCTATTTAGGGCTCTGAAGGGCCTCAATTTTTAGTTTTAAACTTCATTAGAGAAATTCCTTGAGATGAAAATTTAATATCTTCCAAACGGTATAGGATTTTGAGATGATTCTTTCACCAAAAATCTTATTTTCTGATTTCACTCCTTGGGGTCAATTTTCATATCCATATGACCTGAATAGGCCGACTTACTAAAAAATAGTAGGTGACTATTTCTGATGTTTCAAACTTCTAGCTATCCCAAAGACTACATGAGTCACCATGGGCCACAAGACAACTAAGGAAACTACAAAGAAATAAAAATACAATATTTTTAGGTGATGCAAGATTACCCTTACACCATTGGATGCTCCTACATCACATTGATTCCTAGAGTCAACAAAAAGAAGAAGATGCACCAGTAGAAGTTTCAAATCTGTTGGGAGTATTCCAAGGCATTATGTCAAATAATGTACATGAAGGTTTGCCTCCAATGAGCAAGATTATTCACCAAATGGATTTGATGCTAGAAGCTAGTTTTTCAAATAAGGCATCCCATATAATTACTCATATAGAGAACAAGGAATGGAATAGATAGTTCCACAAGTTGTTGAGAAAAGGATTGATCCATGAGAGCTTGAGTTCATATGTAGTACTTGTAGTACTAAGACCAAAGAAGGATGGAGAGTGGAGAATGTGTATAGACTAGGGAAAACTTTAGTGGTGAATCTTCGCCAATTGGTGAATAATTAAAATCGAGACCTCCAGAAATGGTGAATAGTATAAGATAAAAATGATGTTGAATCACCAGGTTTTTATAAAAATAAAAAAAATTCTCGATTAATTCACCTATGTAAACGATGCATCATTGGAACTGATTCACTAGTAGTTTATACTATAATTACAAATATTAATTAAATTTTCCAGTAATATTATATTACTACCATTAATTTTGGGGCAATATCACCACAATAATAAATTACCATTTAATTTTAGGGATATTTTAGCCTTGAATAGGGCTTTAATTGATTGCCATCAAATCATCGATTATTGTTTTAATTAGATGGTTACAAGTTGATTATGCGCCCTAATATGCACGTGCCTTTTAAAAGGCTTGTTGAGGCCCAGAATTTGTTTTGGTCCACACAATTAAACCTAATCGTGTGGGCCAAAACAAAGCCTCAACAACTTTTAAAAGGCATGCGTGTATTAGGGCGCAGAATCAACCTATAGCCATTTGATTAAAAAGCTAATCAATGGTAAAAATTTCACTTTTGATTTAGTCTTAATTTTAAAGTGATATTTTTAAAAAATACTTAATCTGTGTGTGCTCCAATGCATTTTTGATAGTGAATTTATGCTTGGTGGCAAGGGGCTCTACCCCTTGAGCCCACCTGTATTGCGACAAGAGTGCGGCGGGGCCACTATCCCCGGACCCCACAAGGGGGCGTTGCCCCCTCAACCCCCACAAGGGGTCTCTGCCCCCTTGACCACCGCAAGGGGTGTTGCCCCTTGACCCCACTAGTGGCTGTCATCCCTAGGCCGCTACTTCAATATTACAAAAAAATAAAAAAAATACGGGGGAACTGCGCCGACCAACTATGCAAATTTTTAAAGGGGAGATTTGCCATTGTAATTAATCTTTTTAGTGATTATTTGCTCGGATTCACCGCTATGATTATTATTTTTACCAATTATTCATTAAGATTCACCAAAATTTTACAATTTTTTTTAATAATGTGCATAGATTTGCCAGAAAAATTAATATTTTTTTTCAAATAAAAGGAAAGAATTCATAGGATTTTACACCTTAGCTGAGGGGAGGTTTCTTAATGTTATCCTTGGTACGTACTCTCAAGCCATTAGCAAGATTACAATCAAGTATAGATTTCCCTTGCCAAGGATGGATGAGATTATGAATTGCTTGAGTGGATCTAAGTACTTCACAAAGATTGACTTGAAGAGTGGATATCATCATATCGGGATTAGAGAGGGAGATGAATGGAAGATAGCCTTCAAAACAAAGGAAGGATTGTATAAGTGGTTAGTCATTCCATTTGGGCTAACCAATGCACTGAGCACATTCATGCAGCTCATGAATGAGGTATTAAAAAAAATTGGGTAAATTTGTCATTGTTTACTGGGATGGTGTTTTAATTTTTAGTAATACACTAGAGGAGCACTTGCTACATATTTGTAGATTTTTTGAGAAGCTGGGGGAAGATAAATTATTGATTGACCTCAAGAAATGTAGTTTTGTAAATATTAATATATTTTGGATTTGTAGTCTCAATTGAAGATCTTGAGATGGACCCAAAGAAAGTAAAAGCTATTGTTGAGTGGCCTACACCAAGAAGTGTTACAGAGGTAAGATCATTTCATGGTATGGAAAGTTATTATAGAATTTATTTAGAGTTTCAATAGTATATGTTTTCCCCTAATAGAGACAATGAGAGGGGATAAAAAAGAGTTTAAATAGACTATAGGAGCAACTAAGAGTTTTGATTTATTAAAGAAGAAAGTTAAAGATCATCCTATTTTGGCGCTTCTAAATTTCAATAAGTTGTTTTAGGTAGATTGTGATGCTAGTGGCAATGCCATAAGAGTTGTTTTGGGTCAAGAAGGTAAGCCTATTGCTCATTTTAGTGTGAATTTGAATGATTCCAAGAGAAAACATTATGTCTATGATCAAGAATTTTATGCAATAGTTCAAGCTTTGAAGAAATTAAGGCACTATTTTTTTCCAAAAGAATTTGTTTTATATACTAATCATCTGGCCTTACAGTACCTTAGTAGTCCAGGGAAGTTAAACCAAAGGAACTTAAAATGGGTTGAGTTTTTACAGAGTTATTCATTTGTTCTGAAACACAGAAGTGGGAAGTCAAACAAAGTTACAAATTCCTTAAGCAGAAGGAAAAAAAAAATCATAGAGATGAAGATAGAAGTTGTTGGGTTCAATGAACTCAAGAATTTTTATCCTGAAGATCAAGAATTTGCAAATCCTTGGAAGGCTTGTCTGGAACCTATTTCATCAGATAGGACAAGATGGTTGTATTTTATTATCCAGGATGGTATGTTGTTTAGAGGAAGCTAGTTGTGCATTCTATGAAGTTTTATGAAAGAGAACTTGATTAAGAAGAATCATAGTGGAGGATTGGCATGACACTTTGGTTGAGATAAAACCATTGCTCTTGTAAATGAGAATTATTATTCGCCGAAGTTGCACCAAGATGTGAAGAAGTTCATGCAAAGTTGTAGTGTATGGCAAATGGCTAAAGGGGTAAGTTAGAATACAGAGTTGTATAAGCCATTTCCTATACCATAGAAGTCATGGGAGGATATTAGCATGGATTTCATTCTTGGTTTACCAAGAACACAGAGAGGACATGACTCAATTTTTGTGGTGGTGGATAGATTTTCAAAGATTTTCAAAGAGGTCACATTCATGAGCCATTATGGGCTATTGCCATGTAGGCAAATATAAGTGACAAATTCTCCACAACTTGACTTGTGATCATTATGCAGAATGTAACTTTTTGCTAGATGACACAGAAAAGCAACACAATACCATTCAATTCAGCGATTAAATAGTGAATAATAATTTTAAAAATTTATCTTTAATCATTGAACTAATAATATTTAAAAATTAGTTCAATCTGACTAAATTCCTCCAAATTTCCTAACAATGAATAATATAATAAATTCAAATTTTAAAATATCTGATTTACTTAAAATAATTATAAAACCTATCCAAAAGTTCTATAATATTATAATAAAAAAAATAATATAACAGATTAAGCCTTTTATATGGAATTTAAAATATACAAGTATAGGGTAAAGTTAAAAATATTTAAAAGCAAATATGATAATCATCAAATTATAAAAGGCAACAAACAAATACTACAGTCTATAACCAGACAGCTGAAAATGGTAGCTACAGACCACTGATATGCCTGTCTACCCTCACATTTAAGAAGTTACTTTGAGTCACTTTTACCATTTCAGAGATTACTTTGGCTCACGTCAGTACTACAAAGATATCCCATATTCATAATTTTCTCCATGGAGCTATAAATATATTGGTTTCTATCATTTCACAATATTAAAATAGGGAAGGAATACAGCTGGTTCTAAATAATAATAATAAATTACTGGTGGAATCTCTTTCACTGTAAGGCATGTGTCAGAAACTAAAACATCCTTTACAATATCTAAATATTTCTTCTGTCTACTGACAGATGAATACCTTCTGATTTTTCTGTAGCAACGAAGTAGAGCTTCGTACGAAGACCTTCACTATCTATCTCCGATGTCTCCATAACCTGAAACAAATTGCATTAAATTTTCACACACTACATATATTAGTTTTCCATGTAAAAGATTGTTTATAAAATCAATTGTGTACATTTTATTCATTTTTGAATGAACTGTGCATACATTTTAATCATCCTATCAAATTGTATTTGATCCTATCATATTTGATTCCACATACATGATCCGATCACATGTGATTCCACGCATATGATCGGATCACATATGATTCCACACATAATAAGATCACATGCAATTCCACACGTGTCCATTAAAAGCATACACAATTGATTACATAATATATTATTGAGACCATAAATATCATTATGATCCATCTTGATGATGGATCATGGAATGTGGCCCCAAATGTTGATGCAAAAAATATGGACACAATCTAATCTAGAAACATTTTTGACAATAACCTTCATGAATTGTAAAAATATGTTCTCATTAACCATAAATATGATTCTATGATTACTTCAAAGTACAATATTAGGTGAAGCCAGTATATACAAACAAAAGTTTTGGATATAGGAAAATAAGTAATGAGTGATTGCCACAGCCAGTACAATGGATCACTTCTGCCCTAAACAATTACAATATTCTTTCTGTTGAAACTCCTCTCCAACATTTGGAATCCAAAGTACGTTGATTGCAGACAAATTCGAAAGGTAACAATAAAAGTTGGTTGTTAATCGTAATCACTGTACTTCCAAAACATTTTATAAAATTTAAACAGAATAATATATTATTACTAATGGACTGCAAACCAACTCAAACAGAACTTACCGATTGGCTGGCTTGCATTTCTGTCTACTGTCATGATTGCAGATTTCTGTTTGCGTATTTGAAAGGCGTGAACGTATGTAAGGGCAATGTATATAATGGTTGAAAATCTGTGTACTGTATAGATACGCAAATCATCTGTCTGTGATGATAAGTGGGCTTAACGAGGTGGAAATATATATTTATATTGTTATATTGGTTAATTTTTCATAACCGTGAATTGTTTGTGGTGGTGAATTTTTCTGCGGTGAATTGTTGACGGTGAATTGCTGACTGGTGAATTTTCTTAGGCCTGTTAATTACATTTAGAGACAACTGATATCAAGAATGTCAGTATTTATAATTTATGGTAAACTTATGTAAATTGTGATTAAATAGAGAAACTTTTAAGTAAATAAAATAAAATAATCAACTATAATATATATAAAGATTAAAAAATATACAAATTAAATAAGAATATACAAATTAAATCATTAAGGTGGTTATTGTTTACATTTATTAATATGCATAATTTTTTGAATCTAAATAATATTTAAAATGTGTTCTTTATAAAGATAGTTAAGCTTGTACATTTTATTTTATTATGTAAATATATTTTGAAAAGGTAATTTATTAGTTAATGGTTAATTTATATGTCTTTTTTAAAAGTTAGAAGTGTGAATGTTAAAGTAGTTTAGGTTGAATTTAATGAAATAAATTGAATTTGACTTTTCAATAAATAAGTGTAATGATGAAAGTTTTATATCCATAGTTTTTTAAATGTTTTGGGTTTGTTTTGATTTGGATGTTCTAAATATAATAATTAGTTTACAAGTGACATAGTTATGTATAAATTTAAATCACAATACTACATATATTGATCCTTGTTTTTACTAATTTTTAAAAATACAAATATACAAGGACAAACCCAATCTTCAATAGTACATTAGATCATTCATTTGAAAGAATTTAAAATTTATTAAAAGGAGCATATTGTGGAACATTTATATGAGTATCATAGTAGAATTATCATGGTATATTATACTAAGTCCACTACATGCTCGTGTATTATATTTGATCCTTCTCTCATAGTTATAATTATCTTTGATCCTTCTCTCAAAGTTATAATTATCTTTGATCATTCTTTCATAGTTATAATGCTAATTCACAAGGGGTTTGACTAAGGAGAACATGACCTTTATATTTTAATAGATTCACTAAAGGTGTTTGTAAATGACACCAATTCTTTCTCATTATTAGATATCAAAAATAAAGGAAATTAAAAATTCAATGATCTATAAATTGATAGATCATTTGAACTACAAAAGATCATTTTGTGAAGATCACCTCCATAGTCATGCATCTAATCTCAAAAAATAAAGCACATTTTTTTAAGACATCAACAAAAGATAAAAGTAATGAGACTTGGAAAATTTATGTCTAACACCTAGATAAAGGTCTTACATCAAACTTCTAAGTAAATATCCATGTATTCATTTTATTTAATTTTTATATTGATTGTCAAATTTTATTTCTAGAATTTTTCATGACCAATCTCAACTCTATCATATAGGTTTATAGTGCTTTAATTGTATACATTTATTTGACTAGCCCAAATAACTTATGTACAAGTTATTTCCCCTTAATATATAGGTGGTAAAGACAACAATCCTACTAACCTATATTTTTACCTTAGGGTTTTTCCTCCTTCTATTAGGGCTTTTAGATACTATTATTTTATTTCTTTTACCATTCATGTTATATTTGATTAAGTTTTGGATTTAAATGCTCATTTGTTATTATTCATCAAACTTTATTAATGATTTGAGCATACATAGTTTCCTATCATCATGGATCCACATAGGTCATGTCCTCTTGCTAATTTACATGCATAAACTTCTAACTTTGTCATATCCCTACCTTTTGTGTCTTCCAATTCTACCATCCTTAATGAACTTTCATCCTCTTATGCTATGGTTAAAGATGTATTTTTATGAAGGTGTTATTCTCTGAATTTCTTTCATATGGAAATCCATCATAGAGTCAATCAACACTCATCCTTTTCACTTAGATCTATGATTACTTCATTTTTCTATGATCTTCATGTTGATTTCATTACTATCATGGCTTGTTATAGTGATGGATATCAACCAAATAAGGTTTTACCTTGTGATACACCTTGTATGATTGATATGGATGATGTTGTTTCCTTAAAATTCTTCTACTCCTTCCTATCATCATGATATATCATTATATTTTTTAAGAATGGTCTCAATACATCTAAAGATAGTTCTTCATGCAACCTTTTGATCCAATATTCCTTGATGAACCTAGTGAGCCTATATAAGATACAAATTATCTATGTTCACCTTCACATGAAGTTGATATCTTTGATATATCTTATAATATCATGTCTCTATAATGTGACACATATTCTATAGATGATATGTTTGGTGATTCTCACATCTTGTGATAGTTACTTATCTTGTCATGACGCGGTTAATGAATCTTTATTTCATGATGAAATATTAGAAAATGGGATAGGTGCTTTCGTATGGTTTAGGACATAGAGCAAGACCCACTTTCTAATTATCCCATTCAAGGATAACCCTAGAGATCTCAATGCAAAGGAGAAAAAGATCTTGCAATAGGGCTACCCTAGGATATGATTGTAAACTAATGAGGGGTTCACCACCAAGTTAGGACTTGGAAAGAAAAATGCAATGCAAGGTGAAATTCTTAACCCTAATATGATGTAATATCTCACTAAATGACCTAGTAGAAAAGTATGTAAAACAGAATAGAAGGTTGGAAGATGAAATGTGTGCACCTAGAAATCTGAAGATGACTAGATGAAGCTTTGAAATGCTGAAAATAGTAACTTTAATGTTGACTATGACTCATGCACCAAGTTGGGTGAATCAGTCCCAGATCTGAGTTTTTGTGCAGAAATAGGAATCTAGAAAATGGGTGTCTGAAACTATAAAAACTTGAAATTTGACCTAAACTGGGACTCATACATCAAGACTGGCGCATCAGTCTAGTTAGGGTTTTCTAGAGCTTCAAAGTTTGAATTTTATCTTCAAGGTCTGCTTTGTGCTTCCTAATTGATTTTCAGATCTGAAACCTTGATTTGTAATCTGTAGAATTCTTCCAAGTATCTCTAGACAATGCAAGGTGATAACTTTGACAACTTTGAAGACTTTGACAAAAATTTTCAAGCTTTCTCTTCAATGTGTCCTCAACCTAGACATGTAAATCACACACTAAAGAGGGGGAAAAATGTTGTTTTTTTAATGGAAAGGGGTTTGCCTTGGTTAAACCCCATTTTGGTAATCAAACCTTGAAATGAAATAAAATGAAATAGGAATGGAGAATGATGAATGAACAAAATAAGATATTGCAAATCACAAAACCCTAGCAATGAGAGGGTGCAAATATGTATGAGATGACTCTAATCGATGTAGATCTTGACTCTTGCTTGAATAAGATAGATCTTGAATTGAATACTTGCTTGAATCATAAAACCCTGCATCACAAATGTTAGCTAAAAAACAAACATGATGCATGATGACTTTGACATGATGCTTAATACTTAAATAATTCTCTAAATCACTTGATAATCAACCCTTGAATTCTCTTGAATGTCCTTGTAAACACTTGAATGCTCTTGTGAACTCAAACTTGCTATAAGGATTCTCATTCAACTTGCTAGGTGTAAAATGAGTGAAAGAAACTTGTATTTATACTTAATTATGCAAAAACTCCTAAAATTACAACACTACAAGCCGACATCAAATCTAGGAAGATAAAATCCTGCCAAAATTTTGAATTAATTTTGATTTTAGGCCACATGGGACTCATACACCCAAGGTGGCGTATGAGTCCTATTATGCATAAATTATGGGACCAACTTAAAAAATGCTTAGAAAGGTGTAAAATTAGGATCAGGACCCAAAACCCTAGGTGGGACTCATATGCCCAAGGTGGCGTATGAGTCCCAGATCACTAAATCTGGCCACATAACCTAACAAACACCTGAATTATGATTGGATGTTGATTTGTGTCAGGATTGTCCTTGAAAAGATGTATTAAACAAGGCTTGTGGATGCAAAATAAGGCTAATTAAAGCATAAAGAAGCCCAATTATTTAATAAAACCCTAGAAAAGTGTGAAAGTGAGTTACAACACTTTACAACACTCCAAATAAGGCACCAATAAGCTCATTTAGTTCACAAGGGCCCAAGACCTAATGTGAATATGTTAGACCTTATTCAACACTAAATCAAGGCCATGTTAGGGAGTACTGTTGTGCCCCTAGCACACACGCCCCGTTTGAAATGGGGACCCTCTTTTCTTTTGCCTTGTCGGGTCATTTTTGGCACCGCCTCATTTTGCGTGCCCCTCTTTTTTTGATGTTTCGGGTGGTCGATGTTGCTCCAAAGTTCCATCATAAATCGATCATGCCTCTGCTTTTAGTTTTTGCTGCATTCCAGAGCCTCGTGGAGTCTCTCTGGCAATTTGGCCCTAAAACGGTCCTGGGCCCTGTCGAGCCCCGGTGTCCAGAATTCCCTAACCAGATTTCCCCGCTGGGATTGCCATTTCCTGTGGTGTCCACTGGGCATACTTTCGGACCCTAGGGTTCGATCCACCTCTCGCCATTGCAAAAAGCTTGTTAAAATCTTCCGGACGGTGCCCGCCCCTCCAGGCCCCAAGCCCCGGAAGTCCGCTTCTGGGGTTCTGTCTTGGTTTCGCCATCTGCGACGACGAACCTCCTACGGCGACCCGCCCCCCGGGTCCTGCCATCCCCTTTGCCGACCGCGGTTTACGTGTGTTCCTGCATGCCGTAGGGTCTTCCCAGCCCAGATGTCCGGAATTCCGTGATGGTTTCGCCGTCCCCGATGGTGGATCCCTCCTGGCTTCCTGCCCTCTGAGCCCCGAGCCGCTCGCCGCCACCGTCGACCAACCAACGCGAAATTTCAAAGCGGCTGTCACGACATGTCTCCCCGGCCGCTGGGCCCCAGTGTTCCCGCCGCCGTCACTGACCCATTTTTCAAATCCAACCACTTTTCTCGCGACCGTACGAGCATTTAATGTAGGCATTCATGGCGGTTGGGGTATAAAATGCCCAATCCAGGCAGTCATTATCATCTTGCAGGATTGGAGTGAATTGGAGAAGCTATCATCTGGAGCCCACCGCCTTCGACAACGTCATGATCATTGCCGTTAGCATCATTCCGACCAACGTAGGTGGATCCCACCTCTTGCCACTTAGCGTGTTTGAGGTAGGCCATCTGTCTGCCATTCTCGAGCTTCGTTTTGTCATTTTGAGATATCTAAATAAATGAACAAATTGATAGGAAGACATAAGTGATAGAGCATAAAATCGCACGCCAAACCCATATGTTAGAATATTAAGGAACCTATTGGAAATGCCCTCCCTACCGATTTCGGACTTTTCCTCGCCGCGACTGTTCTTCGCGCAAGGCGATTGTCCGCCTCAGGCTCGGGGCCCTCCTTTGCCATCCAAATATCAAATTTTGAACACCTGTCGACGACGATTCACCCATCCGGGCCCGGCTATCTAGACTTCCGTCTCCAGAATTTCGTTCGCATTTCACCGTGCCTAAACTACCAAACCACCCTGCCTCCCCAACTGCCGGATCCTAATCTCAGCTCCACCGTGAAAACCTGAAACTTAGCATGCATCCTTTGGTCGTCCCGAGCCCGGAACCCCAGAATTCTGTCTTCAGAGTTCCGAAAGAGGTTCGACTTCTTCAACGGCGAACGTCGCCTAGCGTCTCGCCCTCCGGGCTCCGCCAATGTTTCCGCTGATTACCCTTGGCAATTTAAATCGTTCCATCATTTTAACCTTCCAGCCCTGGACAACGGGTTTCCCTGCTCAATTTTTCGTCGTTTCCCATGGCGAAGTCTTTCGGCGAACTCATCAATGTCGCTCGACCTCCGGACCCCGACCTCTGCCCCACCGTTGGCATGTGTTTTTCTGTCCGCGTCTGACACGCCTTCGGGCCCTAGTGTTCAGACTTCCATTCTCGAAAGTCTGCCTTTCACTCGCCGTTGTTGACCGCAAACACCGTCCGGCATCCCGACCTCCAGGCTTCGGGCATTGGGTTTCTTTGGTCCCTTTTCCGCTGCCCTCACGGCGATGTCCTTCCGTCCTTGCGACGCCCGGGTTCCGCCCTCCCATCTGCTACCGAGCCGTAAGTCAAGGTTTAAATGGTGGAGCCTTCTCTCGGGCCCGGCACTGCTCCTCGCCATTCGAACGTCCATCCAACCGTCAAGCCCCGAACCTCCATTTGCCATGAAATTTTGATGAAACTCTGAACAGCTTTCTGCTCGCCGGGCTTCGTTGCCCGGAACTCCCATCCTAGCCCGCTGTTTCTAACAAAAAATGCTATCCGACGCCCTGATCTTTGAGCCCCGCCATGCCAATTGCTGCTGAACTTAAATGCAAAATTTTCCACTGGGCTCTTGCTCCCAGACTTCCCCTCCAAGACTTCTGTTTGGTGATTGCCGTCAGACACGGCGAAGTTCGTGCGCCTTCCCGATGTCACCGGCTCAAGCCTTCGAAAATGAAATCACTTAGCATCGACTGCCTTTTGGCCCTCTGGCCCTTGGGCCTTGGACTTCCATCCTTGGATTTCCATCAGCTGTCTGCGTCTCAAGACTGCCATCTCCCAATAGCTTTCCGGCTTGAAACCTCCGAGCCCCCTTAAATTGATCCTAACGAACCCAAATTTTGAATCTAACTTCGACCCACATCCCAAATTTTTCTCTTCTTCATCATGAGCCTCCTAAAACATCAAACTTTGGCCAAGGAAGGTCTCCAGGAGCTTTCGGCTATGTTTTTCCTTTTAGACAGCATTCCTGCCAGGGAAGTCAAACCCTCTGGTCCCGAATTGTCCAAATGCCCTGAAACGAAGATCGATAACGTCTAGAGATAAAATTTATGATATACTTGATTGATTATTTGAAGTAGATGTTGTTTTCGAGATATGGACTAACATGAATGCTTTTGATAATCTATTGCACTGACTTTGCCCTTGCTTGCAGAATATATGGAATCGGGTGCAGGAACTTCAAGGGCATCTGCCGAGAAGGACAAGGGTAAGAAGTTAGGAAGGACCCCTCGGGGAAAGGAAAACAAAGATAAAATGAAGTATCCATTCCAGGGTGAGTAGCTCCACTCCAAGGTCACAATAGACTGGAAAGAAATTTCAGATACTAATATTGGCTAGGTGGATATAGATGAATTCACTCAGAGGGTCAGGGTCAACCCGACAACAAAGAACGCCAGATTAATATGGCAGAGTGGAATAGCTAAGGCCATCAGTTTCCCTCCCTCTCTCGTGGTGCCCAAATTAGTCATGGCTTGCCGAGAAGCCTATCAAACAGATATCAGAACAATTATGGATAAAGAGGGAAACATCCTCGTAGACATGTCGCTAGAAGGGATCACCAAGACATTCCACATTCCCACGTTCCAACAGATGGAGGTCCCCACATTAGAAGAATGACAGGCAGCGTGGGATGCTAATTCGGCAGGGTGTAAGAAGTCAATAAATCTGCATTGGCTTAAGGAAAAATGGGGCAGCGTTGTGAAGGTTCCCCATGAACTCTTCTATAGCGATTTCCATGAGGATTACCATGACTTGGTAACGTTGTTGAGTAGGGTCATGGGTCTTCCAATGGCCGCCTACTTCCAGGAGTGGATGGCATACTATATTGAGCAGATCCTGCGGAGAAATGAGGACATTACAACCAAGGTCTCATTCTACTAGGGAGGCATCATTAGCAACTGCTTCTATGAGCAATTTGTCAACGTGAAAAAGAGTTATAAATTCTACATGACCTCCTATCTCGTCTACTCCCTAGCAGATCAAAAGCAGTACAACGGGCTATTTGTAGCACTAGATCAGGGGCAAAAGCAAGGACTTAAAGCCTATGACAAATACCCGCAGCTCCAGTACCGCAATTTTAAGAAAGAGTACTGCAGAGTTAATGATGCCTTCATCGGCCACATCATTAGATTGATCACCGGAGACTTCGAGAGGAGGGTCTCCCATAGTGCCAGGGCGCTTCTGAAGCAATATGTTTTTCTATTCATCTAGTTTCCCAAGTTTACATACATCTGGGCCCAGGGCTTCTCTGAGAGGCCAAATAGATTGCCTCGGTACCCAAATGACAGAATCATCCTCTTGGAGCTCTCTCGGCAGCTCCAGAACATCCAGACAATCTTCAGCAATAAGCATATAATGGGGATCTCCTACCCCATGACCCCTGGCCAGGGCATGTATCGACTGTAGACGTCACAATGTGCTAGTAACTCTGAGAAGGAGCTAAAGGAATACCATTTCGACTGGTACATAGCTCACCCACGGATGGATACACATGGCCACGTAAGGAAAGCACTAGGGCTAGCATATGCCCATCAATATCACATTGAGAATTTCTGGGCCGACTGCCAAGATGACAAAGAAGTGCGCGCAAGGCACTATACGCGCATGACGGTACAATTCCTAAGAAGGGTGCAATCATTCCCGGTTCCGGACCAAGTCGAGGAAGATGAGTCCACCATTATGCACCCAAGGTACCCTACGGTTGCCAACCTGCCAATACCCTCCATTGATTGGGATGAACAGGAGGTCGATGACCTAGACACCATCACCCAGCCAATTCTAATTCGTACCAGAGAGTGGATCGATGGGCAGGTGGCACATCTGAAGTGACAAGGGGTAGTCCTGACCTATGAAGGGCTCAAAAGTGAGCCAAGTGCCACAGAGGATGTCCCTGCCACCACGTCGACTAGTGAGACCTCCAAGTCTCCTCCAGTCACCAGGTCCCAGAAAGGAAAGAAACAGAGACCACGTAGTCTCCAGATCCCAAGGCCCAAGCAAAGAAAGAAATGGGAGGCCCATTCCCCAAAAGCCTTAAACAAGCAGTAGGTGCGGAAGAACCCTGGCCTCTATTGGCTCTCCCTGCCCCTCCTGTTGCACCGCCCACCTCCCTAGCTGCAGTCGCCGCTTTGCCGCCGGTAATGGACATTTTTGTCCATCTCGCCCCTTCACCTCTGGCTGA
The DNA here is from genome assembly GCA_007258455.2 of Sequoia sempervirens. Lineage (NCBI taxonomy): Eukaryota > Viridiplantae > Streptophyta > Pinopsida > Cupressales > Cupressaceae > Sequoia > Sequoia sempervirens. The sequence continues at coordinate 371,125,141 of VDFB02353493.1, forward strand.
ATCAGTAATAATCATTGACTCCTCTTCTGGCATAACCACTTCCCCTTCTTCTTCTGCTGCCATGTCACCAATCACATCACTCCCTCTGGAAACAATAATGTCACCTGTTCCCCTTGCCACTATGCCCGAGGCTCTTACAAGGCACATGCAAAGTCTCCCCCCTAAGCTCTCCCAGATCCTAATAGATCCAACTCTCCAAGCAGCCCTTGCCCAAGTCCTTGCAACAGCTCAGCCTTCACAACTGCCAACAGGGCCACCAACTATGGAGGCCACAATGCAAATCTCAAAAGAGTTGGAAGAATGAGAGTAGAAAGCCTCAAAGTCTGTAGAGGAGGAGGCCGATGAGTATCATGAGCACCCCGAGTACGAGTACCGAACCATTGACAGGGTGGTTTATGAGGAGGAAGAGACAGACTCTTCCGAGAGTGGAGATGAGGAGGACGGCTCGGGTGCCAAAGAAATCATCCAAACATTCGATGATGACCTTGAGGAGGAGTTGGCACAGTAGCTAAAGGACGTTGGGGCGGAGGCAGAAGGGTCACCACATGGTGAAGAGGGGCAGCCACCAAAGGAGCAGCAGCAAAAAGATCTATCTGAGGCTGAGACCCATGTTGATAAGAGCCCCGAGGCTGAGGCTACTAAGGAGAAGAAAGAAGAAGAAGTAGCAAAAGAAGAAAGCCCCATCCGGCAACCGTCCACCAAGCTGCCTGTCAAGCACCTCATTTTCGTTCATGATTTTGACGAAGAGGAGGAGGATGCTGCCCAAAAGAAAAGAGAATCCCAAATGGAAAAGGAGGCAGAAGTCTTGCCTTTGATTGAGAAGGGCGAGGGTAGCTGTGATTCACCTAACGGGAAGTCTGTTGTGCCTGAGTGGTTGGAAAGGCAACTTGAGAAAATGACCTCAGTGCTGAAGGACCCAAGGGCAAGGTTGGAGGCCATCTTGGCTCGATCTCAGATCACATCGAAGAAGGAGAAGAAGCCCAAGGTCCGATCCAGGGTAACCATGGATGCTTCCAGTTCCCGAGCGGTACAAATTGCAATGCCTACAGTTGGCCAAACTGGGGTAAGTTATAACATTTCTACCATTGACTTGGGGACAGCAACCAAAGAGCAAAAGGTTGAGCACCTTGAGGAGTCGGTGGCCACAGTGGTGCACCTGATAAAGCAGGACAAAATCTTCAAGAATGAGCTCAAGGTGCAGGTTGCAACATTAACAGACTATATACAGCAATGGTCCTTAGTAGACGACCTGCCCACTACATCCATGGTTGCACCGTAATTGCTTTCCAAGGAATAAATCGACAAAATGGAGAGAAGGAAAAATTTGGAGAAAACCACCAAGGACTGGTTCAAACAAGTCTCATTCGTCGGGAACATGGGAATCAGCAGGGTTGTGCGGACAGCCAACAAGTTCTTGGACCTAATGCAATCCCTGGAGAGCACAAAGAGGCTCTACACCAATTTTCCCACCACCTACAACTCCACCTTCCCAAGAATCGAAGCCATCCTTCAAATGCCTGAGGCCACGTGGGAGGAGAAACTAGAGTTTAAAAAAGATCATTGGCTAATGGATGTATGGTGCAGAGACTTCAACAACCGGAAGGAGAGGTTGGAGCAAATCCTGAGCAGGGTGGATCTAGACATTGAGTGGATCAAGAAAATTCGGGCGGAATGTGTCTGATATCTCAAGCTGATGACGGGCTATGATATGCCCACAGTGCAAATGGATCTAGAGAAGATCAAACCATACTTCCAGGAGAAGATGAAGGACAGGACAGCTGGAGAAATCACAATGGAGTTCCTGAGTTTTGTTGCCCGCACCTTCGACCAATCAGAGTTGTTTAGGGACCAAGGCTCGAAGTATGATGAAGATTGGAAAAGGCTGAAAAAAATGTTAAAGAATGGAGCTATCAGGTGTTGCGATGTGAAATCCTCGAAATAGACAAGCTCCAGGTGGTCATCCTCAAATACATAGAGCACACAACTCCCGAGGAGTATGAGGACATCCCAGCCAAGGACAA
>VDFB02353493.1:371127261-371185752 GCA_007258455.2 Sequoia sempervirens
AGTGGCCATTACTGCCATTCGCAGACTTGCATGTCTGATTTTTTGCATGTATTTGCAGCCCAAAGTTTTGTAATAGTGTTCTTGTGACCATATAGTTGTAATGCATTTGATTGCATGTATGTAGGTAGTTTCTGAGAATATAATAAAGTTGCATGTTTTTTGTTCTTGAATGTTATTTTCTGTGTAAGGTGTGTTCAAGGGAGAGTCTCCCTTCATCAAGTGGTATCAAAACAAGAGTTCTTGAGTTTGTAAACAGATTGTTGAACGTGAGGTAGTTTGCACCAGGACTTATGGTTGTGGGTTTGTAAATTAAGTGATGAGAATTCCTCCACGAAGAGGGTTTTAGATCCCTACAAAGACAAGTTCAAGCACTTCAAGAGGAGCTACATAGAGGAAATGATCATAGAAGAGGAGATGAAATTGAAGATGAAGTTGAAGAAGAAGTATAGTGCAAAGAAGCACAAGACAAACCAGAAGACCATGATCAAGTCGGATTATTGAAGGCCCTCTTAGAGATTGGAAAAAGGGAAAGGATTGAAGTTTCTGCATACTCTGGAGATCTCAATCCAAAAGAATTGATTGATTGGATCAATGACATGGAAGAGTACTTTGAGTATGAAGAGATAGAAGATCGTGAAAGGATTAGATTTACAAAGAAAAAATTGAAAGGTCATGTTAACATTTGGTGGAAATAAGTACAACTAGAAATAAATAGAAGAGATAAAGAGAAAATCACAAGATGGAACCCAATAGTGGAGAAGTTAAAGAGGTAGTTTATTCCTATTGATTATGAGTTAGATAGATACTAAAAAAGATGCAAGGTTTGAGGCAAGCTAGTAAGTATATCAAGTGGTACATAGAAGAGTTCTATAGGGTCATAATAAGAATAGGTCATTCTGAGGTCAACAAGGAAAAGGTGGCTCATTATATAAATGCATCGAAACCAAGTATTCAAGAAGAGTTAAGTTTGGTTAGAATGGCCATAATAGAAGATGCTTATCAATTTTCCCTGAAGATAGAAGAGAATCTAAATAGAAGATTTGAAAGCAACCAAAGAGGAAGAGGTCATGGTGGAAGGACTAGTGGAAGATCCTATGGAGGAAGAAATGAAGATCAAAAGAAGAATGAAGAATTTGGTTCCAATCAAAACCAAAGAGGATAAAATTATTATCTCCCTCGTGACCAAAAAATGGTGAACAAAGAGGAATAGGAAGATCTAGACGGGGCCTTGGGAGAGGAAGCTTTATAGGAACATGTTTCCAATATGGAGAAGAAGGACATCAAGCCTACGAGTTTCCACAACATTAAGGAAGGACAAATAGGAGACCTGAAGGTAATATACGAGTTGTGCATGTAGATGAGGACGCAGAATCTAAGCATACCAAATATGCAAAAAGAGGAGAGAATATGGTCATTAGGAGAGCATTGTTGAATGAAGAAAAAGAACCAATTCAAAGGAAGAGTTTATTTTGCACAAGGTGCAAATCTAGAGGTAAATGTTGTGATGTTATCATTGATAGTGGTAGCATAGATAATCTCATTTCAAAAGAGATGGTTAACAAGTTGCAGTTGGAAAGAAATAGGCATCTACATCCATATCAAATTTCATGATTACAGAAAGACCATAGAGCTTTGATCAATGAACAATGTTTAGTAAATTTTAATATTGGTAATTACCATGATGAAGTACTGTGTGACATCATTCCTATGGATGCATGTCATTTATTATGGGGGATGCCATGGCAATTTGATCAACATGTTGTCCATGATGGCTATGCTAACACATATTCCCTTACAAAGGATGGAGTTCATCATAAATTAAAGCCCCTTAAAGAGGTAGGAGAAAAGGTATGTAGTAATGCAATAGTTTTTTTAGTAGATGGTATGAAGCATGAGCATGTGTGATTTGCATTGTGATGAGGGCTACACCACCTGAAAACCACACAAAACACAAGAATAGATACCAACACAAAAGATGCGAGACAAAAAATAACTCACTTTCATTTATTTTCAAAAAATGAAATTATAGATTTACAAATTGCAATGTTACAGCCTCGTGGGCTTGGTTCATTACAACAAAATCAACTCTAAAAGAAAATCTATTATTCAAAGCCGCAATATGCACTAATGGAGCCACCTTCTACAACCTCCACTTAACCCTTTTATTTTACCCAATAATAGCCCTAGAATGTTCTAGAAAGTGTACTTTCCCTTTTGTTTTGGCACCAAAAGTCTCAGTGTTTGATTTCTTGCCTAGGAAGATATTTTAATGAAATTCACTTTTTAGTGGGGCAGCTTCTCAGGGTCATAACTTTTGATCCAACCATCATATTTTTAATTGTTATATATCGTTGAAAAGCTTGTAAAAAGAACTATAGCCATCTTTTTCTAGATCTAAAAGATCTGATATTTTGCACCATGTTCTGAGGCTCTGAAGGGCCTCAATTTTCAATTTTAAACTTCATTAGAGAAATTCCTCAAGATGAAAATTTAATATCTTCCAAACGATATAGGATTTTAAGATGATTCTTTCAACAAAAATATTATTTTTTTATTTCACTTCTTGGGGTCAATTTTCATGTCCATACAACCCGAATAGGCCGACTTAGTAAAAATAGCAGGTGATTATTTCTAGTTGTTTCAAACTTCTAGCTATCTCAAAGACTGCATGAGTCGTCATGGGCCCCAAGATAACTAAGGAAACTACAAACAAATGAAATACAATATTTTTGGGTGATGCAAGATTTCCCTTACACCACTGGATGCTCCTACATCACATTGATTCCTAGAGTCAACAAAAAAGAAGATGTACCAATAGAAGTTTCAGATTTGTTGGGAGTATTCCAAGACAAGTTTCAGATTTGTTGGGAGTATTCCAAGACATTGTGTCAAATAATGTACATGAAGGTTTTCCACCAATGAGGAAGATTAGTCACCAGATGGATTTGATGCTTGGAGCTAGTTTTCCAAATAAGGTAGCCCATATAATGACTCATTTAGAGAACAAGGAATTGAATAGATAGTTCCATGAGTTGTTGAGAAAAGGATTGATTCATGAGAGCTTGAGTTCATATGCAATACTTGTAGTACTAGCACCAAAGAAGGATGGATATTGGAGAATGTGTGCAGACTCTCTATCCATTAACAGGATTACAATCAAGTACAGATTTCCCTTGTCAAGGATGGATGATATTATGGATTGCTTGAGTGGATCTAATTACTTCACAACTATTGACTTGAAGATTGGATATCATCAAACTAGGATCAAAGAGGGAGATGAAAAGAAGACAACCTTCAAAACAAAGGAGGGATTGTATGAGTGGTTAGTCATGCCATTTGGGCTAACCAATGCACCAAGCACATTCATGCAGCTCATGAATAAGGTATTAAAAAAAAATTGGGTAAATTTGTCATTGTTTACTTGGATGGAATTTTAATTTTTAGTAAGACGCTAGAGGAGCACTTGCTACATATTCGTAGAGTTTTTGAGAAGCTGAGGGAAAATGAATTGTTGATTAACCTCAAGTAATGTAGTTTTGTAAAGAATGAGTTAATATATTTAGGATTTCTAGTCTCAATTGAAGGTCTTGAGATGGACCCAGAGAAAGTAAAAGCTATTGTTGAGTAGCCTACACCAAGGAGAGGTAAGATCATTTCATGTTCTGGCAAGTTTTTATAGAATTTGTTTAGAGTTTCAATAGTATATGTTTGCCCCTAACAGAGACAATGAGAGGGGATAGAAAATAATTTAAATGGACTATAGGAGTAGCTAAGAGTTTTGATTTATTAAAGAAGAAAGTTACAGATCATCATGTTTTGGTGCTTCCAAATTTCAATAAGGTGTTTCAGGTAGATTATGATGCTAGTGGCAGTGCCATAAGATTTGTTTTGGGTCAAGAAGGTAAGCCTATTGCTTGTTTTAGTGAGAATTTGAATGATTCCAAGAAAAAATATTATGTCTATGATCAGGAATTTTATGCAATAGTTCAAGCTTTGAACAAATGGAGGCACTATTTTTTTCCAAAATAATTTGTTTTATATACTAATCATCTAGCCTTACAATACCTTAGTACTCAAGGGAAATTAAACCAAAGGAACTTAAAATGGGTTGAGTTTTTAGAGTTATACATTTGTTTTGAAACATAGAAGTGGGAAGTCAAACAAAGTTGCAAATTCCTTAAGCAGAAGGAAATTTTTTTTGATAGAGATGAAGATAGAAGTTGTTGGGTTCAATGAACTCAAGAATTTGTATCCTGAAGATCAAGAATTTGCAAATCCTTGGAAGGCTTGTTTGGAACCTAATTCATCAGATAGGACAAGATGGTTGTATTTTATTATCCAGGATGGTATGTTGTTTAGAGGAAGCCAGTTGTGCATTCTATGAAGTTTTATGAAAAAGAACTTGATTAAGGAGAAGCATAGTGGAGGATTGGCATGACACTTTGGTTGAGATAAGACCATTTCTCTTGTAAATGAGAATTATTATTGGCCGAAGTTGCACCAAGATGTGAAGAAGTTCATGCAGAGTTGTAGAGTATGACAAATGGCTAAAGGGGTAAGTTAGAATACGGGGTTGTATAAGCCATTTCCTATACCAGAGAAGTCGTGGGAGGATATTAGCATGCATTTCATTCTTGGTTTACCAAGAACACAGAGAGGACATGACTCAATATTTGTGGTGGTGGATAGATTTTCAAAGATTTTCAGAGAGGACACATTCATGAGCCATTATGGGCTATTTCCATGTAGGCAAATATAAGTGACAAATTCTCCACAACTTGACTCGTGATCATTATGCAAAATGTAACTTTTTGCTAGATGACACAAAAAAGCAACACAATACCATTCAATTCAGCAATTAAATAGTGAATAATAATTTTAAAAATTTATCTTTAATCATTGAACTAATAATATTTAAAAATTAGTTCAATTTGACTAAAATTCCTCCAAATTTCCTAACAATGCATAATATAATAAATTCAAATTTTAAAACATCTGATTTACTTAAAATAATTATAAAACCTATCCAAAAGTTCTATAATATTATAATAAAAAAAATAATATAACAGATTAAGCCTTTTATATGGAATTTAAAATATACAAGTATAGGGTAAAGTTAAAAATATTTAAAAGCGAATCTGATAATCATCAAATTATAAAAAGCAACAAACAAATACTGCAGTCTATAACCAGACAGCTGAAAACGGTAGCTACAGACCACTGATATGCCTGTATACCCTCACATTTAAGAAGTTACTTTGAGTCACTTTTACCATTTCAGAGATTACTTTGGCTCACTTTAGTACTGCAAAGATATCCCATATTAATAATTTTCTCCACGGAGCTATAAATATATTGGTTTCTATCATTTCACAATATTAAAATAGGGAAGGAATACAGCTGGTTCTAAATAATAATAATAAATTACTGGTGGAATCTCTTTCACTGTAAGGCATGTGTCAGAAACTAAAACATCCTTTACAATATCTAAATATTTCCTCTGTCTACTGACAGATGAATACCTTCAGATTTTTCTGTAGCAACGAAGTAGAGCTTCGTACGAAGACCTTCACTATCTATCTCCGATGTCTCCATAGCCTGAAACAAATTACATTGAATTCTATAAGATAACAGTCCTTTTACATTACAATCTGATTTGAAATAGTTTTTTATAGTTTATGTAGTATTAAAATATTGTTTATAAAATCAATTGTGTACATTATTACTCATTTTTAGATTATATTTGACTAGTCTGAAACAAATTACATTGAATTTTTAATCATTACATATATAAGATAACAGTCCTTCTATATTAGTGATATCAATTTTCCACAATTCATATTAATTATAATGAATTGATTTCTGGATTCGATTGTGTAAACATTTTTTGCATCAACGTTTCAGATCACAATCCGTGATAACAGTCCTTCTACATTACAATCCAGTTGGTATTAGTTTTTTATAGTTTATGTAGTATTTAAAAGATTGTTTATAAAATCAGTTGTGTATGTTATTATCAATTTTTAGATTATTTTTTATTGAATGAACTGTGCATACTTTTTAATCGTCGTATCAAATCACATTTGATCTGATCATATATGATTTCACATAAATGATCCGATCACATGTGATCTATGCACACAATCGGATCACATATGATTCGAACACATTATCAGATCACATGGGATTCCATATACATCCATTAAAAATATACACAATTGATTATATAATATATAATTAAGACAATAAATATGATTCATGATTACTTCAAAGTGCAATATTAGGTGAAGCGAGTATATACAAACAAAAGTTTTGGATATAGGAAAATAAGTAATGAGTGATTGCCACAGCCAGTACAATGGGTCACTTCTGCCCTAAACAATTACCTACAATATTCTTTCTGTTGAAACTCCTCTCCAACATTTGGAATCCAAAGTACGTTGATTGCAGACAAATTCGAAAGGTAACAATAAAAGTTGGTTGTTAATCGTAATCAGTGTACTTCCAAAACATTTTATAAAATTTAAACAGAATAATATATTATTACTAATGGACTGCAAACCAACTCAAACAGAACTTACCGATTGGCTGGCTTGCATTTCTGTCTACTGTCATGATTGCAGATTTCTGTTTGCGTATTTGAAAGGCGTGAACGTATGTAAGGGCAATGTATATAATGGTTGAAAATCTGTGTACTGTATAGATACGCAAATCATCTGTCTGTTATGATAAGTGGGTTTAACGAGGTGGAAATATATATCTATATTGTTTAATATTTATTATTACCTATATAACAGTTAATTACATTGAGAGGCAACTGGTATCAAGAATGTCAGTATTTATATAGTAAACTTATGTGATTAAATAGAGAAATTTTTAAGTAAATAAAATAAAATAATCAACTATAATATAGATAAAGATTTAAAAATATACAAATTAAATCATTAAGGTGGTTATTGTTTACATTTATTAATATGTATAATTTTTTGAATCTAAATAATATTTAAAATGTGTTCTTTATAAAGATAGTTAAGCTTGTACATTTTATTTTATTATGTAAATATATTTTGAAAAGGTAATTTATTAGTTAATGGTTAATTTATATGTCTTTTTTAAAAGTTAGAAGTGTGAATGTTAAAGTAGTTTAGGTTGAATTTAATAAAATAAATTGAATTTGACTTTTCAATAAATAAGTGTAATGATGAAAGTTTTATATCCATAGTTTTTTAAATGTTTTGGGTTTGTTTTGATTTGGATGTTCTAAATATAATAATTAGTTTACAAGTGACATAGCTATGTATAAATTTAAATCACAATACTACATATATTGATCCTTGTTTTTACTAATTTTTAAAAATACAAATATACAAGGACAAACCCAATCTTCAATAGTACATTAGATCATTCATTTGAACGAATTTAAAATTTATTAAAAGGGGCATATTGTGGAACATTTATATGAGTATCATAGTAGAATTATCATGGTATATTATACTAAGTCCACTACATGCTCGTGTATTATCTTTGATCCTTCTCTCATAGTTATAATTATCTTTGATCCTTCTCTCAAAGTTATAATTATCTTTGATCATTCTTTCATAGTTATAATGCTAATTCACAAGGGGTTTGACTAAGGAGAACATGACCTTTATATTTTAATAGATTCACTAAAGGTGTTTGTAAATGACACCAATTCTTTCTCATTATTAGATATCAAAAATAAAGGAAATTAAAAATTCAATGATCTATAAATTGATAGATCATTTGAACTACAAAAGATCATTTTGTGAAGATCACCTCCATAGTCATGCATCTAATCTCAAAAAATAAAGCACATTTTTTTAAGACATCAACAAAAGATAAAAGTAATGAGACTTGGAAAATTTATGTCTAACACCTAGATAAAGGTCTTACATCAAACTTCTAAGTAAATATCCATGTATTCATTTTATTTAATTTTTATATTGATTGTCATATTTTATTTCTAGAATTTTTCATGACCAATCTCAACTCTATCATATAGGTTTATAGTGCTTTAATTGTATACATTTATTTGACTAGCCCAAATAACTTATGTACAAGTTATTTCCCCTTAATATATAGGTGGTAAAGACAACAATCCTACTAACCTATATTTTTACCTTAGGGTTTTTCCTCCTTCTATTAGGGCTTTTAGATACTATTATTTTATTTCTTTTACCATTCATGTTATATTTGATTAAGTTTTGGATTTAAATGCTCATTTGTTATTATTCATCAAACTTTATTAATGATTTGAGCATACATAGTTTCCTATCATCATGGATCCACATAGGTCATGTCCTCTTGCTAATTTACATGCATAAACTTCTAACTTTGTCATATCCCTACCTTTTGTGTCTTCCAATTCTACCATCCTTAATGAACTTTCATCCTCTTATGCTATGGTTAAAGATGTATTTTTATGAAGGTGTTATTCTCTGAATTTCTTTCATATGGAAATCCATCATAGAGTCAATCAACACTCATCCTTTTCACTTAGATCTATGATTACTTCATTTTTCTATGATCTTCATGTTGATTTCATTACTATCATGGCTTGTTATAGTGATGGATATCAACCAAATAAGGTTTTACCTTGTGATACACCTTGTATGATTGATATGGATGATGTTGTTTCCTTGAAATTCTTCTACTCCTTCCTATCATCATGATATATCATTATATTTTTTAAGAATGGTCTCAATACATCTAAAGATAGTTCTTCATGCAACCTTTTGATCCAATATTCCTTGATGAACCTAGTGAGCCTATATAAGATACAAATTATCTATGTTCACCTTCACATGAAGTTGATATCTTTGATATATCTTATAATATCATGTCTCTATAATGTGACACATATTCTATAGATGATATGTTTGGTGATTCTCGCATCTTGTGATAGTTACTTATCTTGTCATGACGCGGTTAATGAATCTTTATTTCATGATGAAATATTAGAAAATGGGATAGGTTCTTTCGTATGGTTTAGGACATAGAGCAAGACCCACTTTCTAATTATCCCATTCAAGGATAACCCTAGAGATCTCAATGCAAAGGAGAAAAAGATCTTGCAATAGGGCTACCCTAGGATATGATTGTAAACTAATGAGGGGTTCACCACCAAGTTAGGACTTGGAAAGAAAAATGCAATGCAAGGTGAAATTCTTAACCCTAATATGATGTAATATCTCACTAAATGACCTAGTAGAAAAGTATGTAAAACAGAATAGAAGGTTGGAAGATGAAATGTGTGCACCTAGAAATCTGAAGATGACTAGATGAAGCTTTGAAATGCTGAAAATAGTAACTTTAATGTTGACTATGACTCATGCACCAAGTTGGGTGAATCAGTCCCAGATTTGAGTTTTTGTGCAGAAATAGGAATCTAGAAAATGGGTGTCTGAAACTATAAAAACTTGAAATTTGACCTAAACTGGGACTCATACATCAAGACTGGCGCATTAGTCTAGTTAGGGTTTTCTAGAGCTTCAAAGTTTGAATTTTATCTTCAAGGTCTGCTTTGTGCTTCCTAATTGATTTTCAAATCTGAAACCTTGATTTGTAATCTGTAGAATTCTTCCAAGTATCTTTGGACAATGCAAGGTGATAACTTTGACAACTTTGAAGACTTTGACAAAAATTTTCAAGCTTTCTCTTCAATGTGTCCTCAACCTAGACATGTAAATCACACACTAAAGAGGGGGAAAAATGTTGTTTTTTTAATGGAAAGGGGTTTGCCTTGGTTAAACCCCATTTTGGTAATCAAACCTTGAAATGAAATAAAATGAAATAGGAATGGAGAATGATGAATGAACAAAATAAGATATTGCAAATCACAAAAACCTAGCAATGAGAGGGTGAAAATATGTATGAGATGACTCTAATCGATGTAGATCTTGACTCTTGCTTGAATAAGATAGATCTTGAATTGAATACTTGCTTGAATCATAAAACCCTGCATCACAAATGTTAGCTAAAAAACAAACATGATGCATGATGACTTTGACATGATGCTTAATACTTAAATAATTCTCTAAATCACTTGATAATCAACCCTTGAATTCTCTTGAATGTCCTTGTAAACACTTGAATGCTCTTGTGAACTCAAACTTGCTATAAGGATGCTCATTCAACTTGCTAGGTGTAAAATGAGTGAAAGAAACTTGTATTTATACTTAATTATGCAAAAACTCCTAAAATTACAACACTACAAGCCGACATCAAATCTAAGAAGATAAAATCCTGCCAAAATTTTGAATTAATTTTGATTTTAGGCCACATGGGACTCATACACCCAAGGTGGCGTATGAGTCCTATTATGCATAAATTATGGGACCAACTTCAAAAATGCTTAGAAAGGTGTAAAATTAGGATCAGGACCCAAAACCCTAGGTGGGACTCATATGCCCAAGGTGGCGTATGAGTCCCAGATCACTAAATCTGGCCACATAACCTAACAAACACCTGAATTATGATTGGATGTTGATTTGTGTCAGGATTGTCCTTGAAAAGATGTATTAAACAAGGCTTGTGGATGCAAAATAAGGCCAATTAAAGCATAAAGAAGCCCAATTATTTAATAAAACCCTAGAAAAGTGTGAAAGTGAGTTACAACACTTTACAACACTCCAAATAAGGCACCAATAAGCTCATTTAGTTCACAAGGGCCCAAGACCTAATGTGAATATGTTAGACCTTATTCAACACTAAATCAAGGCCATGTTAGGGAGTACTATTGTGCCCCTAGCACACACGCCCCGTTTGAAATGGGGACCCTCTTTTCTTTTGCCTTGTCGGGTCATTTTTGGCACCGCCTCATTTTGCGTGCCCCTCTTTTTTTGATGTTTCAGGTGGTCGATGTTGCTCCAAAGTTCCATCATAAATCGATCATGCCTCTACTTTTAGTTTTTGCTGCATTCCGGAGCCTCGTGGAGTCTCTCTGGCAATTTGGCCCTAAAACGGTCCTGGGCCCTGTCGAGCCCCGGTGTCCAGAATTCCCTAATCGGATTTCCCCACTGGGATTGCCATTTCCTGTGGTGTCCGCTGGGCATACTTTCGAACCCTAGGGTCTGATCCACCTCTCGCCATTGCAAAAAGCTTGTTAAAATCTTCCGGACAGTGCCCGCCCCTCCAGGCCCCAAGCCCCGAAAGTCCGCTTCTGGGGTTCCGTCTTGGTTTCGCCGTCTGCAATGACAAACCTCCTACGGCGACCCGCCCCCGGGTCCTGCCATCCCCTTTGCCGACCGCGGTTTATGTGTGTTCCTGCATGCCGTAGGGTCTTCCCAGCCCGGATGTCCGGAATTCCGTGATGGTTCCGCCGTCCCCGATGGTGGATCCCTCCCGGCTTCCTGCCCTCTGAGCCCCGAGCCGCTCGCCGCCACCGTCGACCAACCAACACAAAATTTCAAAGCGGCTGTCACGACATGTCTCCCCGGCCGCCGGGCCCCAGTGTTCCCGCCGCCGTCACTGACCCATTTTTCAAATCCAACCACTTTTCTCGCGACCGTACGAGCATTTAATGCAGGCATTCATGGCGGTTGGGGTATAAAATGCCCAATCTAGGCAGTCATTATCATCTTGCAGGATTGGAGTGAATTGGAGAAGCTATCATCTGGAGCCTACTGCCTTCGACAACGTCACGATCATCGCCGTTAGCATCATTCCGACCAACGTAGGTGGATCCCACCTCTTGCCACTTAGCGTGTTTGAGGTAGGCCATCTGTCTGCCATTCTCGAGCTTCGTTTTGTCATTTTGAGATATCTAAATAAATGAACAAATTGATAGGAAGACATAAGTGATAGAGCATAAAATCGCACGCCAAACCCATATGTTAGAATATTAAGGAACCTATTGGAAATGCCCTCCCTGCCGATTTCGGACTTTTCCTCGTCGCGGCTGTTCTTCGCGCAGGGCGATTGTCCGCCTCAGGCTCGGGGCCCTCCTTTGCCATCCAAATATCAAATTTTGAACACCTGTCGACGACGATTCACCCATCCGGGCCCTGCTATCTAGACTTCCATCTCCAGAATTTCGTTCGCATTTCACCATGCCTAAACTACCAAACCACCCTGCCTCCCCAACTGCCGGATCCTGATCTCAGCTCCACCGTGAAAACCTGAAACTTAGCATGCATCCTTTGGTCGTCCCGAGCCCGGAACCCCAGAATTCTGTCTTCAGAGTTCCGCAAGAGGTTTGACTTCTTCAACGGTGAATGTCGCCTAGCGTCTCGCCCTCCGGGCTCCGCCAATGTTTCCGCTGATTACCCTTGGCAATTTAAATCGTTCCATCATTTTAACCTTCGGGCCCTGGACAACGGGTTTCCCTGCTCAATTTTTCGTCGTTTCCCATGGCGAAGTCTTTCAGCGAACTCATCAATGTCGCTCGACCTCCGGACCCCGACCTCTGCCCCGCCGTTGGCATGTGTTTTTCCGTCCGCATCTGACACGACTTCGGGCCCCAGTGTTCGGACTTCCATTCTCGAAAGTCTGCCTTTCGCTCGCCGTTGTTGACCGCAAACACCGTCCGGCATCCCGACCTCCGGGCTTCGGGCATCGGGTTTCTTTGGTCCCTTTTCTGCCACCCTCACGGCGATGTCCTTCCGTCCTTGCGGCGCCCGGGTTCCGCCCTCCCATCTGCTGCCGAGCCGTAAGTCAAGGTTTAAACGGTGGAGCCTTCTCTCGGGCCCGGCACTGCTCCTCGCCATTCGAACGTCCATCCAACCGTCAAGCCCCGAACCTCCATTTGCCATGAAATTTTGATGAAACTCTGAACAGCTTTCTGCTCGCCGGGCTTCGTTGCCCGGAACTCCCATCCTAGCCCGCTGTTTCTAACAGAAAATGCTATCCGACGCCCTGATCTTTGAGCCCCGCCATGCCAATTGCTGCTGAACTTAAATGCAAAATTTTCCACTGGGCTCTTACTCCCAAACTTCCCCTCCTGGACTTCTGTCTGGTGATTGCTGTCAGACACGGCGAAGTTCGTGCGCCTTCCCGATGTCACCAGCTCGAGCCTTCGAAAATGAAATCACTTAGCATCGACTGCCTTTTGGCCCTCTGGCCCTTGGGCCTTGGACTTCCATCCTCGGATTTCCATCAGTTGTCTGCGTCTCAAGACTGCCATCTCCCAACAGCTTTCCGGCTTGAAACCTCCGAGCCCCCTTAAATTGATCCTAACGAACCCAAATTTTGAATCTAACTTCGACCCACATCCCAAATTTTTCTCTTCTTCATCATGAGCCTCCTAAAACATCAAACTTTGGCCAAGGAAGGTCTCCAGGAGCTTTCGGCTACGTTTTTCCTTTTAGACAGCATTCCTGCCAGGGAAGTCAAACCCTCTGGTCCTGGATTGTCCAAATGCCCTGAAACGAAGATTGATAACATCTAGAGATAAAATTTATGATATACTTGATTGATTATTTGAAGTAGATGTTGTTTTCGAGATATGGACTAACATGAATGCTTTTGATAATCTATTGCACTGACTTTGCCCTTGCTTGCAGAATATATGGAATCGGGTGCAGGAACTTCAAGGGCATCTGCCAAGAAGGACAAGGGTAAGAAGTCAGGAAGGACCCCTCGGGGAAAGGAAAACAAAGATAAAATGAAGTATCCATTCCAGGGCGAGCAGCTCCACTCCAAGGTCACAATAGACTGGAAGGAAATTTCAGATACTAATATTGGCTAGGTGGATATAGATGAATTCACTCAGAGGGTCAGGGTCAACCCGACAACAAAGAACGCCAGATTAATATGGCAGAGTGGAATAGCTAAGGCCGTCAGTTTCCCTCCCTCTCTCGTGGTGCCCAAATTAGTCATGACTTGCCGAGAAGCCTATCAAACGGATATCAGAACAATTATGGATAAAGAGGGAAACATCCTCGTAGACATGTCGCTAGAAGGGATCACCAAGACATTCCACATTCCCACGTTCCAACAGATGGAGGTCCCCACATTAGAAGAATGACAGGCAGCGTGGGATGCTAATTCGGCAGGGTGTAAGAAGTCAATAAATCTGCATTGGCTTAAGGAAAAATGGGGCAGCGTTGCGAAGGTTCCCCATGAACTCTTCTATAGCGATTTCCATGAGGATTACCATGACTTGGTAACGTTGTTGAGTAGGGTCATGGGTCTTCCAATGGCTGCCTACTTTCAGGAGTGGATGGCATACTATATTGAGCAGATCCTGCGGAGAAATGAGGACGTTACAACTAAGGTCTCATTCTACTGGGGAGGCATCATTAGCAACTGCTTCTATGAGCAGTTTGTCAACATGAAAAAGAGTTATAAATTCTACATGACCTCCTATCTCGTCTACTCCCTAGCAGATCAAAAGCAGTACAGCGGGCTATTTGTAGCACTAGATCAGGGGCAAAAGCAAGGACTTAAAGTCTATGACAAATACCCGCAGCTCCAGTACCGCAATTTTAAGAAAGAGTACTATAGAGTTAATGATGCCTTCATCGGCCACATCATTAGATTGATCACCGGAGACTTCGAGAGGAGGGTCTCCCATAGTGCCAGGGCGCTTCTGAAGTAATATGTTTTTCTATTCATCTAGTTTCCCAAGTTTACATACATCTGGGCCCAGGGCTTCTCTGAGAGGCCAAATAGATTGCCTCGGTACCCAAATGACAGAATCATCCTCTTGGAGCTCTCTCGGCAGCTCCAGAACATCCAGGCAATCTTCAGCAATAAGCATATAATGGGGATCTCCTACCCCATGACCCCTGGCCAGGGCATGTATCGACTGCATACGTCACAATGTGCTAGTAACTCTGAGAAGGAGCTAAAGGAATACCATTTCGACTGGTACATAGCTCACCCACGGATGGATACACATGGCCACGTAAGGAAAGCACTAGGGCTAGCATATGCCCATCAATATCACATTGAGGATTTCTGGGCTGACTGCCAAGATGACAAAGAAATGCGTGCAAGGCACTATACGCGCATGACGGTACAATTCCTAAGAAGGGTGCAATCATTCCCGGTGCCGGACCAAGTCGAGGAAGATGAGTCCACCATTATGCACCCAAGGTACCCTACGGTTGCCAACCTGCCAATACCCTCCATTGATTGGGATGAACAGGAGGTCGATGACCTAGACACCATCACCCAGCCAATTCTAATTCGTACCAGAGAGTGGATCAATGGGCAGGTGGCACATCTGAAGTGATAAGGGGTAGTCCTGACCTATGAAGGGCTCAAAAGTGAGCCAAGTGCCACAGAGGATGTCGTTGCCACCACGTCGACTAGTGAGACCTCCAAGTCTCCTCCAGTCACCAGGTCCCAGAAAGGAAAGAAACAGAGACCGCGCAGTCTCCAGATCCCAAGGCCCAAGCAAAGAAAGAAATGGGAGGCCCATTCCCCAAAAGCCTTAAACAAGCAGTAGGTGCGGAAGAACCCTGGCCTCTATTGGCTCTCCCTGCCCCTCTTGTTGCACCGCCCACCTCCCTAGCTGCAGTCACTGATTTGCCGCCGGTAATGGACATTTTTGTCCATCTCGCCCCTTCACCTCTGGCTGAATCAGTAATAATCATTGACTCCTCTTCTGGCATAACCACTTCCCCTTCTTCTTCTGCTGCCATGTCACCAATCACATCACTCCCTCTGGAAACAATAATGTCACCTGTTCCCCTTGCCACTATGCCCGAGGCTCTTACAAGGCACATGCAAAATCTCCCCCCTAAGCTCTCCCAGATCCTAATGGATCCAACTCTCCAAGCAGCCCTTGTCCAAGTCCTTGCAACAGCTCAGCCTTCACAACCGCCGACAGGGCCACCAACTATGGAGGCCACAATGCAAATCTCAAAAGAGTTAGAGGAACGAGAGTAGGAAGCCTCAAAGTCTGTAGAGGAGGAGGCCGATGAGTATCATGAGCACCCCGAGTACGAGTACCGAACCATTGATAGGGTGGTTTATGAGGAGGAAGAGACGGGCTCTTCCGAGAGTGGAGATGAGGAGGACGGCTCTGGTGCCAAAGAAATCATCCAAACATTCGATGATGACCTTGAGGAGGAGTTGGCAAAGTAGCTAAAGGACGTTGGGGCGGAGGCAGAAGGGTCACCACATGGTGAAGAGGGGCAGCCACCAAAGGAGCAGCAGCAAAAAGATCTATCTGAGGCTGAGACCCATGTTGATAAGAGCCCTGAGGCTGAGGCTACTAAGGTGAAGAAAGAAGAAGAAGTAGCAAAAGAAGAAAGCCCCATCCGGCAACCGTCCACCAAGCTGCCTGTCAAGCACCTCATTTTTGTTCATGACTCTGACGAAGAGGAGGAGGATGCTGCCCAAAAGAAAAGAGAATCCCAAAAGGAAAAGGAGGCAGAAGTCTTGCCTTTGATTGAGAAGGGCGAGGGTAGCTATGATTCACCTAACGGGAAGTCTGTTGTGCCTGAGTGGTTGGAAAGGCAACTTGAGAAAATGACCTCAGTGCTGAAGGACCCAAGGGCAAGGTTGGAGGCCACCTTGGCTCGATCTCAGATCACATCGAAGAAGGAGAAGAAGCCCAAGGTCCGATCCAGGGTAACCATGGATGCTTCCAGTTCCCGAGCGGCACAAATTGCAATGCCTACAGTTGGCCAAACTGGGGTAAGTTATAACATTTCTACCATTGACTTGGGGACAGCAACCAAAGAGCAAAAGGTCGAGCACCTTGAGGAGTCGGTGGCCACAGTAGTGCACCTGATAAAGCAGGACAAAATCTTCAAGGATGAGCTCAAGGTGCAGGTTGCAACATTAACAGACTATATACAGCAATGGTCCTTAGTAGACGACTTGCCCACTACATCCATGGCTGCACCGTAATTGCTTTCCAAGGAATAGATCGACAAAATGGAGAGAAGGAAAAATTTGGAGAAAACCACCAAGGACTGGTTCGGACAAGTCTCATTCGTCGGGAACATGGGAATCAGCAGGGCTGTGCAGACAGCCAACAAATTCTTGGACCTAATGCAATCCCTGGAGAGCACAAAGAGGCTCTACACCAATTTTCCCGCCACCTACAACTCCACCTTCCCAAGAATCGAAGCCATCCTTCAAATGCCTGAGGCCACGTGGGAGGAGAAACTAGAGTTTAAAAAAGAAGATCATTGGCTAATGGATGTATGGTGCAGAGACTTCAACAACCGGAAGGAGAGGTTGGAGCAAATCCTGAGCAGGGTGGATCTAGACATTGAGTGGATCAAGAAAATTCAGGCGGAATATGCCTGATATCTCAAGCTGATGACGGGCTATGATATGCCCACAGTGCAAATGGATCTAGAGAAGATCAAACCATACTTCCAGGAGAAGATGAAGGATAGGACAGCTAGAGAAATCACAATGGAGTTCCTGAGTTTTGCTGCCCGCACCTTCGACCAATCAGAGTTGTTTAGGGACCAAGGCTCGAAGTATGATGAAGATTGGAAAAGGCTGAAAAAAAATGTTAAAGAATGGAGCTATCAGGTGTTGCGATGTGAAATCCTCGAAATGGACAAGCTCCAGGTGGTCATCCTCAAATACATAGAGCACACAACTCCCGAGGAGTAGGAGGACAGCCCAGCCAAGGACAAAGACCTTCCTAAAGAGTAGCTACAGCAGTAAAGGAAATAGCAATCCACTAAAAGACGAAAGATCTATAGTGCCATCCACAAGAAGACAAAATAGGGAAGGGACGAAAATATATTTTTTAATTGAGATCTATTTGAGGGTAGGTGAAACCCTATTTTGTAATAAATCTTGGCCACACAGTGAGAATGAATATTGGCCATTCGTTTAACTTTTGGAAAACTATAAATAGGGCACTCCTCTCATTTGCAAAGTGAGAGTTGAGTTGTTGTAAAGGCATGCTATAGAAATTTATAAGAAAAAATATTGAATTTGTGTATTTTCTTGGTTTCTCATGTTATTTGATTCATCCTCCAATGTTAGATGCTTGACTTAGATCCTATTGCTATTTAGTTAGCTATTTTCTTTCTTTGGATAAATCTTAGGAATGTTGTTGGATGATCATGCAAATTCCTACCATGTTCATGATTTCTTTGTCCATACTTTTTGTTGTTCACTGATGGTAGATAGCTGTGCAAAGTTAGTCTGGACTTGATTTGAAATTTGCTCCAAACATTTATCTTTGATTCATGCATGTATGTGGTGGATGAAGGATAAAATATTTGCAGACCTTAGAAGATAGCACAATTTCCATGATACTGTGAAATCTCTGGTTAAGTGGGATATTGTTTTAAGGAATTGTCCATTGCAGGAACTCCATTGTCACTATTCATAGTTAATTTCAGACTTAGGAACTTTTCTTCTCCTTCGCCCTTTTCCTTTTTTTTTAGTAACTGACCTATGCTAAGGTTCATTGCACATTGTAAAGTCAAATCCAACAACAAAATGGAGTCTAAGATTTTTGTTTAAACCTACAGCCTGTGCATAACAACTTCCCATTCGAATAACTCCTTTTCAAGATCCAACTTCCATGCTTTGTGTCCACACTTTGTATTTTCTGTAAGACCGCCTTGTGATTCCAACAAATTACATCAAACTACTGAGGTATCTAAGCACTGTCATGACTTGACATCCGAGAGACCTTGGGATAGTGTTATGTAATTCGATTGTGGGAGATTGTCTTTCAAGAGAGGTAGTGCACCTATGCGATGTCTGTGTTAAGAAGTGCATAAAAACACCATCAACAGAACTGACACTAGAAGGAGGGCCATGGTGAGAGTACTAAGTTAAGGAATAAAGTGAAGCTGGATCGAATCGGATCATTCTCCCCAAAAATATTTTAAAGAGTTCTACGGTCAACACCAAACAAGGGAGAATTTGAAGAATTACAGCCTCCTACGAGGGCAAAGCGAGCTCAAGGAAGTAGCGTTGCCTCTTCCTCTTCCTCCATTCCACCCTCACCTTCATTTGGCTGGCCTTCATCTTCCACCCAACCATATCAAACTGCATGCGCACCTCCTATCTCTGGCAATCAGGGGTTCGCTCCTCTCCTAGCCCTTCCAACCCAAGGCGTCGTCCAGACAGCCACAGCTCAAGTGCAGCCCCAGATTGTTATTGTATTGCAAATATAGCCCCAAATTCCCATTTTCCAACAGCAACCACCACCTCCACCACCCTCCATGGCTTGTTAGCACATAACCCTTCACCAATACATTTCGATGTCTACAATGATATGCCCAAGAATCCGGAGGGCTTTTGCTCGAAGTTCCATCCGCACAATCTACAAAGAACAGCTGAGGAGCATATCAAAATATTCGAGACAACGATCACCGAAATGCAAGTCGACCACGAAGACGTTGCTTGCCGCCTTTTTCTGCATTCATTAAGGGAAGAGGCCTTCTATTAGTACATTAATCTGCCAAGGAAATCCATTATCTCGTGGAACCTGATGAAGAATGTCTTTCTACAGAAATACAAGATCCCCATCAGCCCTTCGGAGCTTTACCAACAATTCATGTCTGTCAGGAGGGAGGTCAACAAACCTATTGGCTCCTTCAACGACCACTTCCATCGGGCTTACACAAGGCTTCAGGACCCGTACCTCCATAATGATGTAGTGGCTCTCCTGATCTACTATGCGGCGCTGGACAACCTCACGTCGGCCTTAGTGAAAAGGATGTGCCCACCGCTCACTACCCTGGTGACCGCCTATGCGGAAGTCGTTGTTGCCAGTGCGAACTTGTGGCAGAATATCTCTGGCATGTTACCTTCTTTGAGATTGGTGGCCCACCCAATGCAGATTCAAGGGCTTAATTAGGCGTTTGCTCACCAAACCCCTCTTATGAATCAAGTGCCTCAATTGCCTATGGTACCACATCTAGGGTAGCCATTGAATTATGCGCCTCCTGCGCCTTCCTATTTGCAGCCCCAACAGCAGTATAATTATTCCCAGGCTGCTCCACAACAGCAGACGTATTCCCAGCAGCCTCAGGCGCCATTATACCTATCAAGACCGGATTTTCCTCCAGCCTATCAGAATCAGCCGACAGCCTCGCCTGCTTTCCTCCAAAATCCAGCGCCGTCACCTTGGAGCGCAACTAAGAAAGACAAGTTGGAGGAACTTACGGAAATGATCAAGAAAATTTCCACGGAAATGATGCACCTAAAAAATTAGAATAACCAGTTGCAGGCCTCCCAGCATAATTTTCAGGCCAATCTCAACCGAGACAACTGAGAAAATAGGGATAGCAGGGATAATTGAGAAGTAGGCACTTCCTCCGGGCAGAATTATGAGAGGGGGCAAAACGCCAATCAGAATGCAGAAAGGAGACCTTCTCAAAGGAAGAATCGTACATGGAACACCAGGCCCAATAATGAAGGAGTACCTATGCCTTTCGATCAACTGGTAAGCAATGACAAAATATCTAGCGGTGTATATCTGGCCGAAGTAGCCTTGTCCGGATGGTGTCAACTTCACAAAACTAGCAAACATTCCAAGTTAGATTGTCCCGAGTTTCAGACAGCTGCTGAAATCTTCCAGGTGGAGGTATAGAATGCAATTGACAATGCTAGCTGCAGGGACATCATCCCATCCGAGCCATATGACTCCTCATGTCTCATGGTTAATCAAGCACCATTCCCGCAAGGTGACCGCAATGAGCCTGAAGTCGAGCCTACTCTGATTGAGGATGAAGAAGCGCAAGAGGTAAGCAATGAATAAACTTTGGCTCAGCTCTTTGATTTAGTAGATAACGGTCTGGTAGATGAAGAACAATCATTTGTAGATGAGGTCCACATGTTCCATCAATGGTCGAGTCCCTACTTCCTTAGGAATAGACAGGTGGATGGACCCTTTACAACTTCTACCCCACCAAACAATTTCGCTACCCCACCTAATCCAAATGCTAGTAATAACCCTGGGCTTCCTCACATACCTGCCTAATACCTCAATAAGAACGGGTCTCAAAATCAGTCGCAAAATCAGCCTCAGGGCCAATCCCAAAATCCGTCTAGTCAAACGAAGATCCAAACTCCTAGTTCTACTATAGGCCAAGCTTTTAGCTTGAAAATCGAGCAAATAGGTGAGTATGTAGCAGAAGAGTTCAAAAAGGTAAAAATCAGTTTGTCAGCCTTCAAATTACTCAAAGTTTCTGCCGTGAGGCATGCCTTTTTTAGGGTTCTTAATGGGACTCCATCCTCTAGTACAACACAAGAAACCCCAGCTAAGAGGGTAACCTTTGAGGAGCCTAGGAAAGAACCGGAGATACAGGATAAAACCGGGAAAAGGATGTTTCCGTGAACCAATCAACAAGTAAACAAATTGAAAAGGAGCTGGAAAGGGCTAACAGGCAGTTTTCTAAGAACTAGAAGTTTAAAAAAACTAAGGATATGGACAATGATAGGAACAAAGGTCAAATAGCTTAAATGGACACACCTATAAGCATCCTCCAAGGGAGATCGGAAACTCCCTCTTTTCTGACCACCATTAGGATCTTTGGGAAGAACCTGCATAACTGTCTGCTTGATTTAGGAGCGTCTGCCAATGTCATGCCCTTGGTAGTATGCAAGGCTTTTGTCATCACTCCCATGCCTTCAAAGAGGAAGGTCACCTAGCTGGACAAAATAGAGGTCAACATCGTGTGTAAAATAAACTGTATCCCAATGCAGATTGACATAAACCCGCGGATACAACAGGTCATCGATATTCAAGTGGCTGACATTCCTGATGCATATGGAATCATTTTGGGAAGGGAATTCACTAAGGCCCTAAATGGATACACCACCACAGACATTTCTCACATGTGGCTACCCTGGAAGAGGCTGCCAAATCATATCCGTATCGACCATGAACCCCGTATGAAGTATATGATCACGGAATACAATAATCTCAGTGAGGTGTTATTCGCTGAGACCGATTTAGGAAATTACCGCCCTTTTTCCTACCAAAATGAGGTCGGGCTTCAGGAAGAAAATGCAGATGAAGTGTTGCTGGTGTTGTGTAGTCCTTTGACCGATTCTACACGAATTCCCCCAGACACAGAAACATTGGTAGCAGCCGATGATGAGCCTGATAAGGACGACGACTAAAGACTACTCAGTGGCTTCTAGGAATTCATGGAGAAATGCGCAAGGGATCAACTCAATCTAGGGGCCCAAATGAATTTACAGGATCTCTTATTGTCGAACTGGTGCAGGGTTCACAATGCTGCACACTCTGAGTTTGATTATTGTTTGTGTCAAGCAGCAGTGGCACATGTTAGAAAATCAGCTGCCCCCCAGATAGAAACGCCAAAGGAGACACCAGCAGGACCACCTGTTGATCACTGCATCGAACCAGAAAACTCCCATAAGGTCACAAGACTAGCCACCTAGCTGAAAAGGAACAGAAGCTTAATCGGATCCAAAGAAAAGGTATCCTCCATTTGCTGGACGCTCTAATTTGATGGATCAAAGTCTAGGCAAGGAGCTGGAGCTGGGTTCGAACTCATCAACCCAACGAGTAAGACATTTCTTGCTGCCCAAAAATTGTAGTTTTATTGCACCAATAACGTAGCAGAATATGAGGCCTTAATTCTTGGCCTTCTTATGGCCTTGAAGAAAAATGTAAAAGTGTTGCAAGTTTTCGGGGATTCCACACTCGTAGTTAAACAGGTCAAGAAGTTGTATTCCTGTCATGATCAAAGACTCACAAACTATAGACATAGGGTCTGGGATCTCTTGGAGGGTTTAGATGTATTCAATATATAATTGGTCCCTCGTACTCAGAATCACACAGCTAACACCTTGGCTCAAGCAGCCAGCACCCTACAACCCCTCTCTATCTGGGCTCAATAAATTCACTATTGAGCTAACGTCCATCCCATCAGTCCCAGAGAATGTTACCCATTTGCAAGTCTTCAATGATGACAAGCATATCCTTCAGTACATCATGAGTTTCGATGTCTTCGTAGCCCAGATAATTGATGAGGCTGATCCATAGGAGGTCGAACTAGACATAGAGGGGGTTATCAACCTCAAAACCAATATGATCCCCAAGAGTATAGTTCAGTTGGAACGCATATTTGACTTGGATCAGATCAGAGATCAGAATCAGCAAACGAAAAGGGAGGCCGTCAGCAACCAGTGCAATGCTCACAACCTTGGGACAGCCGAGGATACCAGGAATGTTTTTATAGGCAAGGTGTGTACGCCGGAGGAAAAGAAGGGAATCACGGATGCGTTGCAAAGATACCATGATGTGGTGGCATGGAGCTACGAAGACTTAAAAATATATGACACCTCTGTCATTACACACACCATCCCTCTCAAGACCGAAGTGAGGCCATTCTGCCAGCGACAGCGCCCTATCAATGCCTTGCTGGAACCTATCATTTATAAGGAGCTGCAAAAATTGCTCTTAGCAAGAATCATTTTTCCCGTAAGGCATTCCACATGGGTGGCCAACTTGGTCCTGGTCAGAAAAAAGAATGGGGAAATTAGATTGTGTGTGGATTTCCGCAATCTAAACCGCGCCTCAGAGAAAGACAATTATCCAGTACCGTCACTGGATGAAGTACTGCAGATTATCAACGGCTCCTAGATGATGTCTTTCCTTGACAGGTACTCCGGATACAACTAGGTAATGGAACAATATGAGGATCATCACAAAACAGTGTTCACCACTAAGTGGGGGATGTTTGCATACAGAAGAATGCCTTTCGGGCTCATCAATGTCGGTGCCACTTTCCAATGTGCCATGGATATCGCCTTCAAGGACCTAATTGGAAAGTGCATAATCATCTACATAGATGATTTGACCGTGTTTTCTAAAAGGCGAGGTGATCATGTCTCTGACTTATGCAAAGTATTTCAGAGATGCAGAGAGTTCGAGGTTTCCCTCAACCCCAAGAAGTGCATTTTCGGAGTGACTGAAGGCAGGCTGCTTGGGCACATCATTTCGAAGCAAGGAATCTCCATTGATCCTAAGCGTATCGAGTCCTTACTCAAAATTCAGCCCCCGAGCAGCAAGAAAGAATTAAAATCTTTCTTTAGAAAGATCAATTTTGTCCAAAAATTTATCACAGGTTTTGTGGAGATTGTTAAACCTCTCAATGCCATGCTCAAACAAGATGCCAAAGTTGAGTGGATGCCTGATGCCAAACAATCTTTCGAAGAAATCAAACGGGCCATTGCTGAGGCCCCTGTGTTAGCCTGGATTATCTGAAGCTATTCTACATCTACTCATTTGCTTCAGAGCATTCATGTGCTAGCATGTTGACCCAGAAGGACAATGAAGGAAACGAGCATCCGATCACCTTCATGAGTGCTCCCCTTAAGGATGTTGAATTGTGTTATCACAACATTGAAAAGCAGGCGTACGCTCTCGTCAAAGGAGTGAAGAAATTTAGACACTACATTCTACGCAACAAGGTGTTTTCCATTGTCCCCAACCCAGCAGTAAAAATGTTGCTCATGCAAAATGAATTGGGCGAACAAAGAGCTAAGTGGGTCACCCTGCTCCAAGAATATGACATGGAGATCCAACCGATGAAACTGGTGAGGGGGCAGGCACTGACCTGCACAATTGCTGAAATAGTAGCAGAAGCTGGACTTGAACTCACTGTGCAGCAGTAGCAGCTTGAGGATGTCTCCCCCGAAGAATGGTACCAGAATGTCATCTACTATTTGTTGAACCATAAATGCCCACTGCACCTACAAGGAGTCCAAAAGCGGGCCCTGAGATTGAAAAGTAATGGCTACATGTTACAAGGTTCCATTTTCTATAAGAAGAATCATGAAGGCATTTATTTGGGATGCCTTGGCAAGGAAAAAATAGATCACGTTTTGAAGGAGTTCCACAACAAATTTGGCACGGGCCATGGTTCTAGTTCCTCCACAACACATCAAATATTGAGGGTAGGGTATTATTGGCCAATCGTCTTCAAAGATGCCCATTTCCATGTTCGTTCATGTCACACATGCTAGACCACTGCCACCAGGGAGAAGAATGCTGCTATCCCACTGCAGTCTGTGCTAGAGATAAGGCTGTTTGCACAATGGGGTCTCAACTTCATCGGTTCGGTAAGCCCTCCATCATCTGTGGGACACAAGTACATTCTTACCGCTACTGATTATTGTATTAGATGGACAGAAGCAATAGTATGTAAGCAATGCACAACTAAAGTAGTTACTAATTTCCTAGAAAGTTTCATTTTAAATCACTTTGGTTGTCCCTATGCTTTGGTATGCGATAATGGACCTGCATTTGCTTCATTAAAATTCGCTAGTTAGGCATTTAACTATGGAATTACCCTTAAATTCTCATCCAATTACTACCCTCAAGGCAATTGCCTTGCTGAGTCCACGAATAAAAATTTGATTACTGTGATCAAGAAGCTACTAGACAGGAATCCCAAGGACTGACATACCCAGTTCCGCTTCGCCCTTTGGGCTGATCGCACCCGTCACAAGGTTGCCCTTGGCGATTCCCTGTTCCACATCGTCTATGGCCTAGAACCTATATTCCCCATCCATCTGAAGATTCCTACTCTCCAGTTTATCAATGATTTTTATGGAGGAGATCGTAGGGAAACTCGATTAGCTGAGCTCTTACATTTAGAGGAAGTCTGAAACCACGCAATAGAAAATTTTGCCAAACATTAGGGTGTAGTTAAGAGATGGTTCGACCGTCGAGCCAAAATCAAGGCCTTTAGAATTGCAGATCTGGTCATATATAGGGACAAGGCCCATGAGAAGAAAGGCGGACACAAGTTCGACAAGCTTTGGCTTGGCCCCTTTCAAATAGCTAAAATTTTGGGAGATAATGCCTTCCGCTTAAAGACCCTAACTGGTGAGAATGTCCCGTTACCAGTCAATAGGCAGCACCTGAAGCATTACTTCCAGGCTTGAGCTCCTTCGAGCTCTTCGTTGTAAATACTTGTATATAGGTTAGGGTAGTTTGCTTTCTGGCTTGTTTGTTTTTTGTTTGCGTCGCTTTTGTTTTCTCCCTCCCAAAAATTTTGTTTCGAAAGTTGTTCCCTGCTCCTTTGCGATGGTTGTGCTTGCCCGACAAGCGGTTCACTTTGCTGTCCATTCTTTGTGTTCTTTGGCTAAACATTCACTCTCGATTGTCAGTCTTTGAAAGCTGTCCATGAATGATTTCCTTGTTTGAACTCTGCTCAAAACTTGACCCTTAGCTAGATCTTCTTACGCACATCTCGGATCTCGCACAAAGCACATCATAATAATTTCTAAAGGACCGTACTATGGTTGTTGTGGCACCTTAGTGAGTGAAAAATCTCAAGTCTGCTCTAGTGACCACTATAGTCTCAAACCCATTATAGGCTTCAATGCTTACCCGGTCGAATAAATGATAAAAGAGAAGTGAAATGTCAATGCAAAAGAGAAAAAGGAATTCTAAAAAAAAAATGACCGTATGGGTGTTCGGATAACTCTACCGAGGCTATGGACGCCCAGCCGACAGTAGAGCAATATCCATGAGGTTGTAGCGACAACTCCATCGGGGCTATGGACGCCTGACTGGTAGTGGAGCAATGTCCAGGTTACTTTTGGTGTTAGACAACTTATTTAGCTCATTCGGTTGACTTGGTAACCCTGGTCACTATTCCAAAGAAAGGAATGAACTCACTACACACACACTTCTGAGATGTCCTATAAGCTAACCCAATTAAGGATCTCGTTTTCCCGGATTCATCTTTGGAAGCCACTCCTAGTCTGTGAAACCAAAGATTCTAGGTCCTAAATGAATATTTATCCTTAGAACACTCAAGAGCGTTCTCCAGTAAAGTCGCCATTTGTTGTGCCCCGTTTGAAATGGGGACCCTCTTTTCTTTCGCCTTGTCGGGTCATTTTTGGCACTACCTCGTTTTGTGTGCCCCTCTTTTTTTGATATTTCAGGTGGTCGATGTTGCTCCAAAGTTCCATCATAAATCGATCATGCTTTTGCTTTTGGTTTTTGCTGCATTCTGGAGCCTCGCAGAGTCTCTCTAGCAATTTGGCCCTAAAACGGCCCCAGGCCCTATTGGGCCCAGGCATTCGGAATTCCCTAACCGGATTTCCCTGCTGGGATTGCCGTTTCTTACGGCGTCCGCTGGGCATCCTTCTGAACCCCGGGGTCCAATCCACCTCTCGCCGTTGCAAAAAACTTGTTAAAATCTTCTGGGCAGCACCTGCCCCTCCGGGCCCCGAGCCCCAGAAGTCCGCTTCCGGGGTTCTGTCTTGGTTTTGCCGTCCGCGATGGCGAACCTCCTGCGGCGACCCGCCCCCCGGGTCCTGCCATCCCCTTCGCCGACCACGGTTTACGTGTGTTCCTGCATGCCGTAGGGTCTTCCGGGCCCGGACGTCCAGAATTCCATAACGGTTCTGCCGTCCCCGACGGCGGATCCCTCCCGGCTTCCCGCCTTCCGGGCCCCGAGCCGCTCACCGCCACCATCGACCAACCAACGTGAAATTTCAAAGCGGCCGTTGTGATACATCTCCCCGGCCGCCAAGCCCCGGCGTTCCCACCGCCGTCGCCGACCCATTTTTCAAATCCAACCACTTTTCTCGCGATCGTACGAGCATTTAATGCAGGTATTCATGGCAGTTTGGGTATAAAATGCCCAATCTGGGCAGTCATTATCATCTTGCAGGATTGGAGCGAATTGGAGAAGCTGTCATCTGGAGCCCACCACCTTCAACAATGTCACGATCATCACCTTCAGCATCATTCTGACCAACGTAGGTGGATTCCACGTCTTGCCACTTAGCGTGTTTGAGGTAGGCCATCCGTCTGCCATTCTCGAGCTTTGTTTCATCATTTTGAGATATCTAAATAAATGAACAAATTGATAGGAAGACATAAGTGATAGAGCATAAAATTGTGCGCCAAACCCATATGTTAGAATATTAAGGAACCTATTGGAAATGCCCTCCCTGCCGATTCGGGACTTTTCCCTGCCACGGTTGTTCTTCGCATAGGGCAATTGTCCACCTTGGGCCTGAGGCCCTCCTTCGCCATCCAAATATCAAATTTTGAACACCTGCCAACGACGATTCGCCCATCCGGGCCCGACCGTCCGGACTTCCATCTCTGGAATTCTGTTCGCATTTCACCGTGCCTAAACTGCCAAACCACCCTGCCTCCCAGGTTGCCAGATCCTGATCTCAGCTCCGCCGTGAAAACCTGAAACTTAGCATGCATCCTTTGGTCATCTCGGGCCCGAAACCCTGGAATTCTGTCTCTGGAGTTCCGTAAGAGGTTCGCCTTCTTCAACGGCGAACGTCGCTCGGCGTCCCGCCCTGCAGGCTCCATCGACATTTCCGCTGATTACCCTTGACAATTTAAATTGTTCCATCATTTTAACCTTTGGGCCCCAAACAACGGGTTTCCCTGCTCAATTTTTCACCGTTTCCCATGGCAAAGTCTTTCGGCAAACTCATCAATCCCGCCCGAGCTCCAGACCCCGACCTCTACCCCGCCGTTGGCTTGTGTTTTTCCGTCCGCGTCTGACACGCCTTCGGGCCCCGGTGTCTGGACTTCCATTCTCGGAAGTCCGCCATTCACTCGCCGTTGTTGACTGCAAACACCGTCCGGCGTCCCGACCTCTGGGCTCTGGGTGTCGGGTTTCTTTGGTCCCTTTTCTGCCGCCCTCATGGCAATGTCCTTCCGTCCCTGCGATGCCTGGGTTCCGCCCTCCCATCTGCTGTCAAGTCGTAAGTCAAGGTTTAAACGGCGGAGCCTTCTCCTGGGCCCGGCACTGCTCCTCGCCATTCGGACGTCCATCCAACCGTCGGGCCCCAAACCTCCATTCGCCATGAAATTTCGATGAAACTCTGAACAGCTTTCTGCTTGTCGAGCTCCATTGCCCGGAACTCCCGTCCTAGTAGCCCGCTGTTTCTAATGGAAAATGCTATCCGGTGCCCCGACCTCCAGGCCCCGCCATGCCAATTGCCACTGAACTTAAACGCAAAATCTACTGCTGGGCTCTTGCTCCTGGACTTCCCCTCCTACACTTATGTTCGATGATTGCCATCAGACACGACGAAGTTCGTGCGCCTTCCCGATGTCGACATCCCGAGCCTTCAAAAATGAAATGACTTAGCATCGGCTGCCTTTTGGCCCTCCGGGCCCCAGGCCTCGAACTTCCATCCTCACATTTCCGTCAGCTATCTGCGTCTCCAGAATGCCATCTCCCGATAGCTTTCCAGCTTAAAACCTCTGAGCCCCCTTAAATCAATCCTAACGAACCCAAATTTGAAATCTAACTTCGACCCACGTCTCTTCTTCATAATGAGCCTCCTAAAACATCAAAATTCACCCAAGAAAGGTCTTCGGGAGCTTTTGGCTGCGTTTTCCCTTCTAGACAGCATTCCTACCAAGGAAGTCCGGCCATCTAGGCCTGAATTGTCCAAATGCCCTGAAATGAAGATCGATAACGTCTAGAGATAAAATGTATGATATACTTGATTGATTAGTTGAAGTAGATGTTGTTTTTGAGATATGGACTAACATGAATGCTTTTGCTAATCTATTGCACTGACTTTGCCCTTGCCTGCAGAATATATGGAATTGGGTGCAAGAACTTCAGGGGCATCCGCTGAGAAGGACAAGGGTAAGTCAGGAAGGACCCCTCAGGGAAAGGAAGACAAACATCAAATGAAGTATTGATTCTAGAGCGAGCCACTCCACTCCAAGGTCACAACGGACTGGAAGGAAATTTCAGATACTAATATTGGCCAGGTGGATATAGATGAATTCACTCAGAGGGTCAGGGTCAACCCGACAACAAAGAACACCAGATTAATACGATAGAGTGGAATAGCCAAGGCCGCCTATTTTCCTCCCTCTCTCATGGTGCCCGAATTAGTCATGGCTTGCTGAGAAGCCTATCAGACGGATACCAGAACAATTGTGGATAAGGAGGGAAACATCTTCGCAGACATGTCGCCAGAAGGGATCACCAAGACATTCCACATTTCCACGTTCCAACAGATGAAGGTCCCCACATTAAAAGAATGCTAGGCAGCGTGGGATGCTAATCTGGCAGGGTGCAAGAAGTTAATAAATCTACATTGACTTAAGGAAAAATGGGGCAGCACTACGAAGGTTCCCCAAGAACTCTTCTGTAGCGATTTCCACGAGGATTACCACGACTTGGTAACGTTGTTGAGCAGGGTCATGGGTCTTCCAACGGCCGCCTACTTCCAGGAGTGGATGGCATACTATATTGAGTAGATCCTGTGGGGAAATGAGGACGTTACAACCAAGGTCTCATTCTACTGGGGAGGCATCATTAGCAACTGCTTCTATGAGCAGTTTGTCAACGTGAAAAATAGTTCCAAATTCTACATGACCTCCTACCTCGTCTACTCCCTGGCGGATCAAAAGTAGTACAATAGGCTGTTTGTAGCACCAGATCAGGGGTAGAAGCGAGGACTTAAAGCCTATGACAAATACTCCCAGCTCCAGTACTGCAATTTTAAGAAAGAGTACTACAGAGTTAATGACGCCTTCATCAGCCACATCATCAGATTGATCGCTGGAGACTTTGAGAGGAGGGTCTCCTGGACAATGCCAGGGCGCTTTTGAAGTAATATGCTTTTCTGTTCATCCAGTTTCCCAAGTTTACATACATCCGAGCCCAGGGCTTTTTTGAGAGGCCAAATAGATTGCCTTGGTACCCAAATGACAGAATCATCCTCTTGGAGCTCTCTCGGTAGCTCCAGCACATCCAGGCAATCTTCAGCAACAAGTATATAGTGGGGATCTCCTACCCCATGACCCTTGGCCAGGGCATGTATCAACTGCAGACGTCACAATGTGCCAGTAACTCTGAGAAGGAGCTGAAGGAGTACCATTTCGACTGGTACACAGCTCACCCACGGATGGATCCACATGGCCACGTAAGGAAAGCACTGGGGTCAGCATATGCCCATCAATATCACATTGAGGATTTCTGGGCCGACTGCCAAGATGACAAAGAAGTGCACGCAAAGCACTATATGCGCATGACGGTACAGTTCATAAGAAGGGTGCAACCATTCCCGGTGCCAGACCAAGTCGAGGAGGATGAGTCCACCATTATGCACCCAAGGTACCCTATGGTTGCCAACCTGCCAATACCCTCCATTGATTGGGATGAATAGGAGGTCGATGACCTAGACACCATCACCCAGCCAATTCTAACTCGTACCAGATAGTGGATCGATGGGCAGGTAACACATCTGAAGTGACAAGGGGTAGTCCCGACCTATGAAGGGCTCAAAAGCGAGCCAAGTGCCATGGAGGATGTCGCTGCTACCACGTCAACTGGTGAGACCTCCAAGTCTCCTCCAGTCACCAGGTCCTAGAAAAGGAAAGAAACAGAGACCATGTAGTCTCCAAATCTCAAGGCCCAAGCAAAGAAAGAAACGGGAGGCCCATCCCCCAAAAGGCTTAAACAAGTAGTAGGTGCAGAAGAACCCCAGCCTCCATTGGCTCTCCCTACCCCTCCTGTTGCACTACCCATCTCCCTGGCTGCAGTCGCCGCTTCGCCACCAACGGTGGACATTTCTATCCATCTGGCCCCTTCACCTCTAGCCGAATCAGTAATAATCATTAACTCCTCTTCTGGCATGACCACTCCCCCTTCTTCTTCTGCTGCCATGTTGCCAATCATATCACTCTCTCTGGCAATAATAACACCACATGTTCCCCTTGCCACTATGCCCGAGGCTCTTACAAGGCACATGCAAAGTCTCCCCCCTAAGCTCTCCCAGATCCTAATGGATCCAACTCTCCAGGCAGCCCTTGCCCAAATCCTTGCAACGGCTTAGCCTTCACAACTGCCGACAGGGCTACCAGCTATAGAGGCCACAATGCAAATCTCAAAAGAGTTGGAGGAAAGAGAGCAGCAAGCCTCGAAGTCTATAGAGGAGGAGGTCGATGACTATCATGAGCACTCTAAGTACGAGCACCGAACCATCGATAGGGTGGTTTATGAGGAGGAAGAGACGAGCTCTTCCGAGAGTGGAGATGAGGAGGACGGCTCGGGTGCCAAAGAAATCATCCAAACATTCAATGATGACCTTGAGGAGGAGTTGGCACAGCAGCTAAAGGACGTTGGGGCGAAGGCAAAAGGGTCACCACATGGTGAAGAGGGGCAGCCACCAAAGGAGCAGCAGCAAAAAGATCTATCTGAGGCTGAGACCCATGTTGACAAGAGCCTCGAGGCCGAAGCTACTAAGGAGAAGAAAGAAGAAGCAGCAAAAGAAGAAATCCCCATCCGGCAATAGTCCACCAAGTTTCCTGTCAAGCGCCTCATTTTTGTTCATGACTCCAACGAAGAGGAGGAGGATGCTGTCCAAAAGAAAGGAGAATCCCAAAAGGAAAAGGAGGCAGAAGTCTTGCCTTTGATTGAGAAGGGTGAGGGTAGCCATGATTCACCTAAGGGGAAGTCTGCTGTGCCCGAGTGGTTAGAAAGGAAACTTGAGAAAATGACCCCAATGCTGAAGGACCCAAGGGCAAGGTTGGAATCGATCTTGGCTCGATCTTAGATCACAACGAAGAAGGAGAAGAAGCCCAAGGTCCGATCTAGGGTAACCATGGACGCTTCTGGTTCCTGAGCAGCACAAATTGCAACACCTATAGTTGGCCAAACTAGGATAAGTTATAACATTTCTACCATTGACTTGGGGATAGCAACCAGAGAGAAAAAGGTCGAGCACTTTAAGGAGTCGGTGGCCATAGTGGTGCACCTAATAAAGTAGGATAAAATCTCCAAGGATGAGCTCAAGGCGTAGGTTGCAGCATTAACAGACTATATACAGCAATGGTCCTTAGTGGACAACCTGCCCACTACATCCACGGCTGCACCGCAATTACTTTCCAAGGAACAGATCGATAAAATGGAGAGAAGGAAGAACTTGGAGAAAACCACCGAGGACTGGTTCCGACAAGTCTCATTCATCGAGAACATGGGAATCAGCAAGGCTTTGCAGACAGCCAACAAGTTCTTGGACTTAATACAGTCCCTGGAGAGCACAAAGAGGCTCTACACCAATTTCGCCGCCACCTACGACTCCACCTTCCCAAGAATCGAAGCCATCCTTCAAATGCCTAAGGCCATGTGGGAGGAGAAGCTAGAGTTTAAAAAAGAAGATCACTGGCTAATGGATGTATGGTGCAAAGACTTCGACAACCAAAAGGAGAGGTTGGAGAAAATCCTAAGCAGGGTAGATCCAGACATTGAGTGGATCAAGGAAATCCAGGCGGAATGTTCCCGATATCTCAAGCTGATGACAGGCTATGATATGCCTACAGTGCAAATGGATCCAAAGAAGATCAAACCATACTTCCAGGAGAAAATGAAGGATGAGACAACTGGAGAAATCACAATGGAGTTCCTGAGTTTTGCTGCCCGTGCCTTCGACCAATCAAAGTTGTTTAGGAACCAAGGCTTGAAGTATGATGAAGATTGGAAAAGGCTGGAAGAAAATGCTAAATAATGGAGCTATCAGGCGTTGCGATGTGAAATCTTCGAAATAGACAAACTCCAGGCGGTCATCCTCAAATACATAGAGCACACAACTCCCGAGGAGCAGGGGGACAGCCCAGCCAAGGACAAAGACCTTTCTAAAGAGTAGCTACAGCAGCAAAGGAAACAGCAATCCACTAAATGACGAAAGAGCTATAGTGCCATCCACAAGAAGACAAAATAGGGAAGGGACGAAAATGTATTTTTTAATTGAGATCTATTTGAGAGTAGCTGA
Source organism: Sequoia sempervirens (assembly GCA_007258455.2). Classification (NCBI taxonomy): domain Eukaryota; kingdom Viridiplantae; phylum Streptophyta; class Pinopsida; order Cupressales; family Cupressaceae; genus Sequoia; species Sequoia sempervirens. The sequence goes on from VDFB02353493.1 coordinate 371,160,940, forward strand.
AACCCTATTTTGTAATTAATCTTGGCCACACAATGAGAATGAATCTTGACCATTCGTTTAACTTTTGGAAAACTATAAATAGGGCACTCCTCTCATTTGCAAAATGAGAGTTGAGTTGTTGTAAAGGCATGCTGCAGAAATTTATAAGAAAAAATATTGACTTGGTGTATTTTCTTGGTTTCTCTCATATTATTTGATTTATCCTCCAATGTTAGATGCTTGACTTAGATCTTATTGTTGTTTAGTTAGTTGTTTTCTTTCTTTGGATAAATCTTAGGAATGCTGTTGGGTGATCATGCAAATTCCTGCCATGTTGATGATTTCTTTGTCCATACTTTTTGTTGTTCGTTGATGGTAGATAGCTGTGCAAAGTTAGTCTGGACTTGATTTGAAAGTTGCTCCAAACATTTATCTTTGATTCATGCATGTATGTGGTGGATGAAGGATAAAATATTTGCAGACCTTAGAAGATAGCACAATTTCCATGATACTGTGAAATCTCTGGTTAAGTGGGATATTGTTTTAAGGAATTGTCCATTGCAAGAACTCCATTGTCACTATTCATAGTTAATTTCAGATTTAGAAACTTTTCTTCTCCTTCGCCCTTTTCCTTTTTTTTAGTAACTGACCTATGGTAAGGTTCATTGCACATTGTAAAGCCAAATCCAACAACAAAATGGAGTCTAAGATTGTTGTTTAAACCTACAGCCTGTGCATAACAACTTCCCATTCTAAGAACTCCTTTTCAAGATCCAACTTCCATGCTTTGTGTCCACGCTTTGTATTTTCTGTAAGACTGCCTTGTGATTCCAGCAAATCACATCAAACTATTGAGGTATCTAAGCACTGTCATGACCTGACATCTGAGAGACCTTGGGATAGTGTTCTGCAATTTGATTGTGGGAGATTGTCTTTCAAGAGAGGTAGTGCACCTACGCACTGTCTGTGTTGAGAAGTGCATAAAAACACCATCAACAAGTACTTTTTTTGTCATTACACATGATAATTTAAAATTATTATGCACATTCATTTAATGCATAACAAATAAATACATTTTTTAATAACATGATTCTTCACATTATGCTTATGTACATGATTATAACATGATTTTTTTAATTCAGACCTTTTATATCTTCACATTGTGCTTATGTACATTATTATAACATGTTGATGCATGTGTTTGGTGATGCATTTGATGGTAGAACTAATCAATGATTTATTTCATTTCATGCTCATTATATATCCTTCCTAAATTTTTTACTTTCAATATTACTTTATTATTGTCCCTAGAAAATTTGCTACTTATGAGTCTCCTCATTATTTTCATTCTTTTTCCATTTTAGACTTAAGTATAATATAGCAATCAAAATTAAGTATAATACAACAATCATGAAAAATAATAACATAAATTTCTAAAAGAAAAATTATTTTCTAAAATAAGAGCATAGAGTCTTTAATCCAACCTATAAAATGTTATACAAAATAGGCCAAAAAACCTTATGATGATAAAATTTTATGAAATTTATGTCTAGGGATATGTTATTATAATGTATTTAGGTGGATGGAAATGCAAACTTGTGACACGCATCCCTTTAGTTAATTATATTAGGTCAAGAGGATAACAAGTTGTGCACTAAATTATATTGGGTGATAAGAAGACATTCATTGGGACTATGATACCCATCCATTCTCTATTTTTTATGATTCTTGTGACATTGGAAAGGTCTCTCAAATCTCTTCACAACTATCCATGATATTTTTCTAGATTTTCTTTAGGTATAATTTATTTAGTTTTTTGTGTTTCACATTCTAATGAATTACTTTGACATTTTGGCTCCTAGAAACTTTATGTTTGTGTAGGATGACTTATTTTTTATATAATTCTACATGTATTTCTATTGTTTTGTCCTATATTGGCATATTGAGCATATTTTTCAAGCATTTTTTTAATTTTTAGACACACTAAGATAAATTGTCACTCCAATGTATCTTTATTATGGATTTCACACATTTTTTATCTTTTTATACTGGCACTATGTTACAAAGTGTCATTGGGGGTTATGTAGTGCCTTTATTTTGTCATCACACCTTTATCAAGTGAGTGTACCTTCCATGAAAATATCTTATCCTAGTGGTTATTTCCCCATATGTGTGTGCCTTGGTTTAAACAACCTTTTTTAGTTACATTTATGCTTTTGTGCACATTCAAATGTTCTTCGTTGTCCTTCATGCACTTCTTGGTGACACACAATTTTAGTGGACCTATCATGACTCTCTCTTGTTAGCATTATGGGGTGGTTTCTATTGTTGGTGCTAATACTTCCTTGGTTTAATTTTGGAATAAGCTATGTATCTAGTTTTTGTTCCTATGTACTAGACGAGTGTAGTAGTTAGTTACCCATGCATTTTAGTAAGATGGAGAACTTACCATATGGAAACTCTTACATTCTTTTTTTGTAGAGGTGGCATTCCATTTTCAGTTGATCATTGTTCTTCAAACTATTGGCACCTATATTTTTGACATGCATCTTGCATGGTTGAGTAGTGTCATTTGGGCCACTCGTGTAGATTCATGTGCCATTTTATCTTTGAATGTCATTTGATCATTGTTCAAGTAGTGTTGTTGCAAGAACTCGTGCATATTCTTGTCTTATTGATCATAATTATCATATTTTTCAAAGGAGGTTCTTCATTTCAACACTATAATAGTATTTATTTGACAATTTTCTATAGCTTCTTCATGCTTCAGTGGTGTTCTTCATGTTATTATTATTTTTGGGACATTGTCTTGGAGGCTTCGTAATCCTTCATTTTCCTTTCTCTCTTTTGGAGAAGAGTTCTTCCCATGAGGTATTCTCCTTTTATCTAGTTATGAGAGGTTTATTTGATTGTATATGGGTACCTCATCAAACCTTGTTTTTGAGACTCATTCAAGCATTGTTTTCTTTTATGCTTTCACTTTTAGAATTTTTTAGTTACTCCCTAAGTCACACTTAAAGGGGGTGTTAGAGTGATCATTTATTAACTAATAATTAATCAATCACTAACTTCATTTTATACACTTAGTTAAACTTAAAAGTGTTTTTTTTCTTTCATTAGATTGAGCTATTATTAGATCATTATGTCTCATCATAGAGGATGCCGACACTTTTTATGATCTAATCCCTTATTCAGATTTTTCTTTTATAAACATTCTCCTTCTTTATATTATTCAATTTCATAATTTTTTCTTTTTAAGAAAATAACAAATCATTGTTTGTAGCTCTCGTGCATGGAAGGTGTTCTTGTCTGTTGTTTGACCATGCTTTTGTGTGTGTTTCACAATTTCAACATTTATGATTCCATTCCACCTATTTTTAAAAAATTATGATAATGTGTCTTCTTAAAGGGATGTGGTCAAGTGGTTTAGCCACTTACTTCTCATTTTGGAGACCACAGTTCAAACCCCTTAATAATGACTTTGTGTTGAATCGTATGTTGAACAAATATCTTAACTCTTGTTTCACATATGTTATATATGACTAGAGAGTGATTGTTGGTGATGATAAAGAATCTTGATGCTACAAACTAAAGTTTGTGGCAATGGGGTTATGACATGATGATAGCCATATGGTGTTGGTTGTGTAGCAAGAAGTTTGTGGTAGTTTTTTATAAAATGGTTTATGTCGTTTCAAAAACTCATCCCTACCTATGCATAGCTCAAATCAAAAGAATTTACCTTTAGACTAAATGTAGTAATGTAATAATTTAGTTTATAACCAAGGAATGCTTGATAGTGCAGCAAGAAAGAACATTAAGGTGTTGGATTCTAGAGAAGATTGTTTGTGGTAGAAAGGTTTCCACATGATGGAAGATATGATAGTTGTGTAGCAAGTAATTTGTGATAGTTCCATATATCAATGATTTTAATCCTTTTGAAAATTCATTTCTACCCAATTCATAACTCTTAACTGTGATAAAAAATATTTACCTATAATCTAAAAAATAATAATAGAATAATTAAAAAAGATAAAAATAAAATTATACCTTACTTTTATTGAATCCACTTATTTAAAAAAACATATAGACTTTTATTTTTAAATAAATAAAATAAGCCTAAAAGAATTGATGAAAAGTACACTTAATCCCTTCTACACCATTTCCCAACTTCATATAAAAAGCTTTTGCCATAATCATAAACACTTTCTTAAAACGGGCCCAAAACTAAATGAATTTTCTAGAACAATTATGATTAGTCTCTTATACTTACGGTCATAATTAGAATATCTAAAAAAGGCAGAGAATCTCTTTACCTTTACCAAGATGGTATAAAATACTTTCTTCGCTACACAAATAGTGTTTGCTGAACAGACTTCAAGATTCTCCTCTTCCAGCAGTATAAGGATGGATGAAAGTAAACACCAGTCTGACCAAGTTATAATTTCAATCAGCAAAATAGGATGAAGGCTCTTCACACAAACTCTGGGAAAATTTGTCAGCTTTTGACAGTCAATCTCTTGCAAACTGTGACTTGATATATTCTTCATTAAATTGCAGCTTTCATTGTGAGAAGATTCTTTCAATTCTGGATTAGGAATGATTGCACTTGTGACCTGCTAAAGCCACACATTTCAAAACCTTTCAATCTACCATGTCATTCAAAAGAAATTGAGTTGAATTATGTCAGGATAATTCTTATATAAACAAAAAATAGGCCACATTCAAGCTGTAATCAATTTAAATAGAAAAAACAAACACATCATCTGGTAAAGCTTTTACACTTGTGGTTATTTGAGAAAATGCAACTAGGAATAACCACATCATGCACTATTATAAGAGGATGCGGATGATCTCAGCAGAAACTTGTGCCTTCTCTTATCTTTTATGATAAGGGTTTCTCAGGTTGGTCAGGGAAGAGTTCTTGGTTGAATTTGGGTAGCTCTGGTAGCTCTGACCTACAGTTTTACAAGGAACAAAATACAAATATCATTATGGGGTGGGAGACAATTTCCAGAACCTTTTGACGAAACTTAAATCATGATCTGTCGTCCCCTCTCTTTGATTCTATAACTCTTGCTACATAATGATTTGATCCAGTAGTAATTTTTGTTTTAATCTAATTATTTATAGATTAATACTATATACTTCTTTTCTAAGGCTCTATGAAAATTCACGGCCAACAAATTCACTTCCAACAATTCATCTCATAGAAAATTCACCACCAGCAATTCATATCGTATTATTGGCGGTGAATTTTCTACAAAATGAATTTGTCATGGCAATGAATTGTTGATGATGAATTGTTAGAAGTGAATTTGTTGACAGTGAATTTGCCTGAAGCCCTTTTCTAAACTAAGATAATAAGCATTGATTCATAAAACTAACTTAAAAAACAAAAACTAATCAGAAACTGTGACAATTAAAACTACACAATGGTTCAGAAACTGTGACAATTAAAACTTAGCATAGATCTGATATACCCTACATAATATGTTTAGATTGCAATTCTACCACAATATATACGTTAGTCAGATATACCCTTACCTCGTTAGATCGTAGCGTATGATAGAGTGGGGATAAATTCCTTTCTGTTCGTAAGCTGCTGATAATCCTGGTCTGTCGAACAAATCTCCCATCTCTCCTGCCATATTTTTTGCGCGAATTTATATAGAGTTTTTTCATTTCTGAATAACTCTGCAATACCCTCAGCAAATTATTTTCTTTTTTCAATGTATGTTCTTTATAGAAAGTACACCATTCAGTCGTGGATCACGAGATGCACGCCCTGTCAGATATTTCTTTCCAAACACCAAAACGTGGGCATTTGGCATTTATTAACGTCAATGAGCAGAAACTTCGCGAAAATGTCTATCTTTTACTGTTTACAGTGGATATATATAACATAAAGAAACAAATATTTTATGTTACAAGGAAAAATTAGACGGCCTCAAAGAAAGTGAATGACTTGGTAGTTGATTTTAGTCAAGAAATCATTGAATGACTTGGTAGTTGAATTCAGTCGAGAAATCATTGTTCATTTATTTATTTTCCTCTAAATTATAATTGCGATAAAGGACTTTCAGGTGCTTTACTCTTCTTTCTTTTCTTTTCTTTTTTTTTGGTATATTTTAACATCTATTATTTAATTATCTAATTTAATATGTTTGTCCTTTTTTTAAAGAGATTGAGGACTTATATGGTTGTAGTAAAAATTGATGGCCTGAGATTTGTCAAAGGTATTGATTGATCATGGAAATAATCTTGCTTATTGATTGTATAGATTAATTTCATCCCTAAGATTTCAAAAATCCACAGTTTTGATATAATTTGCAAATTTAAGGTTTTGTTTCATCAAGTCACACTTCATTTCTCACTTTTAGAATTTTTAGTGGACATTATGACAAAAGATAAGCCTTCATTATAACTAATCTAAAGTCAATCCTACTTAATAATAGCTATGGTAAATATCTATGTTTCTCTAATTAACACTTGGGAGATGACAATAATAGCATTGATGTAGTTGTTATAAAGTACAATAGCAAAAAGAGCATTGGTAGAGATGACCTAGATGATAATCATGTCTACATAGACATGAATTTAGTAGAGTGCATTAGTTACATACTCAACTACAAATTATTTTTCCTCTTTGATAAAACAAAGAACACCACCCCACGCATAATAGAATACAAAGTCTTGTGTTGTTGGCATATGTAGTGTAGGAAGATTACTAATTTTATTTTTGATCTTTCGGTTGTTGTCGTATGTTCTTCTTTCCAAAAGAATGTATTTTCTTAAGGAGTTGTTGAAGAGATTCATGGTTTATACCAACATTTGGGTAGAAATTATTTACATAATTTAAAATACCTGAGAAAGCTTGGAGCTTTTTTATATCAAATGGGCATTCAAAAGCCAAGGCCTTTTCTTTAATATGAGGTTGTACTTCAAGAATGACATTATTTACAATCATTCCTAAAATATTATAGTTACTATTACACTTGGATTTTATTTACATGAGCCTTGATCATCGTTTCGATTTCCCTATTATCTTTGTGTGGTATTAGAGCCATAGAGTCTGTCAATATGATATTGAATACAAAATGTTGAGAACTTCTATTTTGTGGGGAAAATCTCTTGTGAGATTGTTGGTCGATTTTATCTTTTAAGTTGATTGTTGATTATTAAAATTAGATCTTGTTAATCTTTTAAAGGCCACCTTCTATATTTTGTTCCTAAAATAGACATCAAAATGACTGAATTTTAGAAAGTTACATTAGATGATGGTGTTGAAATCATTAATTAGGCATCAAGGAAGGATATTTTGAGCTTCCTAATATTCAATCCAATGAAGGAGAAATTATAGGCAAAGAATCTTCAAAAAATTTAACAGAAGAGGTGATCCAAGGTACAATTTCAACCTATAAGCCTCCTATGCTTAAGGTTGAAAGTGTTTATAAAAAATGTGCATTAAAACCAAATATCCTTAAAATTTTGATTTATCATTCTAATTTAAACATTTTATTAAGCCTAGAACTAAATTTATTGAGTGAAACTTAGAATATGATCCTTCTAAGACTTTCTAGACTAAGCTCCTTCTAATATTTCTAAAATTTGAAATTGACTATATACTAGAAACCATGTTGATGTGAATTTAATCCACTTCCAAGCAATACTAGTCTATGTAGGATCCTATGTTCCTAAAAACATAAAACTTGTGTAGTATATGGTATCATGTGACCAAAGATAGGCTTATTATGAGAACGCATGTCAAATATCTACAATGTCTCACCTAAATGATAATTCCATATGTTTTAAATTTTATCATAATCTTATAGTATGTGCTAGAGATAATCGGTGTAAGGAAGTAAAATATAGCTCTCTTGACTACTAATGCTTGTTTTCATCATCATATGGGTTAGAGATGTTTGGAAAATTTTAATATGTCAGTGTAAAAATCCAAGTATTATATAGTATGACAAGCACAAACCATCCCAAGATTCTAGAGAATCTTTCCTATGCCAAACGACTAAATGGCGATGTACAATTTCAAAAGTGACACATGAATACTATAGATATACTTGCTTTATGGAAATTAGGTTGGTTGAAAAATGTTGATCCTAGACTTACAGGAAAAATGGAGCCAATCCATAGTATAAGGGAAATACTATTCATGTTCTTCCTCAAAGCTAGTCTAATAGAATTCCTGCTTCTCCTTGTCTTAGTTTTGTACCACCAAGATCTTCTTTCAGAAAAGAGGAAAGTTCAAAAAGAAAAGCTCAATTATATGTTAAAATAGAAAATGAAGAACACTCTATTGATGAAGGACTAGATCCTTCTAAAAAAGGCCCAAAAGAAAGAAAAAATCTAGATGTGTCATTTAAAATGATGAGTATGAATCTACCTAGGGAAAATACTTTATCTTACTATGAATAAAATGGTATTTCATTCAAGATGAGAGTGGCCAATATCATTGAAAAAAATGGTGCAAGGTGGCAGAGAGGAGCGAAAAAATGTAGGAGGCCTGGAAGGGAAGTGATGGGGAGATATTGAAGAAGAAAGCCAGTCGGGAGAAGGTGGATCAAGAGGGAGCAAAGCAAGGGAAAAATTCCACACCCCGCAATGGGTTTTCATGAATGGAAAATGGGTGGAAAGATGCCACCCAACCTATCACAGGACAGAGACTCACACTATGAAAAACCAAAACTAGGTTGGGTGGCAGACTCAAGGAGATGGTAGGAGAAGGGTGCCAAATATAGTGCCAAAGCCAAGAAAATGGCATAGGAGCAGAGAAGGAAGGAGCATGCGAGACAACAAGCATGGGTAGGTCTGGGAAAAAAGAAGTCGTGAAGAGGTGTCATCAAACTAGAGAAGCAAGATGAACAAGAGTTCGAAGCAATCTAGCAACCCTTGGAGAGGAAAGGGCTATGAAAACCCTAACTTCATGAGTAATGGAAAGACAAAACCGTGGGGCATCAAAGATCTAGGAGGAAAGGGATGGAATCAAGCAGGATGGAGGATGAATTCAAAAAATTTGAACCCGAACAGAAGAGGAACTGGAAGGAAGAAATTTCAAGGAAAAAGGAGCAGGAAAGATAAAGAAGCCAATATGAGGCCATGGAGGAGTAAGATATTCTCACCTCATGAGAGGCGATAGAAGCGAGGGTCACAGACTAAAAGACAAAGCTCTATTCGCAAAATGGTGTGGTTCGAGATGCCCTAAGGAGGAGATCATGGATTGGTGGAAAAATAACTTCAAATATTGGGTAAGCATTCACCAATTACCAAACTCCTTTTTTCTTATAGAGTGCATAGACATGAATTTGAGGCAGAAAATTATGTATGGAAATCCCCTATTTTTAAAAGGTTATAGTTTTATTGATTAAACTAGGAATTGAACTTTGATCCTTAGAACTACTCCATCAAAAAGACCCCCACATGGATCAAACTGGTAGACCTCCCATCAGAATAGTAGAATTTGGAAGCTTTGGTGAAAATAGGGGATGCATTAGGGGTATATTTAGGAGTAGATGAAGATTTTATAAATGGAAATAGTAGGAGTGGGAATCTATAAAAACTTGGAGATCTTGACGAAGTTTGGAAGCTGGCAGTAGAAAGTGGAGGTATGTGAAGGATCACACATGGGGAAATGCCTCTTCAGGAAATTAATTCAAGAAGGTTGTTTTGAAAGGATGGCAGAAAACAAGGAAAATAATTTGGGAAAAGGAGAGATAGGAGGAAAGATAGACCTTAATGAGCAAGGCCGAAACCAGAAGGGGTTAGAACAGAAAGATGAGCAAGGATCTAAAAAGAGGAAGTTGGATTGGAATTGTCTACATAGAAGAGAGGAATTTAGTCCAATGCCAGCATACTCCAAGGAGGTGACGTCACAAGCAGAAAAAGATTTAAATATACTGCTGGAAGAAGCCAAATAACTACAAAAAGACAACCTTCAGATAAGAGAGTTATCAAGTGAAGCAAATAAATCAAGGATGGAAGTGCAAGAGGAAATAGTAGAAGAATCAAAGGTGCTTCCAGAAGCAAAAGAAGGTGAACTGAAGAAGAGAAAGTGGAGAATGAAGGAAACATTACACAAACTAAGGATGAAGGGAGTGATCAAGAATTAGAATCATAGGATGAAGATCACGAGGTGGCTAAGGAAGGAGAATTTATTAAGGAAAGGATGCTTGAGCAGACCCAATCAAAAATAAAAAAATGAAACATAAAGAGGAAAGGAAAAAGGGGACCAAAATCAAACAAAGACAAGCTGGAAATTATAGCCAATGTGGCAGGACAAAGGAAACTTAGGTCTAGGAAGGATGTGATCCTTCTCAAAGGTCAATAAAGATCATTACATGGAATGTCAGGGGCATCAATTCCCCTAACAAATGGTGCACGGTCAAGTGCCAAATTGACCAGTCAAAGGCAGACATAATACTAATGTAGGAAACCAAATGGAGCAAAGAGGAAGGTAAAAGAAGGATGAACAAGTGGAAGAAATGGAGAGGTAAATTCAAGGAAGCAGAGGGTGCATCAGGGGGGCTTGGCACCATATGGAACCCATTATCAGTAGGAGGTGAAGTAGTAGTAGAAGAAAGCAATTGGCAATTAAAAATATTTAAGGGTCTAATGAGGAATGAGCAGTTCTTCTTCATCAATGTATATGGACCAATTTCCACTATGGAGGAAAGACAAGTATGGAGGAGGATATCAAGTGAGCTTGAAAACCACAGGAATGAAAGAGGCGTATTAGCAAGAGATTTTAATGCTACCCTAAACAATGAAGAGAAGCAAGGGGGCATGGGAAAAATCACCATCATTCACTGTGATTTCTAGGAGTTTGTAGACAACAATCAGTTATTGGACCTTCAAGCCAGAAATGGAATATTTACCTAGTCAAATAGGAGGAAGGGATTCACCAATATAGTTGAAAGGCTAGATAGATTTTTGATCTAGGGAGACTAGGGGAATCAGTGGGCACTCATGAGGACCAATTTTTTTCATTCACAGGTTTAGATCATTTCTCGGTGCAGTTACTCTTTAGGCAGGATGATCCTCCAAAAGGAAGCCCATTCAAGTTTGAAAACATGTGGTTAAGGGATGAGAAACTTTCAGAACTAATGGAGAAATGGTGGAATGAAATAAAGTTTGGAGACCAATCGAACCTATATATAATTAGTAAGAAGTTGGGTTTCATCAAAGTTAAACTCAAGGAGTGGAATAAGGCTCATTTCAAAAACATCTTTCAGGAGAAGGAAAGAGTGGAGCAGGAACTAAAGGCTCTAAATTAACATGTTATCCAAAATGGGATGGATGCAAATGACTTTGAGAATGAAAAAGACCTAAAAGAAGAGATAGTAGAGATTTTGAAAAGGGAAGAATTCTTTTGGCATCAAAAATAAAAAGAGGCTTAGCTAAAGGAAGGAGACAAGAACACTAAATATTTCCAAAAATCAGCAATTACCAACCGCACTAGGAATAGAATGATATAAATTAGGAAATAGAATGGGGAAATTTCACAATCCTCAAAGGAAGTAAGAAAAGAGGCTATCAAATTCTTTGAAGCAATCCTAAACAAGGAAAGCCCAGAGAACAAGGCAACAAGAGAAAGGATGCTAAGCACAATCCCAACCATCATAAATGAAGAGTAGAATAGCAGGCTATTTCAAAAAATTAGTAAGGATGAGGTTAAAGGAGCAACCTTTCAGCTAAATCCAAACAAGGTCCAGGACCAGATAGCTTCCTAACTAGATTCTTTCAAAAAAATGGGAGATTCTAGGTGATGACCTGTCAGCGGCTGTAGAGGAGTCAAGAAGAAAGATTTTAATGTTGGGGGAATTAAATCACACATTTTTGGCCTTAATTCCCAAGAAGAAAGATTCACAAGTAATGAGAGACTTCAATACAATTGCATTGTGTAAAATAGTGTACAATTGGTCACCAAGATCATAGCCAATAGGCTCAAGAGTGTCCTAAATGAGGTCATACCAGAGGAACAAAGCAGATTTTCCACAAGAAGATAAATAGCTGAAGGCATAATCATAGTTCATGAAACCATCCACATAGCTAGAAAGACCAAGGAAGCATGTATGGTGTTGAAGCTAGACATTCTAAAGGAATATGACATGGTGGATAGGAAATTTTTGCTGGAAGTATTGGGGAAGTTTGGTTTTGATGAAAATTGGATCAACTGGATAAAGAGGTGCATCTTAACCGCCAAATTTTTTGTATTGGTGAATGGAGCAGCACATGGCTTCTTCACATCATCAAGGGGTCAAAGGCAAGGTGACCCTCTCTTACCTTTCTTATTCATAATCATGGCAGAAGTATTAGGAAGAGCTATCCAAACCTTGAGGAGAGAAGGGAAATGGGTTGGAGTTTATGTAGCAAATGGTATGGAACCCACTACACACCAACAGTTTGCAGATGATACCATCTTTTTTGGGTCGGCAAGTAGGAAGGAAGCTAGGGTAATCAAGAACTTCCTAGATGACTACTGCAAGGCATTCGGGAAGAGCATAAATTGGGGAAATTCTGAAGACTTCTTCCTCAATACTCAACTGAGTCTACAAAGAGACTTGGAAAAAATATTGAACTTGAAGGTGGCAACTCTTCCTAGGCACTTCTTGAGCATGCCTTTGTTTGCAGGGATAAACAAAAAAATGCTATTGGGAAAATTTAATAAATAGTTGCAAGAGCAAGCTAGGAACTTAGAAAGGGAAGTGGCTTTCATCTGCAGGAAGACTACTAATGGTAAAATTAGTGCTAGCAGTCATCCTGGTTTACTCAATGTCATGTTTGAAACTACTAAAAGCAGTAGAGGAGGCCCTAAACCATTTTTTTGGAAATTCTTTTGGAGTGGTACAAGAGACTAGAATAAATTCCCTTTGGTAGCTTGGGATCAAATCCGCACTCCAAAGGAGGCATGAGGAATAGGATTAAAATAGCTAACACTAATGAACCAATCTATGGGAGAAAAATTGGTATGGGACCTATATGCAAGAGGAGAACAAAAATGGGTAAGAATCTTGAGAAGAAAATATCTGGATTCAAATGGCCCCACCCATATCCTCACTACGATAGCACCACCAAAGGGATATGCGATTTGGAACTACATTTTGGATTATAGTGACATAGTTTCCAAGCATGTCACCTAGGAGATCAGAGATGGGAGAAGTGCATCCTTTTGGAGTGATTTTGGGTGTGGAAAATCGCCCATTGACAATACACCAAGATTGGTGGAATTCAAGGCAGAGTCTGCAAGTATGGGGACACAAGTTCTATAATTATGGGTTCAGGTAGTGCTCAAAAATAGAGTACCCAGTTGGAATTGGAATGTTATTTAGAAACTCAATGCCCCACAAGCCCAAAAAGACACACTGATAGAAATTCTCAACAGACACTTTAACCCTTCCAATGAAGGGGATGTCGTACAGTGGTGTGGGCCGTCCACAGGTACATATATTTAGTAAAGTTTGGTTATAAAATCAAAGAGTTAGCCATTGCAAGGAAAGACTAGCCATGCAAACTATTGTGGGGGAAAATCTTCCTTCCCAAAATAGGAGTATTCATTTGGATGACAATTCAAAATTGAATTCTCATCAAAGATAGGCTAGCAACATTTGGAATTCAAGGCCCAAGAAGATGTGTGATGTGTAAAAATAGCATAGAGACAATAGATCACTTACTTCGAACATGCCCATATGTAAATGCATGTTGGAACCTTGTTAGGAGTAAATTAAATCTATAATGCCCCATGCCAGCAGACATTGAAACTTGGTTCAAGATATGGCCATCCAAGTTATATGGAAAATCATTATTTGGAGGGATATGGAAAATCACTCCATCCACAGTAATATGGGAGATTTGGAAGGAGCAAAATAGAAGGATTTTTCAAGGAAAATAAATGGGAGAGGAAGGGCTATGGGCCAAGATAGAGAGGGAAATCACAAAACTCGTCAATGAAGATGCTCATAGAAAAGCCGTCAAATAGAGAATATTTACTAGCTAGGATGATAAAATGATGAAGCTACTCAGTGGATTAAAAGCTTCATTGCTCAATGGAAGCTATGGGACCGACACAAAAAAAGATAAAAGAAAGGAGGTAGTGTGGTTGGTGTTAGAGGAATATTGGATCAAAATAAAATTTGATGGAGCCTCTTGTGGTAACCCAGGCCCGAGGGGGCTAGGTGCATAGCTCAAGATGAGCAGGGTAAAATCTTAGCAGAAATCCATCTCTTTGGGATTATGTATGAATAATGAAGTGGAATTTTGAGCAACTTTAATCGGATTGCAATTGAGCTTGGAACTAGGTGTGAAACGCATCCATCTAGAGGGAGATTCCCTTATCATCATCAATACAATCTACAAAAATAGTGCACCGAATTGGAAGCTAAACCATCTATTGCAACCCATCAAACAATTCATAGAAAAATTTGAGGCCTTTCAAGTAAGCCATGTATAATGAGAAGGGAACAACATAGCGGATGAGCTAGAAAAGAAAGCATTAGAAGAAAACACATAATCAAAAGGTGAGGAGATCAAAATATTCCTAAATGATGGGACATTAAATCACAAGTTGAGGAAAAAAGACGCCACCGATGATCTAGACAAGTCAGCGGTGAAAAGAGCACGTACTATAATAAGAGACAAAATCGAAGTGGGAATAAATGATAAGGTCCAACAACCATTAATAGAAGGAAAGGCATAGGGCATGGTAACAAATTCCAAGGCAGGGGAAATGACAAGCAATGCAAGACCCTAAACAGGTAAGAAAATTCATATCATTTGGCCATGTAGATTTAAAGGTGCATTCTTAATGCCATGGACACCAAGCTCACCATTATGATGGGGTAAGGTCATCAGTCATTCAAAAGCCAAAGTTGGTGGTTTCTTAAGCAAAGTTGAGGGAAAGCTAAATTGGTATGGCTAAGATAATAGTCTTTGAGTGTAAGGAATGAATGCCCTACTATTTTTGAACACAACAAGACAGTAGTAGGCCTTCCATGGAGAGGTGACAAAAAAAATTTTGAAAGGAATTTTGACCTTATCCCACCCTATGGTGCTCTGGGTGACAAAGAAAATTATGGGGAGAGAATTCTTACTAGCATATCACACATTCAGGGAAAATACAAGCATTTCTACCATGTTCCAGGTGATGATTTTGTACATGGGAGTGCCCAAGATAAGGGCTAAGAAATTGTGCCAAATGTTTTTCATTCATGTCATGTTAGGATAAATTGACGAAGCCCTAGACAATGTGGATGGCAATTTGATGATGTCACTACCACAGAGCTATTGCATGTCACTCAAAAATGGAGTAGAGGTCAAGAAATTTCCAGTGGTTAGGTCTCTCCACCCAGTGAGGCTGGTGAAGCTATGGGATAAGAAGGAACAAAGCATAATGTTCCTTCTCAGAGTGGCAAAAATGATGAAAACCCCTCCCAAGGGGTGGGTGCAGTAGTACCTGGAAAAAGAAGAGTTGTTTGGCAAGGTAGTAGCGGACGATAATGAAGATTGGGAGCTCAGAACGGGAGAGGAATGGATTTCAAACAACAGCAAGGACCCAGAGGCTAAGGCGAGCAGCCCAATGCATGTCAATTATGGTCTGAACTATCCAATGATTATAGATTACATGGCGTACATAAAGAGGAAGGAAACAAAGGAAGAAGAGGATTAAGAAGAAGAGAAAGGAAAGGCTCTATGAAATGTTTATGGTATAATCCAAGTGTTTTATGTTTTAGAGTACTAATGGTATGAGTCAGTCTGTCAAAGGTGGTTTTTTGGTCGAATGTGTTTGGTAATTTCTTCTGGTAGTCTCTGGTCACTTGGTCCATGGCCATTTTGTAAAATGTAAAGGATGGGATAGGGCTGGAAAGTCATTTTTGATTCATGAAAAGAGTCGAGTCTAGTGTTAGGTGGGAGTTCAATTCTGGTGGACTCACATAAAAACATGAAAACAATGTAATCTATTTTTGAAAAGTAATACAAGGTGTTGCCCCTTAGTAGTGATTTACCAAGCAAAAAAAAATGGTGTTTCATTCTACAAGGATGGATGATGACCTCCTCTAAAAGGTCATTACAAATCACCTGACAAATATATTAGTCATTTTCAATATGCTTTCAGCCCAACAATCCTAGAGAAAAAGAACCTAATCAATAATTCAAGGAAAGAAATTATTTAGCCTGATTTTCTCATCATTTTCAAGAAAATTTTGTTGATTTGTGCATATATGTAAAATATACCAAGAAAACTATTGACAACACAAATTCTAAAGCTGATAAGTTGAGCCAATTTTCCTTAGAAAACTTTGCATTTGTACAAGGAGTCAAGAAATATAGTGTAGCAATTCATACAAAGGTTGACAATGTTTAAATAATTTAAATACTATAGGAGACAATGTAAATAAGGTTGTTGATAAGATTGATTTTGTAGACCATAAATTGGCAAAATTAGAAGATAGTCTACATTGGCTTGAAAATGAAGAAAAGATAAAAAATAAAATCATACTTCCTAAAGGATAATTTTCTTAATGTAACTATTGAACCTTCTACTACTATAATGATGATCCTAGTTACTCCTTGGTATCTAGATGTTGAATCTAGACAATCGAGTAGAAATTGTAAATACAATAAGCGCTCAAGGACTAATACATTTTTGACAATAGGGTAGATGAAAAGAATGACAACATCAAACAATAGCATTTTCTATACAATATATGTGGGGAATAACATCTTATTAGTGGCAAGCTAAATCTAGTGAGAAAAAGGATGAACTTGTCTACAATCGACATATCGATTCAATAAAAAAAAAACTCTTAGTAGATGAATTTTTTCTTGAAGAAGATACATACAAGGAAGTCAATCTTAAAGAACTCAACAATATCACATGTTGCTCCCTAGATGATTTCAAAGAATATTCTAAACATTTTAGGCAACTAGCATATAAAGTAGAATTTCTTGATGACTTATTTGTTAAAATAAAATACCTTATAGGAATTCCTCATGGAATTCATGATAAGGTTACGGATTATTTAAAATTTTATAAAATGAAACTTGAAGACCAATCTATTCTAGACCTTATCTAGTATGCTATAAAAGAAGTAGTTAACTTTATCAATGAATAAAAATATGTTGCTAAATTGACTAAATAAAAAGCTAAAAGGATAGCACCATAGTATGATGAAATAAAAACTTATAGTTGTAATTATTTATCTCTACTCACAAAAAAATTGCATAAGCCAAAATCTTACAAGTTAAAGTTCAAATGTCACTCTTTCAATTTAAATGCCATTCCTATGCTCTGTGCCATACCTATATGAAAAAATGGAAAATTGCATGGCCTCGATCCAAAAAAATTATTTGCTACATATGTAATAAACTAGGCCTTCTAGCTCTTGATTTCTCTTGCAAAAATAAAGTTGTTAAAGTTCTATATATTACTAATGCAACAACATGGTGGGATGTAGTTGAAGAAGATAAAGACATGTATATATAAGAAGACATATTTGAACTAGTTTTTGAAGAGCTTGAAGACTGAAATTGATGCAAAAGAATTAGATGTTGTTTTGATAATTTTAATTTTGCTATCTTAGAAGTTTCAAAGATAGTGTTTATTAGTCAAAAGTGACTTGTAATAGATAAAAAATGTAGCATAAATGATCAAAATCCTAGAAAAATGGCTTAGAAGCATAACAACATGTATCAGATGTTACCTAGAATAGGTCAAAAGCACAAAATGATAATTAGATGTGCAATTTCAATTTTAGATGCAGTTTTCTACAATATTTTAGGATATTTTGATTTTAAGAAATTTATCATGGAAAAAGATGCAATCAAGAAACAAGATGACTGAAAATGCCACAATTCATAAAAGAAAGTAAGACACACTTCTAGATCTATGAAGACAATATATTTGCTTGTTTTGATTTTATGACTTTTTGAATATTTTTTGGATTCTTTTTCAATTTTTACAATTTATATGAACATGCAAGCACACAAAGAAATAATTAAAAAATAGTTCCTAAGGCTCAAGTTTGGATAGATAACTCCTCTTTAATTTTGATTGGAGGGTGAAAGTACGAAGTTGAGTCCACTTAAGGTGACAGTTTCAGACTTAGAAAAAAAACCAAAACCAGAAAAAAATGAAACGGGATCCCATTATTTAACAAACCAGATCTCGTTTCGCTTCAGGGCCTCAAGCCAAAAATGGGCTATTAAAAAATGAGATCATGTTTTTGAATAGCCCATTTCAAAAAAAAAAAATTATACTTTTAAGAAATGGGATCCCGTTTCATTGAAGTGTTATAAAAATATTTTTTTATGAAACAGAATCCCGTTTTTTAAAATTTGAAATTTTGTTCGGGTTTTTGCTTTTTTTTTCAGTTTTGGAAAAGGCTTGGGGACCCAAACCTAAGCTTTGGACCTGGTTTGACCTGCAACCTAAAGTTCATGTCAATGTCACAAGAAAGTAGTGACTTTGGACATATGTTTGAAGACCTTTTTTGCAGAATTTTTTGATGAAATTAAAACCCATTATAGATAAGACAGTGTAGATTCCAAATATTTTTTTATATATATAATTGGATTATTTTTCTATTTTTCAATTAAATTCTTATGAAACTGGTCCATAAACTTGAAATATTAGGGTTTTTTAGTGTTTTAACAACTTTTTATTAAAATATTTTTTGAGAAATGAATTATACAAAAGAGTACTTCAAAAAATTCTTTCCAACTTGAAAAAAAAAAAAAAATTTAGGTCATCTTATGTGTGACGTACACAACTATTTTTCAAAACAACAAATATGGCCAATAAAAAATTGAAACAAAAATATTTTGATAAAAAATTACAAAAAGATATTGAAAGCATGCTTCAATGAGTTACAAATATTTTCCCAAAAGGATTTTAAAAAATATGATTATTGAGGTCAAAATATGGATGACGTACATGTGCATGGTATGGTAAAAAAAAGTGACTTTTAAACAGTGGTTTTTAGAAATGCCTATTGAGAATCAATTTGTATCATTTGGGTATTAAAATAAATTACATATTTGAAAACTAGATTTGGAGTACTACATTTTATGATTAGTTCCTTTTTTAAGGTTTCATCTCTAAGTGCTTCAAATTTTAAGGTCAAATGTGACAAATTTTGAAAAATCAAGGAAAACACTTCCACTTTTTGGCCAAAAAGTGGACTCAACTTCTCGCACACACCCTAGAGATGGTGATCTAAACAATAAAAAATGCAAGACACATTGAAAAATCCTACTCAAGTGGGTATGGCCAATAATTTTTAACTATGATTTACAAGCTCAACTAGGGGTATCCTCAATATATGCCACAAGGGTATGTGAGGCCTAATCCATAGATGAAAGGGAATACTCCTAAACAAAAATAGTCAAGAGTAAAGAGTAACCACTCTCCACCTTCACTTTTCTAAGGTACAAATTTCTTAGAGGCTTAGCCCAAATTTAAAATATTCTACTTTTTAAGATGTGTGCCTTTTGATTCATCTCTCACTCTTTATAGTCCACTGGAACACCAGAGTTGAGGTCATCCCCTAGGCTAATGAAATCCCTAGATAGGCCCCATAAAAATAAAACAAGATTACTTGTTTTGGATCCTCAAGATCACCACTAGGTGTGAGAGGAGATCATACATAAGTAGATCTTGGGAATTAAAAGACACACATTTATTTTGGAGCCCAGATCCAAATGTGAAAGATTAATTTTAACCCAATTTCCAATATGAGGAACACACATCAAGCAAGATTGACAAAAGTAATGAAACTATTGAACACTTTGAAAATTAAAATATATAGGGTGATTAGAATGAAAGAATCCAGAGTCCAACACTAAAATTGGGAAGATAATTTGATGAAGATCTCTAAGTCCACTTTTTTACAACCTTTTCAATTTCAAAAGATCCAATTTCTATCCACAAATATCAACAACAAAAAGGCCAAAAGAACAACAAGATCTCAGATTTGGAGTTAGATTCAGGTCAGGTCTGAGGTTAGATATTAGAACTTGAAAAACTTACAAATCTAAAATAAATTAAAATAAAATATAATTCAACCCTAAATATTGATCAGATGCATCATAAAAAAGATCAAAAGTGTATTAAAATACATCAAATGCGCAATAGAAGTTCTTAGATGAGCAATAATAAAGATCAAAAGTGCAACAAAATGCTTCAGATGCATGGAAAAATTCATCAAAAGTGAAGTAATTCACCTCAAAAGCATAGAAAAATCACCAAGATGTGAAAAAAGTCACCTCAAAAGCATAGTATAATTCCTCAAATTTACATTAAGTTACCTCAAAAGTGTAAATCTAAAAAACATATAAAAATTGAGTGTGTGTATATAGTAAATACACTATGTGTCGGCTCAAATATGCCTTTGATCTAATAAAATGCATTACAAGTCAGCTCAAAAGAGTCTCAAGTTGATTCAAAAGCATGATGAAATTACTCAAATGCATACATTTGCACCTACAACATTTAAAAAACCAAGTTTCTTGCAAAATATATTATTAATAGAAACAAATGAGTCCCACCAAGAATGCCAAAATGTGGATGATGAAAATGTGAATCAATTAAAATAGTGATGATACAATGAAAGTGCCAAATTCACACATTCAATAATCACTCAATGAATCTCAAGATCTTGGTTTAGAATTAAATAATAAACAATGTCATTATAGCAAAGACCTTATTTTTTTGATTGTAGGTTGCTTTTTTCTTGTAAAATAAGGTGAAGAAATCTTGCATTATGAACTTTAATCAATATTGATTGCAAATCTAAATCCAAAGATTAACCCTTAATATGAATGGGATTGCAGAATCAAAACAAGAAAAGTAAACCATAACACATGAGACTAGATTTACGTGGAGAAACCCCTAAGGGAAAAACTCCACCATAGAAAAAGAGAGGCAATTATATTAATAATCCAAGAGATATTACAACAGCAATATACTTCTCTATAAAACTCTGTAGAATCCAACAGCACCCTATTACCTGCAAAAGTAAATGAATAACTTTAGCTCAAGGCCCAAATTTATAAAAACTTGTGGGGATGAATACCAATGTATGGTATCACCAAACAACATGAAGCAAAACCATATGGAAAAACCCACACCTACCTCCTTTCCAACCACCAGATCCACCCAAAACAGCAACTTATAGATGCTCTTATAATTTTCATAAGGCATCTCTCAAGCATGGGCACCTAGGGAAGGAATCTGTCATAAATACAATCATAAATGGTGCTATAGTCATCATAGAATCTTATGAAAGTTGTCATAGTGTCATAGATACTCTTACAACTTATGACAAATGTCACAACTCTCCAAAAATATGATATTCCAAATGGGATGCCTAGCTATTTTATCCTTTTTTCCAGAAGACACATAGTAACAATAACTTCGTCTTTACATGAGTTCTTTCACCACCGTTGGTTATTTACGCTTTCACCTCTTATGGATAATTTACAAAAGGCATTAAGAAAACAATTAATTAAAGGATTTATAAGGTTGATGTCAACTAAATCCTAACATTCTCCTACTTGACATCATGAATACATTGTAAATTATACTCATAGAGATACACCAACATAAATTTAGCTACAATGATCAAGGCCCGTGGCCTTTTTGCACTAAGAAAACTTATTTGTGGTTACTAGCTTTGTGAGAGAATCTGCAACATTATCCAAATTGTCAACTTTTTCAATCAATACCTATCCATTCTCAACCATTTCTCACACAAAGTGATATTGAACATCAACATGATTAGTACGAGCATGATACATAGGTTTCTTAGCCAAACATATGACACTCTGACTATCACATCCGATCCTCATTGTCCTACAATTAAAACCAATACCACTACCAAGTCTCTATAGCCAAACAACCTCCTTAGAAGCATGAGTAGTATCCATATACTCTACTTCAGTGGTGGACAATGCAACTATAGGTTGTCTTTTACTCATCCAACTCACTACACCTCCAAACAAAGTAAACACATAGCCACTAGTGGACCTTCAACTATCCAAGTTACCTACCCAATCTACATCATGATGAGGGCGCAGCCCAAGACTTAGAAAATAACCCACAAACAAGAGAATAATTTTATTATTTAGAAAATGGAGCTTCTTAGATGTAGAGGATCTCAAATCCCCAAGTTCTATAACACATGCAAGTTACAGAAAGCTACAGAATCACCCTTTCACAATATGCGAGCTTGTCCCCAAAAAGTTACCCAAAAATTAGAAAACCCACCCATAAATAGAGATCCTCTTTAGTTTGGAGCCAAAACAACATTCAAATTTCAGTTTAGGTAGTTTGGCGCCGAAAAATTACAACTTGAAGTTCAAATGTCAAAAGAACATTTGCAATTATATCTTCTAGAAAGTCTGCCAACTTCCCGAGGCCATAACTTTTGATCCGGGACTCTGATTCGCAAACCGTTTGAACCGTTGGAAAGGTCTCGAAGTCAATAACACACTCAAAATTTTCTACGTCAATTTTGGAAAGTTTTAGGGCAGATATGGGAACTCTAAGTGCTTCAAATCTAACTCAGAAGATTTTCAGGTGCAAATCTAGGAAACTAAAACTGCAATATCTTTCAACCTAGGAATGGAAAATAAAAACCATAAATTGGGAATCTCATTATGACAAAAAGGGTATCCAAAAATGTAAAAACATCTAAAAACTGAGAAACTTGAAATTTAACTATTTTTGGGTGATGCAAGATTGCCCTTACACCATTGGATGCTCCTGCATCAGACACCCAGGGTAATTTGAGAAGTGACCCATCACATCTCAGATGGTTGAGGAAAACCCAACCAGTCAACCGCTGCCTTAGATAGCCAGGATGAATCTTTCATAGGCCTTCCTCTCCATTTCACCAGATATTCTTCATACTGCCTATTTTTGGTACTCCTTCCCACACGTCTATCCAAGATTGCTTCAATCTCTCCTCTGAAGTAGGTGCTTTAATGCCATACTGCCCCTATTGCTAGTTTCCTCCGCTCCACCTTCATGATACTCACAAATTTAAAATGTTGAACAAGGGAAATGTTGATTCCATCAGGCAACTCTACCTCATATGCATTCCCTGAATCATGCTTCTTCAAAATCTTACAGGGACCTAATTTTTCATCTTCAATTTGTTATAGGTTCCCACGGAAACCTTTCTTTCCTCAAGTGGACCATTACTTCATCGCCAGTCTGAAACTCCTTATTCCTCCTTTTCTGATCTGCCTTAGCCTTATATTGCATATTCATCTTATTAATGTGTTCTCATACTTTCTCATGTATATTCTTGATGTGCCCTACAAAATTTTCAGCTTTAGCACTTATTTTCTTCTCTTGGTCCATATTCCTCAATTCTAGAGCTGTTCTGGGGCTACCTCCATACATAATCTAGAACAGTGATCTCCCAGTGCTTCTATTGACAGAATTGTTGTAAGAAAATTCTCCCTGGGGTAAGATCAAGTCTCATCCCTTGGGTTTATCTCCTACCAAACATCTCAGTCGGTTACCCAGACTCCTATTAACAACCTCTGTCTACCCATCTGTTTGTAGATGGTGTGCAGAACTGAAATTCAACTTTGTCTTCAGCTTCTTCCACAAGGTCCTCCAAGAGTACCCCACAAATTTGGTGTCACGATCTGAAACAATACTCTTTGGCAGACCATGTAGCCTCACCACCTCTTTGAAGAACAAGTCAGCAATGTGGACTGCATCATGGGTCTTCTGACATGGAATGAAATGGGCCATCTTCGAAAACCTATCAACCACCACAAAGATTGAATCATTCCCTCGTTGTGTCTTTGGCAAACCAAGCACAAAGTCCATACTTATATCCTCCCATGGCCTCTTTGGTATAGGCAAGGGCTGATATAAGCCTGTATTCTGGCTCACTCCTTTAGCCATCTGACATACCCTTCAGCTTTGTACAAACTTCTTCACATCCTGTGACAACTGAGGCTAATAATAATGCTCACTGATAATGGCAATGGTCTTATCCCAACCAAAATTTCCTGCCATTCCTCCACTATTCTTCTCCTTTATCAGGTTCTCCCTCATGGAACTCCTCGGGATACACAATTGACTTCCCTTAAATAACATGCCATCCTGGATTATGAAATCCAGCAACCTTGTCCTGTCCACTGTAACAGGTTCCTTGCAAGCTTTCCAAGCCTCTTTGAAATAAGGATCTTCTGCGTACAATGTCTTAAGTTCATTGAACCCAACTACTTCAATTTGCATCTTTATCATCAATAAATGCCTCCTACTTAAGGCATCTGCAACCCTATTTGACTTCCCACTCCTATGTTTCAAAACAAAGGTATAACTCTGCAAAAACTCTACCCATTTCATATGCCTCTGATTTAATTTTCCCTGACTATTTAGGTACTTGCAAGGCCTGATGATCAGTATATAGAACAAATTCCTTCATCAACAAATAATGTCTCCATTTCTTTAATGTTTGAACTATTGCATAAAATTCCTGATCATATACAGAATACTTTCTCTTGGCATCATTTAACTTTTCACTGAAATAGGCAATGGGATTACCTTCTTGGCTCAACACTGCTCCAATGGCACAACCACTAGCATCACAATCCACCTGAAACACCTTGTTGAAATCTGGGAGGGCTAGAACAGGTTGCTATACCTTCTGCTTCAACAGTTCAAAACTCTTTGCCGCTCCAGTGCTCCACTTGAATTTTTTCTATCCCCTCTCATTGTTTCAGTCAGGGGTCCACAAATACTACTGAAGTTTCTAATGAACTTCCTATAAAAGCTAGCCAAACCATGGAAAGATCTCACCT
>VDFB02353493.1:371185852-371385852 GCA_007258455.2 Sequoia sempervirens
CTTCTTTAGATCACCACCACTTACATAGCTACATGAGTAGCAGAGGTCTTCTTCCGTGAGGTTTTCAAACTACATGGGTTGCCTCGGAGTATAGTGAGCGACAGGGATAGTCGGTTCGAGTCACTTCTGGCAGGAGGTGTTCAGACTTTGTGGGACCGAGCTTACACCGAGCACCAGTTACCACCCGCAGACTGATGGGCAAACGGAGATAGTGAATAAATGGGTGGAAGGTTACCTCAGGAACTACATTGCAGGGTAGCAAAAGGCTTGGGTCAAGTGGATTTATTTGTGCGAGTATTGCTACAATACTACATTCCACATGACCATTCAGATGTCCCCTTTCATGGCGTTGTACGGTTATGAGGCGCCGAGCTTTCTGGATTTGCTATTGAGTGACAGTAGAGTGCCGAGTGCTGGAGATTTGTTGCAGGAGAGTCAGGACACTATGAGGGCTCTCAAGGAGAATATTGCTAAGGCACAGAATCAGCAGAAGCAGTATGCAGATCATAAGAGGACAGAGAGGTCTTTTGAGGTGGGAGACATGGTTTATCTTATGTTGCAGCCCTACCGCCAGTCTACTCTTAGGAAGAGTGGTTCAGAGAAGCTTAAGCCACGATATTATGGTCCTTTCAGAATTCTGAGGCGTGTTGGAGAGGTGGCTTATGAGCTAGAGCTTCCGGCGGATAGCAAAGTCCACAATGTTTTTCATGTGTCACGTCTCAAGAAGGCGTTGGGACACTGTGTGGTACCTTCAGCAATTTTACCTCCCTTAGATGACGAGGGAAAGTTGATATTAGTACCTGAGTCTATCCTGGAGTACAGAGAGAGACAGTTGCGTAGGAGGACTATCAGGGAATATTTGGTGAAATGGAGAGATTTGCCAGTGGAGGATGCTACGTGGGAGAGCGAGGATATTTTGCAGCATCTGGAGTTGAGATTGCTTGAGGACAAGCAATTTCGGGAGGGGCGGACTGTCATGTCCCCTTCCAGTTGACATCTCTCAGAGCTTATGATTAGCCTATTATGCGACCCTCGTAGGTTGATAGGATTGATAGAGGGTCTTGATGGAGCTTGGCTTGGCTTTGGTTGTTAGAGTTCTACCAGTTGGCTTTCGTTCGGGATCATTCGGACGTCTTTTGCTTGACTTGCTATTTTTAGCAGTATTTGGCATTCAGCGGAGCACCCCTGCTATTTTTAGCAGTATGGTTTGGTCATGTGCAGAATCACTCACTTACTCACCAGCTTCAGACGGTTCGTGAATCGGACATATTTTGAGGGAGATATTAATATTTTTAATTGTCAAATTAAATATTAATTATCTGGAGCTTATAATATAAAGTTATAATATCATTTAATATTATAACTTAAGTGATCTATTGAAGGGGTCGACCAACATTGAGAGGGGACCACTTTTTAATTATAATTTATAATTGAAAGTGCATTGAAGACTATTGAAAAATTAAAAGGAAAAGTTCGAATTTATTTAAATGATTGCTTTTTGGAGAGAAGTCGACTTCTTGAGGATATAAAGAATTTTCATTGAAAACAGAGCCATTATGTTGAAATCGAATTTTTGATCAAGTCTTCTTCTGAGAACAGAGCCAAGGGTTCTAGTTTTCGTTTGGCATTGGAGAACGAGCCATCTTCAGTGTTGCAGTTCAAAGGCTGTGAAATATCAGCTGATCTATTGCTTTCAGAGAGATATTTTCATCCAGAAGTTATCATAGTGCTTCATTCTTTGAAATATCTTCAGTATATTGGGTTGGAATTATTCCAGGAGAGATTCTTTGTGTTAGGCACCAACTTTCCAAGAGCTGAACATTTATTACAAGGGCTGTACCAAATCTGTTGCTGCTGATACAGATCCGTACCATTTGTGGCTGGGCCATACAAACTACAGAGAGCTGAAAAAAGGCGTGTTTTCCTCCTAGAGCAAATCGCCTCTTCTTTTGGCAGTGTGGCTTCACAAAAAGGGACGCCTTACCTTCTGGGATCTTCTGAAGTCTTTTGGCGCAGGGAGAAATGGATGTCTGGGTCAAGCCGTACAACTGATCACTTCCAGGCGGCTGCAAATCAGGTTTTCAAATAAAACAAATCAGCTTGTTTTCTATTTGCATGTTAGGGTTTTTAGTTTGTAAAATTTGGAAAGGCATAAATAAAATATTTGCTATTGATCTGAGATCCAAATTTGTCAATCTTCAGCTTGTAGTATTCATTATTTATTTTGAAAGCAATTTTCTTTCCAAAATCGCAACTTTCATTTGTCATGCAAAAACACAAAAAAATCAAAAACGATCAAAACAAGCAAAAATCAAACAGAGTCAGAAGTTAGTGAGAACAGGGGTGTTTACAATAAGTGGATACTATTTTCAGCTTCTTATTTTCAAAAGAATTTGTAATCCCGTACACTGTATGCTCTCACGTCGTCCACATTGGGAACTTGGTGATCAAAAAGTGGAAAGGAAGTGCTTGGCATTTCATTCTGTTTTGAGCTAACAAGTTTTTCAAAAAAAAATTAAGGGTGATCATTACAATAGTATTAGAGTTGGTTTTCTTGCCAACCTATGGGAAACTAACCCTTGTTGCCAGATTCTTCAAGTGCTTAGCTCTGGTTCAGCAGTTATATAGCAGATTTCTGTTGCTTTTGAGTTTCAACAAGAGATTCATCATTCAAGGCATTATCAACAATTGTGAATCATGGCCTCATGTAATGAAGAAGAATTGGGGAAAAAACTTTATGGTGCAGGAAAGAGACTTAAGCACTTGCCTCTACCTAAGGATGAACTACTATGCATCCTAGATATAGTTGAGAGTTGCTTTGCAA
Source organism: Sequoia sempervirens (assembly GCA_007258455.2). Classification (NCBI taxonomy): domain Eukaryota; kingdom Viridiplantae; phylum Streptophyta; class Pinopsida; order Cupressales; family Cupressaceae; genus Sequoia; species Sequoia sempervirens. Next base: position 371,188,677 of record VDFB02353493.1, read on the forward strand.
AGATAGACCAATTTGATTCCACGGAGATAAAGATTGCTGGAGTTCCTGCAATGAATTATTTGGTTGAGTCAAAGCTCTTGAGACATCTAGAAGAGGAGGTAAGACTTGCAGTTGCTTCCTGTGTCAATGAAATTATGAGAGTAACAACTCCTCAAGACCCTTATGATCATAGTATCATGAAGGAAGTATTTCAGTTGATTGTGGGAAGTTTTCGAAGTTTGGGTGATACAGAGAGTCCTTTTGCTAAGAGGGTAAAAATCTTGGAAATTGTTGCAAAAATCAGATCTTTTGTTATCATGTTGGATCTTGGTTGTGAGGATCTTATTCTCGAAATGTTTCATCTTTTCATGGGCGTTGTTAATGAGAATCATGCAGGAAAAGCCATATCTTCCATGTAGGCCATCATGACTTTGATTGTGAATGAGAGTGATGAAATCTCCCAATCACTCTTATCTACCTTGTTGGTTGGATTGAGGCAAGAACCAAATACTTCTGTAGCTGCACATAGTTTGATTAATGTAATGACCCTCACCACTGATTGGAACGTTTTTCCGATTATTTTATTCATTTGACAATGCAAGCATTTTGTCAAATAGTTGTCATGGCTGCTATCCGAAGATTGTTTTCCAGTGTTTCTAGAGAGGTTTATAATTGTTTCCACAATGCATTAAAAAATATAATCTTCCCACAAATTTTATCTTTTCAAGTTGCAAATTGGGAATGAATAGACGAATATTTCATTCCAAAAATAAATAGCTAGCTCCTCTTTTAAGTGAATTACAATGATAATATTTACCAAGGTCTGATATACTTTTGCATACAATAAATATTGCTGATCTGATAATGCTCATACACAGATTTGTAACCTTTTAAAATCATTTTTCGAGCAGATACAATATTTAAAGGGTACCTTGTAGTGAAGCACAACACCTTAGTATTATTTCCACGACTCCTTGGGCTCATTGCTCCCTTAGACTTTGTAGCGGTTGACTCATAGGTTGGTGCACTTCACATAGATTCAGTTTGACTGCCAAACATACACCACGTTACCCCTTGGTCTTCAATGAAAAATTTACTGTCAAAGGAGGCTCACGATTAAGAAGTGGAGGTGACTCTATGAGTTTGGAAGCCTCACGTCCTTCCTTGTCTCATTTGTAGGAACTCCAGCTTCACACGGCTCCTCTATGCAAGCCGTCCCCAATGTAATGTGACTCAAACCAAGAAAAAGAGGCAAGCAATTGTAGGAAATAAAGCCATGCCTCAAGCATACAATCAACTCCCCAAATTTAATACTTCTAAAGGATGACCAACTGGGGTATTTAAATAATAACTGTATGATAATAGATATCACTTGTAAGTTCCTCCCCTCACATAATCCAATATCTGTCTCTGAAATTGATCTCAAAAAGAGACTTCACCAGTTTCCATACAATCGTGAAACTTGAATGATTTCACCTGTATCTAGCTAGGGAAGATAGTTTCACTACTGAAACTAGTTACCTGTAGGGTTTCTGTCCTAGGGTTTTAAGCTTCTGCAAGCTCCTCAAAAACCAAGTAAAATAATAATCCAACATAATGCACAAATGAGCTCACTTCCCCTTTTATCACTTTTCAAAACCTCATTTTAATATTTTCCCTCCAAAACATTAAACTCCTTTAAATAAAGTGACTTTATAAAATGCCTTTCAGATATTTCCTTAGCATCACTTTATAACATCACTTTAATCTAATTATTTAATATTATTACCTTTTCAAATGTACTTTTTGCCAAGCAATATCAAATAATTAAATTAATTAATTCCCTTAGTCTTGACTATAGCCTACGGGAATTAAATAGGCTAATAAGTCCATTAGGTGATTACTCCGAAAATGGGGACATGAGAAGTAAAAAAGTTTGTCAACCAATGTGAAGAAAAATTGAAGCCTTATTTGCCTATTGAGGTTGAGAAAGAACTTGTGATTGTAGAGCATGGCACAAAGGAAGAGCTTAAAGATGAAGAACGCTCAAAAATTTCTTTTGAAGAGGTTGAAGGGGTATTTCAAGAGGTATGTTTTGCTGATTTCCAGAATGATATCTTCGAAGGACTTGACTCCCATGATGATACCATTGGAAAGGTAATTGATGAAGGATCATATGAAGCACCTGTTACAGAGGGGAGGCTGAAATAAGGATGGTTCGAAATGAGAATGTTGATTTGGAGGAAGTTATTGCTTTCAAATCAGCAACTAGTAATGAGCACATACATCTCCTTAACGATGAGAGAGCTGATTTTGGTTCTAGCTCAAGTTTGCTTGATTCATAACACTGTGAAAGTGAAGTCTGTTCAGAGATTGAAGATGAAACACATGATCCCTTCTTGTGTGAAAAACCAAGTGACTTTGCTGATTTGGATCCACGGCCTTAAAGAATTCAAGGGATTAAAGAATTAGTTGCTAGTCATAGAAGAGGATGTGGTTCAAGTTTTGTGTAGAGTTGACAGCACACACAGATTTATTGAAGACCTCATTTGGAGGGCCCAAGTGAAGGAGAGACAAGGAGACATTGAAGAAGGAGACATTGAAGGAGGAGCCACTCTTGTAGAGTTGCAAACAGTTAAAAAAGGCTTTGGAAACAATGAAGTCAGATTATTTGAACTTACTTTCAAACATGGATCATAGCTTCAAGTTTGTTGAAGAGGCTCTCGATGCATTGGGAAGAAAGGAGGAGGTTAGTGAGCTCACCATCGAGCTTAATTCCATGAAGCTTTCATTAGAGAGTGTCCAAAAGACACTTCTAGAAGCAAAAGATCAGCTTTGTGTGGCCAAACAATTCAAGGAGCAAGAGAATGAACAAAGAGCTAAAGAAATGAAACAAGTAATTGATGAGCTTGATAGTCTTCAAGAGGAGTTTGATATAGAAGGTTTCCCAAAGAAATTAGAAGTTGCATGTGTAGATTTGGATCAACAAGATGGGTTTGAGCAAGAGGAAAGGAATGAATTTCAAATTCTTGATAATTGTCTCTTTGAAATGGGTGTTGAGTCAACTTATGATAATCCATTCTTTGTGGTGGAAGACAAAACATTTATTGACAATATCAAGATATGGGATCCTGGTGAAGTTCCCAAGCATGAGATAGAGTGCGATTTTCAACTTGATTCGAGATCATATCATGAGGATGTGCCAAACTTTGTGATTGGTAATCCTCCAAGAAGGCCGCTTGATAAAGAATGTGTGAGGTTGAAGTTGAAGTTTCGACATGGGATGTGTTGAAAAATGGAGACTACATCATGCCTAACCTTGAGGAGTTTCCAAAAAGTGATTTTGAGTTTGTTGGAATTTTCAGAATAGCCAGCAGCAGATAATGCAAATTCAAAACTTGTTTTGCATAAAGAAATGGTAAGTCTAGGGTCTAAACATTATTTCCACTTATTTGACAATCCACCTTTTGGATTGGGAGCTGATTTGACATATGCTCATTAGTTTCTTTTGATTTACAATTTCATATTGAATCATGCAAAACACCTAAGGATGCTTGGTAGACTTTTGGAAAATTGTATGGTAAAATTGATAAGATTAGGGGATATTAGATTGAAAATGATTTGATGAATTTTGATCTTAAAGGTTTTGATCACATCCAAGACAACATCTCCAAGATTAAGCAGCTAAGAACATAACTAAAGGACTGGAATATTGTTAAGGAGGATTTACAATTGATTCTAAATGTGTTATCCAAGCTTGGTCCTAAGTATTCAATGTTTGTTTCTGCCTTTCTATGGAGCATCATATGTTGATCCTAATTTTGATGACTTTGCAAATATCCTAATCCAAGAGGAAGCGAAGTTAATTCAAATGGGTCTCATCAAGTCTTCCAAGTCACAAGCATTGGTGGCTAGTGAGCCTAAGATGCAGAAAGAATCAGGGAATCCTGAAAAGAAGCAAAAAAGAAGAAGAAGCTACACAAAGATTTTGAATCCTCTCCCTCTCAAGGAGAATTATTCAAAATCTTTAAGAAGGAGAATTATTCAATGTTTGTTTCTGCCTTTCTATGGAGCATCATATGTTGATCCTAATTTTGATGACTTTGCAAATATCCTAATCCAAGAGGAAGCGAAGTTAATTCAAATGGGTCTCATCAAGTCTTCCAAGTCACAAGCATTGGTGGCTAGTGAGCCTAAGATGCAGAAAGAATCAGGGAATCCTGAAAAGAAGCAAAAAAGAAGAAGAAGCTACACAAAGATTTTGAATCCTCTCCCTCTCAAGGAGAATTATTTAAGAAGGAGAAGCCTAAATGTGCATATTGCAAGAAAATGGGGCATGGTGAACATCAATGTTATTCAAAACAACTTGATGAGTTCAAGCATTTTCTTAAGAAGAATTAAATCAATTTTCCTTCAACAATGTTAGGGGGTTTATCTTCTTCTTCATCAAAGTCAACGAAACATAAGGGGCAAGCACTTGTTGCAGTTACAAAATCTAAGTTAGAGAGGTGGATACCTGATTTTGGAGCTTCTCATCATATGGCTTCATCACAAAGTATGTTCTCTTCATTTGAGCCTTGTTCATCACCACACATCACGATGGCTAACAACACATCTATGCATGTTTGTGGGAAAGGATCTATTGACATGGATGACAGAGCATTTAATGATGTTCTTTGTGTGCCTTCATTGTCAACCAATATCCTTTCTTCTATCTATCAGATCACACATGGTGGAGTAGGAAAAATGTTGAGTTCACTCTAGATTCTGTCATCGTTGGGATTTGCACAATAGAGATATGGTTTTAGTTGGGGAGGTTGATCATCAATCTAGAGTCTATACCTTTGTCATGTCCCCTTCTAGTTGACATCTCTCAGAGCACAGGATTAGCCTATTATGCGACCCTCGTAGGCTGATAGGTTGGATAGAGGGTCTTGATGGAGCTTGGCTCAGCTTCAATTGTCAGTATTTGATCAGTTGGCTTTCGTTCGGGCTCATTCGGACACTTCTAGCCTGAGTTGCTATTTTTAGCAGTATTTGGCACTCAGCGCGGGACCCCTGCCATTTTTAGCAGTATGGATTGATTACGTGCAGAATCACTTCCTTATTCGTCAGCTTCAGACGGCTCGTGCATCGGGTGAATATTGAGAGAGATATTAATATTTAATTGATTTAATTAAATATTAATTATTGGAGCTTATAATATAAAGTTATAATATTTCAAATATTATAACTTAAGTGATTTGGCTGAAGGGGTCGCCCAACATGGAAAGGGGCCATTTGTGATTATATTTTATAATTAAAAATTGCACTGGAGACTATTGAAATATTAAAATCAAAAGTTCGAATTATTTTAATGATCCCTATTATTAAGGAAATCACACTTTTCAGAGTGTATAAGGTTTTGCTTTGAAATTCGAGCTCATTATGTCATTGATTATTGAAAATTAATTAAGTCTTCGTCCAGAGCACGAAAGCCTAGGGTTTCAATCTCAGAGCATTGGGGAACGAGCCATCTCCAGTGAAAGCAATTCAGAGGGTGTGAGATATCATCCGATTTATTGCCAGGCAAAGAGGTTTCTTCATTCAGAAGAGATTACAGAGCTTCATAGAGATTAATATATTCAGGGGTTTCAGAGTTGGTTTCAGTTGAAAGAGTTTCTTCAGTAGATGCGCCCATTTTTGTCAGACTTGGAGACTCCAGATAAAGGCCGTACTTTATTGCTGCAGCTTCAAGCCGTACATCTGCTGCATACAGGCCGTACCTCTTCATAAACAGCCGTACTTTTCTTCTGAGAGCAGATCGCTTGCCTTTCTTGCAGTCTGACTTCATAGTAGAAGGCGCTTGGCATTTGGGAGCATTGGATATCATCTGGCTAAAGGAGAGTTTGCATTTAGATAGCCGTACTGATCTGATTTCTCTCTAAGGCGGCTGAGATCAGGTTTTTAAATATTTCCAATTCATTTGTCTTTTCACTTGCATGTCAAAAACCCATCATTGTAATGATTTGGAATGAACAATAAATATGCTGGATCTCTATTTCAATAGCTATTTGCTTAGTTCGCCCTATTTGAGATTATTTAGATTTTTAAATCAATTATTGCAAAAATCGCATTATCTCTTTATTGCACAAAAACCCAAAAACAATCAAAACGCAAAAACAAACAAAAACAGTTAGATTCAGAGTTTAGGGGAAACAAGGGTTTCTACAACCTTCTCACATTTTACTCCTATTGTTCCTTTGGTTGATGTTCACACTAAGGCATCTAGTGTGGACACTTTTGAGGAGATTCAGTATGGTCATTTGAATCTTGGAGTTCTTTCATCTATTGAGGTTCTAGAGACATGTGTTGAAATTCCATCTCCTTCATCTACTGTTGCTTCTAATGACACTAGTGTTGCTCCATCCATGGCTTCTTGTGATTTAGAACAATAGGATTGTCTTCCAAATACAACTACTTGGGATGATTACTTGATAGACATTGAAGGTTTGTTTTGTGAGTCCTATCTTGCAGACTTGGAGGACACTATTGAGGATATTCATTTTCTCTTTGATGTTACTTTGTATGGATTTGCATTATCTTCTTTAGATGTTGTGGGGGATCATTTAGACCCTCTTGTTCCTTCTCTACCTCATCATTTGTCACACTTTGGCATTGGTGTGGAGACCTTTGATCAACATTTGGAGGAGGCACCTTTGTCTTTGGATTATGTTCTACAATCATTTCTACTAGATTTTGGATTGTCATCTTTACCAATGTGGCTTGGAACACCTGAATTGATTGCAACAGCTTTTGGCATCAACATGGGGACACTTAAGTAGAATTTAGAGACATCCCATATCTTGATCTTTCTTCCCTCATCTTCCTTTCAAGAATGGGAAGAAATCCTGCATACATTCTTGGTTTTGTTTCTTCCTAAGGGGAGAAATGTTGTTCAATGAAATTGGATCTCTTCATTGGCTGCAACTAGGTTTTCCAGCTGTGTGCCACACTCCAGATGTTGTACAAATTGCATTTTGTTGATATTTTCTACTTAGGTGATTATATAACCCACCTTGCAACACGGTTTCTATTGTACTTGTAAGTGAAATAACAACACTTTATATTGGTATTTCTTGTTACGACCCCTTTTCAAAATTAGAGCCCTGGACAAGATCTCTAGCCTATTTTTGTTTCCTGTGGGTTAAAGGGTAAAGCAAGGGAAATGATCTATAATATTATTTTAAGTTGGGCCTTGTAATTTCTAATTTATGGGGTAATTTAATAATATTATTTATAAAATAAAAATGTTTTAAACACTAGTATTAAAATAAAAAGTATTTTTAGATACTTAAAATAAAAATAAAATGAAAAGTAATTTTAAATACTTAAGGAAATTGGATCCATGGGCCTGTTTTGAAATGCTACGTAAGAAGTGCACTTGGATTCATTTGGGCATCATATCTTGTCATCATTTGCAAAGCAACCTTGTAAGAATTTTGAGCGTTTGTTTTCAATTTCTCAACTGAGGATGAAAACCCTTGGCTGATTGAAGATCTTGGAGGATGAAAACCCTTTTGGATTTTCACTATTGGATTTGGGGATAAAAGCCCTCATCTCCAACATTGGCAATTCCATTTGGGAATTGCATGTGAGTTGATTTTTAGTCATTTTCAGGTTGGAGCAACTAGTATTTGCAAACAAATCTTCTACATCATTGATTATTAGAATTTTTCAGATATCTGTAGAATCACAGTGCATAAGAACAAAATTATTGGCAACACAGTTTGAAAACTCAATACACTACAGAATTAGAAAATCACTTAGCATCCAAGATCCACAGTAGATATGCACGAAATGAATGACAAATTCATGTAAGAGCGAAAATTGGAAGATAAGCGAACCAACAATTGTAACATTTAGATCGCAAACTCATCAGGAGTTCATACGACTTCGGTCCTTGCAGAAATTATTTGAAATTCGCAGCCAACGAATTCTTGCACAACCAAAATGGCTATACAACCACCCGCACCTGGATTTGGATATGCTTGCGTAGGATATCCTGTTGACCACTACGACTTGAGGTTGCTACCGATTGATGAAGGACTAGACGCAGCTTAAATCCTCTTCTCTGCTCATTCACTCCAATCTCGAATAGGTAGAGTGCCGTGATGTGTTCCGGGTATAAGGCGAATATGAAAGGGATGATAGTATGTCAATTTTCAAACTCGCGTCCTTGGATATTCGCAACTCCAAATTTGCTCGATACTCCCTTTGACCGGCGTTGAAAGCTCTGAGAGGATGGGGACAGCTTGGGGCTAGAGCGATAGCTCGACCACAAAATGGTATAATCGTTCCCTCCTAGCACCTGCACTGAAAATAGCGATCACTTAGACAATAGCGGAAAGACTGAATTCCATGACGAATTCATAGGATTGGGGTTGCTTCCAATACTTGTGTGTGAATCGGCTAGGGGCTACGTCCCAACAAATTCACATAGATGTTCTCATCCAAACTCGTCATGCTCTCCAGAGTCAAATGACTTGCATATATATGAGATCACTGCCTTCCTCAAATGAGGTCGGCCAAACAAGGAACTCGCCTTCCCAAAGGAGTCAGCCACAAACATGATATAAATTTAAATATTGTTTAAATAATTTAAATTTAAATTTAATATATTATATTAGTGGTGTTAAAAAACACCTTTTCCCACCACAAACTCTTTTGGAATCGCCTTAAGAGGTGGAGACATGACAGTCCTCCTCGCCTGGATGTTGCTTGCCCTCAAGCAGCTTCAGATTTGGGTGATTAAAGATCTCCACCCCTTCCCATTTTGCATCCTCTATTGGAAGGTTCTTCCATTTTACAAGGTACTTCGGAATAACTTTGTTCCTCAACCTTTTCTCCCTCACATTCAGCACTGTCTCGGCCTTGAGTATCAACTCGCCTTCATCATTGGGAGGAGGCAACTCCACTGAGGGTGTAATCTGCTATTCGAGTGCCTTCGTCAAGCATGATACATGAAAGATGTTATGTATTCGGCTACCCTATGGCAATTCAAGTTCGTAGGCAACTTCCCCAATCTTCTTCAATACCTTGTAGGGGCCATAGAATTTGGGTTTTAGCTTCTTCGCACCATTCCCCTTGAGGGTGGACTCTTTATAGGGCTACAACCTTACATAAACCATGTCATCAATCTCGAAAACCCTCTTTGACCTGTGTCTATTAGCATACATCTTCTACTGGTTCTGAGCTTATTGCAAATTATCCTTAAGAGAATGCATAACGTCCATACTCTCTTGCACCACATCCTTAGCTCTAGGAACTCTACTATCAATAAGGAGCAAGTCTATCAGTGAAGTAGCATCATAGCCATAAAGAGCTTTGAAGGGTGACATACCAATTGACATATGATGTGTGGTGTTGTAACAAAACTCCCCCAAATGCAACCATTTTATCCATGTTGTTTGCTGCCCCGTGACATAGTTCCTCAGGTAGCCCTCAATTGATTTATTCACGATTGCTGTTTGCCCATCTGTTTGGGGGTGGTAGCTAGTACTTGGGGTTAATTCGGTGTGAGTCAAACGAAAGATTTCTTGCCAAAACAAATTGATGAACCTGCTGTCCTTGTCACTCACAATATTCTTGGCAATCCATGTAGTTTAAATATTTCCTTAAAGAACAGATCAGCCACTTGTGGAGCCTTAAATTTTGAAGTAATGACATGAAAATGAGCATATTTTGTAAACCTATCAACCACCACATAAATACAATCCTTACTTTGTACCTTAGGCAGCCTCGTGATGAAATCCATGGAGATGCTCTCCCATTTTTGATTTGGAATGGGTAGGGGCTGCAACAATCTTGCTGGAAAGACATGCTCGGACTTGTTTTGTTGGCATACCACACACTCTCTAGCATGCTGCAAAACATCATTCTTCAATCCTTTCCATTGGAAACGCTCCCTTACTTGCTTGTATGTCTTGTAGAAACTTGGTTGACCAGCAAGTGGAGTATCATGGCATGCCTTCAAAATCCTCTCTTTGACCTTTGATTTGGGCACAATATACACACGGCCTTTGTAGAGGATGAGATGTTCAATGACCTTGAACTTATCATCAATCACCTTTCCTTCTAAAATATCAATGGAGAAAGAATCTTTGGCATACTCAGCTAATATGGCAGCCTTCCAATCAACAAATATATCAGATATAGAACAAAAATAAGGCTTTCTAGAGAGTGCATCAGCCACTACATTATTCTTCCCTTTCACATATTCAATATCAAAATCATAAGCTTGAAGTTTGCTTACCCACTTTTTCTGTCTATCGTTCAAGTCACGCTAATTGAGGAAGAACTTGAGGCTGTTATGATCTGTTTTCACCACAAATTTCCTACAAACTAGGTATTGTCTGAATTCGGCAAGAGCATGCATGATTACTAACATCTCTTTGTCATAAATGGAGAAAGCTTTTTCTGCATCCTTAAGCTTCCTACTTTCATATGCTATAGGGTGCCTATTTTGCATCAAAACTACTCCAACCCCCTCTCTTGAAGCATCACACTCTAGCACAAAAGGGAGTGAGAAATCTAGAATAGCCAAGACAGGGCAAGAACTCATTACCTCCTTGAGCTTATTAAAAGCTTGCTGCAATGTGGGATCCCAAGAGAAGGCCCCTTTCTTCGTTAGATTAGTCAAGGGGGGCTGCAAGTTGTGAAAACCCCTTTACAAACCTCCTCTGTTGCTGCACAATCCCACAAAACCTCTCAAGTGTGACAAGTTCCTTGGCCTTGGCCAATCTTGTATTGCTTTTATCTTTTCCTCATTAACACTAACCCCTTGGGCTCTAATCTTATGCCCCAAATATAGAATTTCAGTCAATCCAAACTCACATTTTGACATCTTGGCTTGGAATGAATGCTGCTCAAGTATGCCAAGTACCTCATCTATGTGCTTCAAGTGATCCTCCCAAGTCCTACTATAGATCAAGATGTCATCAAAGAATACCAAAACAAACTTCCTCAATTGTGAAATGAATACCTGGTTCATACATGATTGAAATGTAATGGGGGCATTGGTTAACTCGAATGGCATGACCAAGAACTCATAGTGCCCATAATGACACCTGAAAGCTGCCTTGTACACATCCTCTTCTTGCATTCTTATCTGATGATACGCTGAATGCAAGTCAATCTTGGAGAAATATACTGCACCATGAAGCTCATCGATCCTAGGAATGGGATAGCGATTTTTGATTGTCCTCTTGTTGAGTGCTCTATAATCAATGCACATCCTCAACGTCCCGTCCTTTTTCTTGATCAACACCACCTAGGAAGCAAAAGGGCTAGAGCTTGGACGAATATGTCCCATATCAAGCAACTCCTTGATCGTTTTCTCTATCTCCTCCTTGTATGCTCTTGAGTGACGGTAGGGTGTAGTGATGACAGGTTTGGCTCACTCCTCAAGATCAATCACATGCTGGAAACCCCTCTCCGGAGGTAGACCATGAGGTATATCATCAAAAACCTTGCTGTAACTCTCCAAAATGGGCTGAATATCCATGTGGAAGGTCTTCCCTTCCTTGGAAGGCTGCGTATCTATGATCAAGCATTCGGCTGCCCAAGCAATTTTATCTCTACGAAATGCTCTCTCCATACGCTTTGCTGAAACCACCATGGGGTCACCATTGGAGAGGCCACGAAGGGTCACCTCCTTCCCATTAGCTTTGAATTTAAGCTCCATTGTTTGCTAGTTCTGCGTGTATTCTCCGAGTGAGTGCAACCATTGCACTCCAAGAACCATCTCGGTATCTCCTATACCGATCACATAGAAGTCATCTCTCATCTTATGGCCACCAAGAGTCAAATTCAGCTGCTGAATTCTTCAATTGCATGGAAGAATGTAGCCATCTACCACTGTGGCATTGAATCCTCCGAAATCCCGTGTCTTCAACCCCAATTTAGCCACTAATTTTTCATCAATAAAATAATGAGTGTCCCCACTATCAATCAAGACATTCACTCGCTGCCCTTGTAAAACTCCTTTGACTCGAAATGAATTGTACCTTGGTGCTCCCGATAGGGCTGCAAGGGTTCTCCTTGGATGCTCTTCTCCTTTGGGTTCATTCTCTTCAATCACTGTTAATTCTGGATCAACTTCTTCTTCCTCAGAATCATCACTCGTATAGACCTCAATGTAGTGTATCTTACCCTTCCCCAAACAATGATGTCCTTTTTGCCATGGTGCTTTATAGTCAAAACATAACAACCTCCTTCGAAGCTCATTCTTTGACATTTCCGAAGGGTTAGGTCTAAATGGTGCCTTTCTTGGGGGTGGGAGGTCTCTTTGAGAAAACTTCTTGGCCATGACTGGTGGAGCCTTACTGGAGTGTGATTTGCCTTTCATCAATGAATCTTCCAAGTTCAAAGCCCTCCTAATGGCGTCTTGAAGTGAGCTTGGATCAATGCCTTTACCAAACCTCTAAGGGGTTCAGGGAGGCCTTCAACAAAGAGGACTATGAGCCTTCTTTTTGTCACATCTGGAACCATCACCACTAATCTCTCAAACTCAGCAACATAGTTCTCCACCTTATCTTCTTGCTTCAGTTGTGCCAACTCCTGGAAGTGAATTTCTGGATCCTTCCTATCAAATCTCTCTATTAACATTTGATTGAATTCTTCCAATGTCTTGATGGAATTGTGGCCTTGCGTCACCATACCGTGATACAACCATTTGTGGGCCAACCCCTCAAGGTGTAGGGTAGCGAATTTGATGGCTTCTTTTTCGAACATGGGATTCAAGAAGTATGTGTCTAATTTCTGCAACCAAGCCCTTGCTGATGAACCCCTTGAGCCATCAAAAACTGGGATAGTGATTTTACCCAAACGATATTGGATGTCTTTCCTCTCTTCATACCTTTTCCTCCTATGCCCTCTTCTGGTTTTCATATCATGGAATTGTGAAAATGATACCTCTCTACGGAAGGTTGGACTTTGAGCATGATACTCATTATATAATTTGGCCATGTCCTCCTCTCCTTCAGGTGGGGTCTCTGCTTCATTTTCTGCCCCTTGATCCAAGAATTTGGCTTTGAAAAACTTGGTGGAGGCTGCTGGTTTTTGTATCCCTGAATTGCTGCTCTCCATGCCATTTTGAGTTGATTTACCAACACCTAATTGCCGGTTCAATCCCCTCAAGAGTTGGACCATCTCCACCATAGTGTCCTTCATAGTAGATTGAAACTCTTTCGACTCCTTGACGAACTGATGTCCATCATCCTCATCACCCATTGCCTTCTTCCTCTCTCTGAGATGATATCTCAGATCTCTATCACTCATGTATAGATGCACAGGCTGGCAGGTCGAGTGGCTCTGATACCACTATACTATGCTGGCTTAAGAAAAACACTTCTAGCAGATTTAACCAATAAAATGTTTGAGAACAGTCTAGCCAAATTGTTAATTCAAATAACAACCATGCCACTGTCAGATATATGTCCCCTAAATCACATAGAATGAAACCAAAACTGGTGCAGAATCACAGCGCATAAGAACAAAAATTACTGGCAAAACAGTTTGAAAACTCAATACACTACAGAATAAAAAAATCACTTAGCATCCAAGATCCATAGTAGATATGCATGAAATGAATGGCAAATTCATGTAAGAGTGAAAACTGGAAGATAAGCGAACCAACAATTGTAACATTCAAATCGCAAACTCATCAAGAGTTCATAGAACTTCGGTCCTTGCAGAAATTATCTGAAATTCACAGCCAACAAATTCTTGCACAGCCAAAATGGCTATACAACCACCCGTGCCTGGATCTGGAGATGCTTGCGTAGGATATCTTGTTGACCACTATGACTAGAGGTTGCTACCGACTGATGAAGGACCAGACACAACTTAAATCCTATTCTCTGCTCATTCACTCCAATTCCGAACGAGTGCCGTGATGTGTTCCAGGTATAAGGCGGATATTAAAGGGATGATAGTATGTCAATCTTCAGACTCACGTCCTTGGATATTCACAACTCCAGATTTGCTAGATACTCCCGTTGACTAGCGTTGAAAGCGTCTAAGAGGATGGGGACGGCTTGGGGCCAGAGCAATAGCTTGGCCACAAGATGGTATAATCGTTCCCTCCCAGCACTTGCACTAAAAATAGTGATCGCTTAGACAATGGTGGAAAGATTGAATTCCAAGACAAACTCACAGGATTGGGGTTGCGTCCAATACTTGTGTGTGAATCGGCTAGGGGCTGCGTCCCAGCAGATTCGCATAGATGTTCTCATCCAAACTCGTCATGCTCTCCAGAGTCAAATGACCCTGCATATATATGAGATCACTGCCTTCCTCAAATGAGGTTGGCCAAACAAGGAACTTGCCTTTCCAAAGGGGTCGGCCACAAATAGGATATAAATTTAAATATTATTTAAATAATTTAAATTTAAATTTAATATATTATATTAGTGGTGTTAGAAAACACCTCTCCCCGGCACAAACTCTTTTGGAATCGCCTTAAGAGGCGGGGACATGACATAACAGTTCATTAGATAATTCAGTTTTAATACTTAGAATGTGTCTCAGAAAATATAAAACTTATTCTCTTATGTTTGCTGTGAATCTTCCTCCAATCTGCAGTGATCTCTCTTTATTTAAATGCCTTTGAAATGTTTTAGAGTCTCTCTTCATTAGGGGTTTTCGTCCACTAATTTTGTGGTAGAAGTTAAGGGGTTTTCATCCTTTAATTTCAAACCTTGAGGGGTTTCATTCTCAGGTTGTTGAACCATGGTTCATGTTCCACAAGGGATGAAAATCAGATATAAAATATATTTCTTGATGATGCCTGCTTCACCTTGCTTAACTCTATTAAATAGAATCTTGTTCCAACAGTCACCACTCTTTCAATGCCCTTTGAAAAATAAACTTTAATTATAACTTCATTAATTAATCCAAGCGTTGCCTTTTGTGATTTCTTTTTATTTGGTATCTTTTGTCTTTAAGTGCTTGCTGATGTGGTTTGTCTTATTCAGCAGCTCTAATTCCTTTGGCAGTTACTGAAATTAGTGGCAGTTTGAAAAAGTAACCCTCCCTTGTCCTGTAGCAGCTGCTCATAATTGGGTCCTCTTTTAACTGCCTTACTAAGATTTTTAAATAATTTAATGTGGGTTTAATTTTTGAGTTGGGGGCATTGCATTTTTAACATGAATAATGCTTGATGTTTCAGTTTGAGTCCAAAATAGTGGGAAGGTTATTAATTCTATAGAAAGCACTAAGAACATTTACACTAAAATTCATTTGAAACCATTGCAATTTTAGGCTTTTGGGGTATGAAAAACTCTATAGCAAGATGAGATGATCAGTAACTGAAATAACAATTCCAATAAGATCTATCAGAATAAGTTTGAACCTGCATGGGAAAAGCTTTTGCTACGGCGGGTAGGGTTTCTGCAAATCTAATCCGCCCCAACATGTACCCCCTTTTCCTTTCTCTGCTGCTGCTGCCTGATCAAGTTTTCTTGAATGTTTCAAGCAAAAATTGTTGCTGAAGGCCTTCTACCATGTTACCTCCGGTTTGGTTAAATCTGCTCCCCTTGGAATCTCAAACACCTTTGTTCCTTGACTGAAGTACCTGCTGAAAATGTGATTCATTCTGTCAACAAGCTGACTAAATGAGCTTTAGTTGGCAGATTCACAGGGCTTTGACCGAGCCTCACAAACTCTTGCTATGTGGACATGAGTATTTCTCAGTTATTTTATGGGTCCAAAGAGGAGTGTGATGCCATCTTCATGGTGGCCCATGGTTTATGAGCTCAAGTGCTTTGTTCCTAAATTTCTGGTCCACCCATTTCGACCTACAGGTGGATGTGCCCGAGGAAGTGCTGGTTTGAGTGAGGCTTCCTTTTCTTTCCTTACATCATTGGAATAGACCCTCTTTAGAATTCATTCACAATAAAACTGGGAAATTCCTTGACTGGGTTCCTACTAAATCTCTTCATGCTGCCTGTGCTTGCATATGTATCCAAGAAAATCCTAAAAGAGGTTTACCTGAAGCCATTGACATACAGGTCTTGGAATCGATCCACACCCAAGTGTTGGATTATTAGCACTTGCCTTTTAAATGTCTGTCCTATCATGAGTATGGTAACTTTTCCACTGTTTGCTTTCTCAATCAAGTAGGTCAAACTAGGAAGGTTTAGCCTAGAATTGATAGATTTCAAAAAGTCTAAAGCAAGGAGAGGAATAGAAGGTCCAGGAGCAAAAAACTCAGATCCTCCTAGGAATTCAAACAGATTTGATGCTTTAATATCTGATCAAGAAAAAGATATACAATCTTAATCCGAACCTGAAGAGGAAAACCATGAATAAGCCACTCAAGGAGTAGTGCTGGTCAATTAGACTCTACAAGAAGGCCCTCTTGAAGAACCAAATGATGAAGTTGCCAAAGTAAGCCAAACTGACTAGTCGAAGATATCTTTATTGCTGGATTTAGCACCAATCTTTTTCTTACTAGATTGTCCTCCAAACTGGGCAGGAAAACAAACCAAGAAATCAGACTCAATGTAGTAGCCAAGACTCAATTGATTCTAGAAGGTTTTTCCAAAGGCAAGAAACCCTCCAAAAAATGATATTGCTCTCGTGGAACTGTTGAGGCCTAGGTGGTGCCCCTAAAGAAACAACCTCAGGGAATTCTTCAAAGATCAATGCCCTTGAGTACTAGGAATTCAAGAGACTAAGTTAGGTCAAAAGGGTGCCGCTAATACCTAGAGATCTATTTGGAACAGATCTGAAGCTGAAGTTATCAGTGCTAGGGGACCTCTAGAGATCTTCTAACAACACTCAATTGACTCTAAAAGGATTTTCCAAAGGCAAGAAACCCTCCAAAACATGGTATTGCTCTCATGGAACTGTTGAGGCCTATGTGGTGCACTTACAAGAATGTAGTAGCCAAGACTCAATTGAGTCTAGAATGTAGTGGCTGCTATGTCTCAAATCAACACCTGAATTTTACATCTAATCGATAAGAGTTATTGGTGGTCCTCGACCATAAGGAAAAACTAAAAGGGACTTAATTGCACATGGTTCCTTATCTCTTTATGTAATGTTTAGAATGCAAACTAAAGTTATAATTGTAATAAAATTAATCCCTGCATAAGACGGTGATTGGGGATCACATTGAGATCTTAGGAAATCTTTGCAAGGCTTTAGATAGTCATTGATATTTATTTTTCCCTTTTTGAGGTTAGAGTCTCCTATCTAGTTGCCATGTTAATTATTAATTATTTCTGTAAGTATCTCTTCAAAAATAAATTCCGAAAAGTTTATTACATGATACGGGATATCGAATCCAGCCAGGGAAGATGAGAACTTCAACTATTGGTTATAGATACAGAAGAACTCATTGATGGGAAGCCCTGTATAGGTTGATATGTCTTTTGAAATCTCTTTAAAAAGATTACGTTGGTATGAAGATATTTGATGCTAATGATTAGCACTCTTACCTTTATATTACAGTCAGGAAACAGCAAAGAACCAGTTATTGGCACAATGGTATTTGAACTGTTATTAAAATATACTATCACCTGACCATGGTATGAACATGTTTATGCTCATGCATGGAATAATAAGTTATAGTAATTGAGGCGATGTTACATGCTTTGTTTATAAATTTATACAAATGAACTTCCTCTAAGAATGCAATTCTTGTGTTAACTGATTTGTTGTGTTTGTTAATGTAGGGTTATATAATTGAAGATTAAAAAATTACCAAAAGTTTCCTCTAGAATTAGCTGTATGAGAGAGTTTAGACAATTTAAATTCAAGCTGGCTTTATTTGTTAAAGTTAAAAGCAAGTTTTTCTGTTAAGATCTTGAGTCATTGCCTCTTGGGGCATAATCTGAGACATTAGCCTTTCTGGCCTTCTATGGGAGATATTTACTTTGTGACACTATCAGATTGATGTAATTACTTGTTCCGTGATGTTTTATAAGATGCATTTCAGGGAAAATAAAGAATTACATGATAGTGTTGTATGCTATAGTATGTAACACACTAAAATGTTCACAAGCTGAACATACCTTATGCTTAATAATAGCTAAATTATATTTTCTTTAGTTGCCTATTTGAAAAACTATTCACTATATAACTTATGGAAGCCTAAATATTTTAAGTAGGGAAATAATACGCTGTTTAAAATTGGTATAAAATGCCAACTTGTGTATTTGATAGTTGAGTTGAACATCTAGTCATATATTTCTCCCTAGTAAAGGTCAATCCAAGATTTTCAAGCATTACCAAACAATGGAAAATTTTGAACTTTTTTGTTTTTACTTTTTAACACTCTCTTTTGATAATTGGAGCAAATTTTTATTTTTTAGTTAGCAAGTTATGAATTTGCAACCAATTAGCTCAAGAACCTAGCTATATTGGAACCTCTTTCAATTGTTTATTGAGTGGTTCTTTGACCAAAATGTTTTCTTGTCTCCAGTGGCATTGGATCAAGTACGCTAAGGTTACATTTGGAGCTGATCATTTTGTGGAAAGAAATTTTATGATCCAAATTCAAGTTGCTTCAAGTCACAATTGAGAGTATAGCAAGAAGGATTCAAACAATTGACTTTCATCCTTTATTTTCTGACATGGTGATTTCAAGTTACACTTCAGCATTGAGGTCATTGACAACAACATACTCTACTAGGGATGGCACAATCAGACCAAAAGGTTGGAAAAGGTTCAGCTGTATTGATCTACACACATGTGAGCTGGTTAGTATAAAATGTCTAGTGAATTATGTTTATGTTATTACTATAAATTCTTTGATAATTGGATGCATTAAAATGATTAGTGCATGTTTTATATCTTGTAGGATTTATAGTTAACAATATTGGTGTTTACCTAGGTTCCCTATTTTTCTGGGATGACTGGTGATAAAGAGGGTGGTTTTGAGGGGTAATTACATTCTCTATTTGTTTGAGAGCTTGATTCATCAAACTTAGGTGTAATACTTCTAATCATTATAATCTAATATTATCTGTTAAGTTGATTGCTTAAGCATTTCACTTGGTTAAAGATACTCAATGTAAAGTGTTATTGGATGCCGAATTGTGTAGATGCATAGAGGCTTCTCCATGTGGAGGGTAAAATTAATTGACAAGTTCATGTGTTGAATCGTTTAGTGCATGTCTTGTATCTTGTAGGATTTTATAGTTAAATGAAAATGGTGTTTAGCTAGGTTTTTTAGGCAATAAATGTGTTTCTGGGATGAATCATGATAAAGAAGGGATAAAGTGGGAGTCACAAACCCTATTAGTTTGAGAGCTCGATTCTCCTGACTTAGCCTTAAGATTTCCTATCACTCCAATCTGATATTATCTGTGCAGTTGATCGCTTCAGCATTTCACTTGGTAAAATATATTCATAAGTGTAAAGTAGAATTGGATACTGAATTGTGTGGATATTCAGAGGCTTCACCACCTAGAGAGTAAAATTAATTGGCAAGAATTTACAGAAAAAGAAACACTAATGAATGGTAGAGTCAGTATTTACAAACCAGAAAAGAGGGCATAGAGAGGTAATATTAAATGATAAATTACATTTTGTTTACCTTTTATTTTTGTAATATTCTGAAGTAACAATTAAACATCCACACTATAAAAAGGGGAATGATATAAAAATTACATTATATTAATATCCTAAGAGGGCATATAGATTATATTCTGTTAATCTCCTTTTAAGGTGTTAAAATAATGGGTACTTTTGGAATATGTGCAACCAGAGGAAATTGTTCTGAAGAAGATCAATATATGTTAACATCCAAGAGTTTCAATTTCTTAATTCTCTTCTTCAAATTTGGGATTTTTTTCTTCTTTTTGTTTCTTGCCATCCCTATTTAGGAAATCTGTGTAACATAGTCATGGATGTATCCATATAGTATTGTATTTGTGGATCAATGGAAATTACCTAAGTTGCCGGTACGGGTACGGGTTCGGATACGGGTACGGATGTGGGTATGCCGATACGGAATTTTTCTTTTCTTTTCTTGGGTACGGGTACGGGTACGGGAGTATATATATATACATATATGTGTGTGTGTGTGTTAAAAATTATAAATTTATAAGAATAGTGATGCTCATAATTGCCAATAAATAGAATACAACATAATTTTGACACAGTAACTTATAATAGTTCAATTAATGATCACTTCACAAGTACAGTAATTGATTCTCCTTAAAAAGTATAGTAGACAAAATAAAAACTCAAAGAAGACTTCATAACTTACTAGTTTCTTGGTCAAATATAGATCATGACTCAATGAAAAGTAGAATATTGCACTCAATGCAACATAATCATCAAACAAAATAGTCAATGTAAGTGGTATAGAAGTTAATGCTGTCTATGTAGCAGAGATCTTTGGTCAACATAGTCAGTATGGCAGAGCTCTTTGGCCAACATTGTCAAATAACCACATTTAAGAAGAGTCAATCAAACAAGGATCAATGCAGGTGTAGAGGGTCAATGTTGAAGATCTGGTGTGTTGATTCACAAATGATGTCAAATTTATAGTCTGGCCCAAACATTGTCTTTTTCCCCCTCCTAAAATATTGCTGGTCAAATGAGAGAATAAATGATGGAATGATGCGTTCATGAGGATCAATTAATGCTATCTACACATGTTCAATTTGAAATAATAGCCCTAAATTTTTTAAACAATGGTTATAAGTTCTTGGTCTACCAAGACAATATCAAATTTTTACTGCTTGGGTGCCTCGGTTCTTTGTGGGCCCTTCATAGAAGAACCCACAGAGAACTCAGGCACCTTAGTTCTTTGTGGGTCCTTCTCAGAAGAACCCACAAAGAACCTAGGTGCTTGGGTTCTTTGTGGGTCCTTCACAAAAGAACCCAAAAAGAACCTTAGTGCGCAAGCCGTACTCAAAACTGTACCCGAACCGAACCCATACCTAAACTGTACCCACATGGGTTCTTGGGGAAAATATGAAGAACCCGGTAACTTAGGAAATTACCGTATTTTGGTGTGTGTATCCACATTTGTATGCTAGTAACTTAGGTTTTTTTTGATTCATGATAAATTTTTTTAGCTTAGTTCCATGTAAGAAAAAATCGCTATGATTTGGGCAATTTCTATATACTTTTTGAGTAACCCTCCTTTCAAATATCAGTTATTGTTTATCTTCTTGAGAATCTTCTTTGGATCCTCTGCCTAAACAATATGTGTCCCTAAACTTTACTAGTGCTTCTAAAGGTAATTTAGATAGAGATAGTGCTAAATGCTTCTTGACAATCAAGGGGGTATGTTGATGGAATATGCAACTATATCACAGAGTAAATGATAATTTATCAAACCTTGATGCTGGCATATACGCAATAAAATCTGTATTGAACATTAGCTGAGAAAATTGATGTTTAAATAAGACTCCCATTGTTAGCCATCTCTTCAATTCTTAAACTCCTAACTCTTCAACTGGTTGGCTACTTGAATCCATTGATTATTAGATTTTGTAACTCTAGAGCTATTGGTTAAATTATGTCCTTTCAGGCCATCGTGTTCTTAGTTGTGAGCAACAACTTGCTTGGGATGCTAAAGATTCTCACACACACATGTGTAGAGGGAAGGAGGGAGAGACCTCTAGGGAACCCCAACCTTTGTCCTTTCATTTTGGGTGAAATGGCTTTACTTTATTTTGGTATTGTGGGTCTTCTAACCTTTCTACCCATTGCTAGGATCACAGGGATAAGCACATATTGCTGGTTTCTTCTTTACCACCTAACATTTCTCGTCCTTGGGTCTTGTTGTGACCTTTTCACACATCGCCCCATTGCAAATGGGGACCCCCAGTAGTTTGCTTCTTTTTAGGGTTTGCTTTCGCGCAACGGTTTTATGAGGTCACTGGTTTGAGAGTTTCAAGTCAGTCTTTTGAGAGTCATTCGAGCCAAGTTGAGAATACATGCTTGAATCAGCGCCTAAACGTCATGAAAGGGCTCAGAAGGTCTGGGAGACGAGGATCACTTGTGCTTTGGGCCAATTTTGACACTTCCTACTTTTTAGGGAATCTGCTTTTTTGCTTTTTCGCTTTTTCATTTTTGGCATTTTTGGACCAAACTGGCTTCCCTATTTTTTAGGGATTTTGCTTTTTCTATTTTTAGAAAGTCAACCCTGGTCAACAAGTCAACGTTTCCATTTTTAGAACCAAAAATCAGCCAAAAAATCATTGAAAAATCAAGGTAAAAATTGAAAAATCAATTAAAAATCAAGCAAAAATCAAGAAAAGCATGAGAAAATCAACGAAAAATCAACCCAAAAGCATGAAATTCATTGTAAATTTGCCAAAGTCTGGAGAAATTCGCCCATGGAGGAGAAAATGGCAATGAAAATGGCTAAGGCATTGGCAAGTCCGCCCTTGCCATGGAGATGAGGATGGCGAGAAATTCTTGAAGTCCGCCATAAAATGGCAAGACACCTCCAAAGTACGCCATGCCTTGGATGAGGCAATGGCAAGGACATCTTGAAGTCCGCCCCAGCATGGCAAGGAGGCAAGGAAGTCTGCCCAAGCATAGAGAGTGTGAAGTCCACCCAAGTGGAGAGAAATGAGGGACGTCCATTTGTAAGCCAAGTCCGCCCTTGGCTAGAAAGGGGAAATGTCAAGACACCTCCAAAGTCTGCCATGCCTTGAGAGGGGAATGGAAAGAAGTTTTTGAAGTCCGCCCCACCATGGAAAGGGGTTGGTAAAGTCCGCCTAGCCTAGAAGAGGAGAGAAAATTCAAAATTTGGCTAAGTCTGGAGGTCTATCAGGAAAAGAAATTGAAAATTTGCCTAAGTATGGATGCCTAGAGGGAGAAATTTCATAAAATTTGGCTAAGTGCAAAGAAGAAAATGTATATGGTAGAGAGGTTAGAAAGTCCGCCCCTGGCTAAAAGGGATGAAAATTTGTCTAAGTATCATGGAAATTGGCCTAGGAAAAACGTCCAAACACATACTTTGCCTAGAGAAAATCGTCCAAGCAAGAGGAAAATTTGATTTTGGCAGAGAAAATGTGCCCGACACAATTTGAAGTTCACCATGGCAGAAGAAAATGAGGATCTGGCATAATATTTGTTGGCAAGATGGCTAAAAAAAATTTCAACTTGGCTAGATGGAAAGTGAAATAACTTGGAAAATAAATATTTAGCCAAGAAAAAATTAAAATAGCCATGGGTCAAAAATGAACAAGTTGGAAATAAATTAAATATTTTTAACACTTTGGATAATTTATTTTTGACGCTTAGAAATATAAAATGCCTCGGACAAAAATAAAATTCGTTGGAGATGTCTTGGATGAAATTCATGGAAGAAAATAAATTACACCGGAAAAAGAGAAAATTCATGAGCAAAATAAATTCGCCTTGAAAAAAAAATCAAATTTAATTTAATTGGACATTTGATATTTCTTCCAAAATTTTGAAAATGAAAGATAAACGTCTAGCAAAAATCGAATTTTGGAGAATCAAAGGGATTTGCTTGGATAAGCTCGCCATGAAGTTTTCTGAAAAAGAATAGAAACTTGCCTGATTGAAGAGGAGAAAACAAATTGAAATCGAGAGGAAAAAATGCAGTTGCTAAAACAAATCAAATTCTTCAGCATTATAATGAGACTCATCAACTCATTTTTCACAGACTCAGCTGAAGAGAAATTAATCTCTCAAAGTTGTAAGAAAATTGAGGCAAGATCAATTCTTTTGCAGGCAAGGTCGATTTTCTCAGAGGAAGGAGTAATTTTTATGCTAAGGAAGTAATTTCTTGGCTGAAAGTCGAACTTTTCAGCAAAGTTGGCACACTTTGCCATTTGATTTTTGATTGAATTCTCAAAATCTGAATCTGATTTGCAGCCAGAAGGTTTTTCCCTGAGGTTTGAAGTTTAGTTGGCTAAATTCATCAATTCTTCTTCTATTTTTTTCATTCTGGCTAAGTTCTAGCCAAATCTCAAGCAAATTCATTTACTTTCAGCTTGCTTTTTCGCAGAATTTCAATCTTTTAATAAGCTGAAAGTAAAATTTTGGAATAAAAGGCACAGGAATAAATTATATTTTAAAGTCTCCGTATTAATGTTAGTGTTTTTACCGCAGGTTAATGACCACGACAGGAGAACCATCAAAGAAGGTGCCGATGAAGTTCGCTAGTAAAGGGGTACAACGAGAGTCGAAGATCAATTCAAAATGGAAAAATGTTGTAGACACTGATCTTGGACATGTAGACTTCGCAGAGTTTAAAAAGAGGGTATATGGACATGCCGGGTTACTGACACCAATTGCCAGACGGATGGTGAGGAACGAAAATTTCCAAGTAGCCGGATTCCTGCTTGCAATAGAATGTGCCAAGTTGATGGTAGAATGCGCCATTCATTATGATGCGCAGGAGAGACAAATTGTGGCACCTGACGGAAGGATTCTAGCTCACCTTGGCGAAATGGCAATCCAGGAGGCGTTTGGCATCTCAACACATCACCGGACCGTTTATAAGACCAAGGAGGACGCCAAGAGATTGTATGATAGCCATTCTAAGTTGTTTGCCACAAATATTAACAAATCATGGCTGGAGAAGTCTAACCATCCACAAAGAAGATGCTGAAGAAGTTGCGTCTGACAGACTTTAAGGAGGATTATGGAGATATCATTTTGATGCTGAACAGGATAGCCGACAATCCACAAGGCGCATATTTTGAGACATGGATGTATTATTTTATAGATGAAATCATTTCCGGCGTGAGGATGTTCAACTGGTCTTGAATGATAAGCGACAATCTCCATGAGCAGTTAATCTATTTTGAAAAGACCAAGTCTTTCCACATGAGCTCATATGTCGTCTATTTGTTGGCCAAAACGTACAGATACTTAGGACTTATATGCAAAGGCAAAGTTGGCAATGGTGAGAATGAGTTCAAGTCCTATGACTGCTACCCGCAACTTCAACTCAGGGAGAAGTCTCATTTTAGGCGGGCACATGACGCTTTCCTCATGTTTATCACGAGAATACTTCAAGGAGGAACTCACCAGAGATTGAGTCATGAAGCCAAGAGTTTGATTAGTAGGTATGGATCCTAGTTTATCCAGTTTCCAAGGTTTACATATGTTAGGATCCAGGGATTCACTGGAAGTCCTTATAAGCTCCCTATCTATCCTACTAATTGGATGATTTTGCTGGAAGTCCTGAGACAGCTAGAAGAGTACCAAAACATCCAAAGGCCAAGTAAGAAGGCGGCTATTACTTTCCCATTCTTTATTGGGAATATGTTGGAGTCCTGTCCGTCAGCACAAGCAGCCGAGAGCGCCAGTCTAGAAATTCAATGGTACCCATTCACAGCTTATCGGTCTAGAGCCAATTTTGACCCTCATCATCACATTCGGACCATGGATGGGAAAAGATACAAACATAGAGTAGACCTGGAGGACTTCTGGGCAAATGCAGCTGACGAGTATGAAGTTAGAAAGAGGTTATGGTCTAGGGTGCTAGTAAATTTGATAAGAGCAACCGAACTTTGCTGGGTGCTTGATCAGTTGCAAGACGATGGGAATTATGTCCAGCCGAGCTTCGATGAGAGTTGGCCTCTTCCTTCCATGAAGTGGTCAGAGCTTGAGCATTCAGACTTGGCTACATTGATGAGACCAGTGATTAAGTATTCTTAGTAGTGGGTCGACCATCAGGTCCAGGAGTTGAGGCAGAAAAGGGTAACGCTCACGTATGATTTGCTGAGCGAGACAGAGTCATACTCCTCCAATGCCGGAGCATCCCACAATGATGATTTAGTTGAGATTGGCGAGAAGAGGAAAGAAGTAGTTGCAAGCATAGAACCTGCTCCAAAGCGATAGAGGATGGAGCCATCTTGTTCTGCAGAGTCTAGAAACATTGACGAGCTAGTAGCTACCGCAGACGAATCCTTGGCTGAGATGATGAGACCTTCTACCGTTCAGGAGAAGAACAATGAGCCGATCCAGTTGGATGACGATGGGCCCCCATCTCCTACGGGCATAGAAGTATTGGGTTTGGATAATGAAATGGAAGTCCAAAATGATGATTTCGAAGAGGGAATGATTTCCGCCCTCAGAGGAGTCTTGGATATTCCAAATGAAGTGAACATTTAGGAAGAGGATAGTATCGAGCAGCCTACCATTCCGGATTGGCTAAAGGAGAGGATAAAAATTCAGGCACCAGTTGTGGTCCAAGAAGAAGATGATACTGTGGATTTCTTGGCGAGGTTGGAACAAGTTGCTACTAAGAAACCTGCCAAGAAGTTTTTCACAATTTAGAGGGATGAAGTCGGCAGCCGTTCCATATAGATCGTAGTACCAACAGTTGATAAAGCACAAGATGAGATCACTCCCCAGGAATACGCCATAACCACTATAGACCTTGGCCCAACAACAAAAGGCCAGGAGGTAGAAGAACTGGATAACTCCGTCTCAACTATCAAGGCGAGATTGGAAAAGGAATTGGTGAAAAAGAAAGAGTACAAAAGGAAGGTCGAGTGCTTGAAGGAGTATATACAACATCTGACCCAACCACTCAATCAGGGTGATGCAGTATCTCCTCCTCTTCTCAATTCCTCGCAGGAGATGGCCAAGGATGTGGAAGAAGGGATGGTCACGGCCAAGGAGGCCCATGAATGGATAGCAAGCAAGGGCACATAAGCAACTTTGTTCATGGAGAGATTGACACTCACTTATGGACAGACTTCCTCATTCCTTTCTAGACTGGCCGTCATGGTAGAAACTTGGGACAACCTCCCAGATATTCAGGAGAGGCTCATTCCATGCCTCAGAGTACTGAAGGGTGTTCCAAAGGAAGAATTGGTTGAGGGAAAGGTGATTGCTGCGGGAGCTGCTTATGAATTTCATCATTGGTTTTGGGCATTAACAATACGGAGTGAGGTTCTGGAGAAGGCAAAGGCAGATGGGCTCAGAGTTGAGGAGCAAGCCAAGGAAATCCAAAGGAAGATTTATATGATAGCTGCAGATGTGTTTGACAAAGAGATTGTTTGAGAGAACGACATGCAGCTGGAAAGGTTGAAGCATAAGGTTCAGGAAGTCTTCTTCTCTACTGCAGGACCAATTCTAAGATAGGATCTCACAAAGGTGGCGAACCTCTTGTCCATCCGAGATGATTTTGTGAAACAGGAAGCGGATTGGGAGAACACCTTCGCCAGATGTGCTGAGGATTTGGACGGGCTTGAATTCAGGATAAGCATGCTGCCACCAGTCACGATGGAGGAAGTCGTCACGATCATGTCCAGATTCGTCGAGCACAATGTTGCCCAGGAGGATAGGGACGAAATCCCTTGAAGATAGCTCCAACTGCCACCTCACTACTTGTTTACTGATGTTATTTCGGGAAACCCTAATTAGGGTTGAGTTGTATTAATCTTGGCCGTTGATGTTGTTTTAATCTTGGCCTTTCATTTGATTATGAAAACTCTATATAAACTTGTGATCTCTCACTTTCATTTGTGTGGAGACAGTGTACGAAATTGTTGCATTAGACTATTTCCGATAATAAAAGCTCTTATGCATGATTTGCTTTGAATCACTTTTATTGTCAAGTAGTGAGCAAGGTTACATAACTTCTTCAACCATAGATTAGAAATAGATTAGGATTAGATTACAATTAAAATAGAATTTGCTTTGAAAGTTTGTTAAGTGAATGCAAGATTTGATAGTATAGATTGATGGTGAAATATTGCTCATACTTTCTTCGGATGGATGATTTTCATTCGATGTGTAAAGTTAGCCTGGGCTTGTGATTGTGGATGCTTAACTTAGGTCTTATTCGAGGCTTGAAAATTATAATCACACCCTTGAAGATTGCACCCACTTTGTGTAGTTGTCCCAGGGAGGCAAAACAAAGTGTGGTTACCCGTTTCACTTGATCTTTACTGTCTCTTGAATTCCTAGGCATAGAATAGATCCTCTAAACCGTTATCTTTTTGCCTTTTTTTGAGATCCAAACTGAAAGTCCCAACGAAGAAGCCTTTAATGATAAATCCGTCTAAGTCCTGAACTTGTGAGAAATTCCTTAACATAAGTCCCTTTGTGTATTACTAGCATATCACAATGCCCATTGAGCTTATCCACATGTCATGACCTGACGAAAGAAACCTTGGAATCGCCATATGATCTTCTTGCAATCTTAGCATACGCGGTGATTTTCCAAGAGAGGATTAAGTGTCTTTGGACATTTTATTCTGTGTGTTCGGTGGATGATAAAACGTACACCAACAGGTCTTAAGAGAGGTTTTTGGGGTACTTTGCTCTCTCCTAGGGTTGTTCCACTAGGTTCCATGTGTCGTGGCCATTTTTCAATGGATATTATCACTTCTTACATTTGAAATTTTGTAGTGGTCGACAATGATGTGATTGGTTCTCCTGGCCCAAGCCTACTTGCAGATATTTGACAAAGCTATTTTTCATGCTCGGTTACAAATTTTGATCTGTAATGTCCCCTTCTTGAGCGTGATCAATTTAGTTGACCGTTGGCCTATTCTGGAGACTCAAATATGCCAACTAATTTTTTTCTTGAATTATCATAACACAAACCAGCACTAGCCAACTGGATTAGCGTTAGCATCAAACTGAAAACCAAGCTTAAAAGAAACTCAACGCCAAGAATGCACACTCAATCCCAATGAAGGAAAGGTGTTGTCATATGGCGGAGCAACTAATTGAAAACTGAAACAATAGGCGGATAACCAGCCATGAGAATTTCCACGCTACCACTTGAACAGTGGGGGGAAAACATTACAATACAAAACTAATTCATCTGCTGTGGCGGGCATCCATTTATGAGTGGGAATTCGCCACTTTACAGTGGCTGACTAAAGAGAGATTAATTGTTCTTTCTCCACACTGGCGGTAAACCATCCAGGGGTTACAAATGTATGAAATTATAACAAGTAATTGCAGCAATAACAATGGTTGGATTAGTACTACTAAATCTCAACCTTACAATCAAGGAATCTGCAAATACAAGTATTACAATGATAGAGAATAATGCTAAGATGTAAAAAATGAATGTTTTACAATGTTTATCCCTCAAATGATGAAGTATAGGCCAAAAACAGCAAACTAATGCAATCTGATATAAAAATCTAAGTTCTGGAAATTCTGATCAGCAAATAGAAAACACCATGAAATGCTCATAACTTCATCAATATACCTTCAAATTGACTGAAACCTTTTGCAAAGGCTCTCTAGGAGTATGGCGCCCAAGAACAAGTCATAAAACAGCATCAAATCCTCCACATTTATTTGGCACGAATCCCAATGTTCTCTACGAAGGTACGCCCTGGCTAGAAGGGCGATTTTGCTCTTAAAAATCAGGTTCTTTGAATTTAAATCTCATCTTCTATGAGAAGGGTCGCCCAATATCAACAATCACATAGCACGAATGCCCAGAATGAAATAAAATTTACTCACAAAGCTGTATACAAAATTCACTTTCAGCTGTAGATGAACTAGCAACTCAAAAATGATAATAAACTCCAAAATTCTTCAACAATAGGCTCAATTTGCTAGTCTGGATGAGAAGCAGCAATAAAACCAATTAGGTGTTGTCTTTCAAACACGAAATTGATTGGAATCTAGGAGGTAAGCATCCCTCGAAGAAATAATCACAATGTCATTTCGACAGCATAACTTTAGCAATTAACAATGGATGAAATGGAGTACAAAAGCTTTCAATAAATAAGAGCTCACCAAAACTCTTCAATTGCCTGAGAAGCAGCTCAAAAGACACAAGAGACCTTTCCCATTCCCAAAGACCAATCAACTTCTCAAGTGGCGTCCCAAAAGCCTCCCAA
Source organism: Sequoia sempervirens (assembly GCA_007258455.2). NCBI lineage: Eukaryota > Viridiplantae > Streptophyta > Pinopsida > Cupressales > Cupressaceae > Sequoia > Sequoia sempervirens. Next base: position 371,218,460 of record VDFB02353493.1, read on the forward strand.
GAATTTCACTTTATTCAAATAATATAAAAGTGGCATCCACTTTTGCTCAAGGAATAAAGTTCTTAATAAAATTAATAAAGCTCTTTATGAAGGCATACCCTTCATGGCCCCACTTTTAAAAACAACTTAAGTTATCTCCTTAGGCCAAGGGGGTGTCAACAGTGAATTAAAACATAATGCCTTTAATTAAATATTTTTTCACCAAATAAAGCTCTCTGAAGACCAAGCCAATATAATAACTGCTCCAACTGAGAAGGACTAAGAATGGACAACTGCAACTGCCACAACTAGCATTTACTAAAAATAGTAAACAACATGAAATGCCACAAAACTCCAAGCCAAGAAACCCTAATTTCACCTCATTCCAGTCTACGGGTTCCGGAATAGACTGATGAATCAAAGAAGAGCGTATGGCCAAAATGGGGACATTACAGTCCGCCCTTCCCAAAATTGCTTGTCCTCAAGCAATGCCACACCACTCCAAACTGATCCCACCAAACATGTAGGATCCCGGGGTCCCAAGTCCATCTCGGAAAGGTTCCATCATGCTGATGCTGCTCTACTCTGATCACACAAATGAAATCACTGCACCAGAACTGCACAAACCATCCCTGCAACCTCAAGGAGATAACATGCCTAAAATTCAAACTGAAAAACATGGAAGGAATGGAATCAAAATGTAGTAGCATCTCCTGCCCAATAAACTCTGAGGAATTAACATCTGCGATGTTAATGTCAATCACCATCCTGAGAATAAAGAAGATTACTCTAAACAACTCAAATATATTCTCATCAACATCACTGCTCAAAGCGTCAAACCATATCACATCAACAAAGGTAACTCCATCATAGCTATTTGTAAAAGAATAAACAGCCCTTTGCATGTTCATAACAGCCGCATCATCAAAGCTCCTCAAGGATGTATAATGCCTCTTCTGAATAATTCTAATATATGCAAGAAAATTTATGAAAACTCCCACTAAAATCTCAAAAGTCTCAAATAGTTGAACCCAAACAAGCAAGGGTTCGCTGCCCCAAACACTAGTGCAAGAAATTGTATAGAGTAAATCACTGGAAAGGAACTTAAACACTATCCAAATCTGGTCCAAATCACTATGGAGCATCATTTCCCACTTTTGAGGCCATAAACCATTACAGAAAAAAGATTGAGAAGAGGAAGAATGAATGTACCAGCTGCCTATGAAAACTGAAATGAACCTCTCAAAATCTGATTTTAAGAAAATCATCATGCAATGAACTGAACAGTTGCTGCAATATTGAAAATCAGCGTCCATAATAGAACGATTGTTCATGACCAAGGCTGAAAATATCTTCTCAAGAGACTCCAAACCAACATTAAACCATCCTTTGTTCGAAATATCTCTCCAATTCACCAGTTGATGAGCAAATAGAACCTTCAAATGATTGGCGAAGATGAGGACATCATCGGAGGATCTGAAAATTAAATTCTTATCTCTCCAAAGATTTCTCTTTCTAGTTGTAACAATCTCCATCAAGCCATATTGAGGATTCCAAACATGGATACTCGACTGAAAATGTTTTCCAATGCATCTGAAATAGTACACAACACTTCTCCAAGTACTAATCAAGGCAAAATGCAAACTCAAGAATTTAGAGTCTTCTTTGATAAACCCATGCAGCCCACTCATGAAAACATCAACATTAATGGAGCGCAAAACAAAAGTTGTTCTTAATTCCCATTCCCTCAAAGGACTAGGATGGGCCAAAACATCACTCAACTCAAGAGATAGATTGTTAAGAAAGTAAATAATTTGTTTAGGTTCAACTTTCTCCCAAACTTTATGAGTAATAAGTCTAGAATCTTTGCTTATTGCTGTTGCAATGGAGTGACCAGCAGCTACCACCAAATCAAGAATGAAAGACTCAACATTAGAGTTCAAAGAAATCTGCAAACAAGAGTAGGAACCACTGCTGCAATATTGAAAATCCACATTCATCTTGACCAAATTGCTCGAACACAAGGGTGGAAACACCCACTCTAAGAGTTCCATTACAGCCAAGAACCATTCTTTGCTCAAAATTTCTCTCCAATCCATTTGTTGATAAACAAATGGAATCATCAAGTGGCTGATAAGAAAGGAGAAAACACCATTAATTTTGAAAGTTTGATCCTTATCCCTCCAATGAACCTTCCTACCATACCCCAAAAGATTTTTCACAACAAATTTCTGAGTACCAATCAACTCCAATTGCACACCCAGAAAATTATTGACTTCTTTGGTAAACCATTGAAGTCTATCCAAGAAAGCTTCAAAAACAAGGGAGCCTGAAACAAACATCGTCTTCAAATCCTTCTCCCAAGACAAGATAGTGTGAGCATTACTCAATCCAAAGGATAAACTGTCAGGCATGTAAACAATATGTCTTACCAAAACATGTTTTAACACCTTGGTGTCAAAGATGGGGAAGTCGTCATGAATCAACACTTCCCATATGGAGACTGAATTCTCTAAACCTCTTATGCATTCACTTACAAACAAGCTTGGAGGATTATCAATCACATAATATATCTCGTCCCTACATTCTCTGAGAAGTTTGAAATCAACTAGCTGGTCTCCTACCTCCATTACACCCAACTGAACATTTGCTAACATGCACTTTGTTGATTTAAGCTCATGGCTGCAAGCTATCCCTTCTTGAGGCAAGTTCTCTTCCCAACTCAAGAGTTCACACTCTTGATTTACCTTCCAATTACCATCATCTTCATGAATCTCTTTAAAATTAAGCAAGGTTTCATCATTATGGAGTTCATTAATGCCTTCAACTATTTGCTTGATCTCCATAATCCTTGTATCAGCTTCTTGTCCTTCAAGTGTGGCTGCAATAGGAATTTGATTTTCTCCCTTGCATAAAGAGTGATGAGCTAAGGAAAGATCAAGGTAAAGACGATCAACTTCTTTCTCCTTCTCTTGGTAGGCATCATAGGTCTCTTCTGCAAACTTAATGGCATTATCCCTATCTGACAGTAAATGCAAATAATCTATCTTTAATGATTCCAATGCTTCTTTGGTAGTTTGCAACTTGGAAAGAGTGACTCCTTTAACTCCATTTTGTCTCTCTTCAAACTGTGACTTCCAGTAGAGTTCTTCAACAAAATTGTGTGTGCTATCAAATCTTGATAATGCTTTAACAATTTTCTCTTCTGAAACCATTAAGTTATCCTTCAAAACTTGCAGCTCTTTAGGCCCATGATCAAAATCAGCAAAGAAGCTTTGCTCATCAAACATCAACTTTTCTGATTTATTTTCTTTGACTTGATTCTCAAAATCAGCTTCCTTCCTAACAGCAATATTTTCAAACAATGAATCATTATTGATTGATTCTCTTAAAGTCTTGGTAGCAACATACTCTGCTTTAGTGGCTACTACTACCTCAAAGGAATCTTTATGGAGCTTTGCCAAACAAGCTTCTTCATCAAAGACAATGTCTTCTCCAATGACTTCATAGCTTGAAATACAAAATGAATTTTGAACTTTATCAGGATCAAAGGGAAATTTATCCCACTCAAGTTCTTTAGCATACCTTGGTGCCATCTCACCAGGATCCCAAATGCAAAAGGGTTGATTGTAATGATCAACAGGAACAAGATCTTCATGCTCCTCTTGGATTGTTGACTCATTGAATGAGTCACTCCTCATTCCATTCAAACTGAAATCTTCATCGGTAACTTCCTCCAAGAGCTTAGTTTGATGATCAAGCTCAATACCGCCTTCGCCACCGTCATTATACTGGAAATAAAAGTCATCAAAGTTGGCTGCTTTGATTAATTTATCATTTTTATCTTCAACAAACCCATCATGAAAAGATGTGTTGCTGATTTTATCATTAGCATCCACATACATACCAAAGAAATCTTCTTGGTCACTTGTCATAAGTTCTTCATATGTATTCAAAATTGATGTTGCCTCCCTGCACTCACCCTTAGCATGTGCGGACAACTGCATATCAATAGGTACTTCTTGAGAAACAGCCTTACAATCATTGAGAAACAACGTTTTATTTCTGACTTCTGCATTAATGACTACCTCATTTTTCTGCTCTATCTTCCTCAAGTGTGGCTTCAATTTTCTATCACACTGAATGAACAAATCTCTTATCAACATACCAGCAGTAGAGGAATTATTTCCTTCTTGTTCATGAATGTTTAATAGATAAGTTAAGACGGATTTTGGAATGTCATCCATCTCATTGATAGTTAAAATTAAAATGTTTCTCATTGCTGCAACTACATCCTCTTCTTGTTCACTCCAAGTTGAAATGAAGAGGTAATGGATCAAATAATATATTTGATCTTGCATACCCAATTCAACCAGCAAAATACTTGTTTTGAGTTCAGAAAACATCTTCAATATAGTAGCTCTTCTGGAGTACTGATTGCTATCAATTTCATCAAGGTCTTGAAAACTTTCCACTAACATATTTAATATGGTCTTCATAGTTTCGACATCATAGGGCAATTGGGGAATTACAATTCTTATTATCTCCATGAAACAGGAAGAAATCAGTAGCTTGGTTTCTTCATCAGGATGCCCCAACCAATAGGGCTGATTCAAAAAATTCACTGTAGGAGCTAGTGCCAACTCCATTTTCTCTGAAGGTGATTGCTTCACTTGTCTCAAACATTGTTCTAACAAATGAAGAATGTTTTGTTCATCTTCTCTTGACTGAAATTTTTTACCAAGTCTCTTTCCAGCCATAAAGAGAGTCTCTGCCAACTTCATTTCTTCTTCATTAGCCATGCCTAACTGCCAACTTCTGGATACCCCAAGGAGCTGAACTAAAATCTGCTCTGACTATCGGTGTAGTACCGGAGATCTCTGTCACTCATCTGATACACAACTGCAAATTTGCCACAGGATGGCAGGGTCTTCTGCTCTGATACCACTGAAATATGCTAACCAAATTTTTCGAAGAATTAACACAAGATAACCAGCAATAGATGATTGGATTAGCGTTAGCCCCAAATTAAAAATCTGAACTTGAATGGAAGATACTGAACTTGAACTGAAGAAACTGAACTTGAATGGAAGAACTACTCAACGTCAAGAATGTGCACTCAAGATCCCACTGAGGGCGAGGTGCTAACATATGACGGAGTCTAAGAAATTGAAATTATAAACTATTAGGCGGATAACCAGCCATGAGAAACAATTCCACGCTACCACCAAACAGTGGGGGGAAAAGATTACAAAGTAAAGCAATTCATCCGCTGCGGCGGGCATCCACAATGCTGTGGGGATTCACCACTTTGAAGTGGGTATAAGAGAGTTACAAAACAGTTTGTCCACACTGGCGGTAAACCATCCAGGGGTAATTTAATGATAGAACAGAAAAGTAATTGCAGAACTAAAGATTGGTTGGATTAGTAATGCTTAATCTCAACCTTACAAGGTAAACTCTGCAAATTACAAATTACATTGATAAGGAATGAACCTTAGATATTAGCATGAACTTTTACAATGATATAACTCTCAAAAACTGAAGTAAATGATCATAAACTGGAAGTTGCAACAATCTGATATAAAAATCAGAATTCTGGAAATTCAACCAGCAAACTGTGAAATCATAAAAATGCTCATAAGTTGATCAATTTACCTCCGAATGATGTGAAATCAGTTGCAGATGTTTTCTAGAAGAGGGGCGCCCAAGATGCAAATCAGAAACCATCCAGAAAGACTCCCATTTATTTAGCACGCATCCCAATGCCCATCAAAATGGTACGGCCTCCTCAAGAAATCGATTTTGCAAGATAAAAATAAACACTTGGAATTAAATTCCAATACTTTGTGGAAAGTGGCGCCTTGAGTCAATAGATGGATTGCCAAAATACCCAGAACATATAAAAATTCACTCCAAAAGATATGAACAAAAATCAGATTCAGCTATGTAAAAACCAGGAAACCAGAACTGTGAAAAAACTCCAAAATCTTCAATCTTTGATGCTCAATCTGCTAGTCTGAAGTTGAGAAGCAGCAATGTAACCAACTAGGTGTTATATTGCAAACACGAAATTGGATGAAAAGGCTAGGAGGTAGACATCCTCGAAGCAATATGTCAATTGTCATTTCGACAGCATAACTTTAGCATAATTTTCATAGATGAAATGCTGGAGCAAAAGCCTTCAATAAATAAGAGCTCACCAAAACTCTTCAATTGCCTGAGAAGCAGCTCAAAAGACACAAGAGACCTTTCCCATTCCCAAAGACCAATCAACTTCTCAAGTGGCGTCCCAAAAGCCTCCAAGAATTTCACTTTATTCAAATAATATAAAAGTGGCGTCCACTTTTGCTCAAGGAATAAAGTTCTTAATAAAATTAATAAAGCTCTTTATGAAGGCATACCCTTTATGGCCCCACTTTTAAAAACAACTTAAGTTATCTCCTTAGGCCAAGGGGGTGTCAACAGTGAATTAAAACATAATGCCATTAATTAAATATTTTTCACCAAATAAAGCTCTCTGAAGACCAAGCCAATATAATAACAACCGCTCCAACTGAGAAGGACTAAGAATGGACAACTGCAACTGCCACAACTAGTATTTACTAAAAATAGTAAATAACATGAAATGCCACAAAACTCCAAGCCAAGAAACCCTAATTTCACCTCATTCCAGTCTACGGGTTCCGGAATAGACTGATGAATCAAAGAAGAGCGTATGGCCAAAATGGGGACATTACAGTCCGCCCTTCCCAAAATTGCTTGTCCTCAAGCAATGCCACAACACTCCAAACTGATCCCACCAAACATGTAGGATCCCGGGGTCCCAAGTCCATCTCGGAAAGGTTCCATCATGTTGATGCTGCTCTACTCTGATCACACAAATGAAATCACTGCACCAGAACTGCACAAACCATCCCTGCAACCTCAAGGAGATAACATGCCTAAAATTCAAACTGAAAAACATGGAAGGAATGGAATCAAAATGTAGCAGCATCTCATGCCCAATAAACTCTGAGGAATTAACATCTGCGATGTTAATGTCAATCACCATCCTGAGAATAAAGAAGATTACTCTAAACAACTCAAATATATTCTCATCAACATCACTGCTCAAAGCGTCAAACCATATCACATCAACAAAGGTAACTCCATCATAGCTATTTGTAAAAGAATAAACAGCCCTTTGCATGTTCATAACAGCCGCATCATCAAAGCTCCTCAAGGATGTATAATGCCTCTTCTGAATAATTCTAATATATGCAAGAAAATTTATGAAAACTCCCACTAAAATCTCAAAAGTCTCAAATAGTTGAACCCAAACAAACAAGGGTTCGCTGCCCCAAACACTAGTGCAAGAAATTGTATAGATTAAATCACTGGAAGGAAACTTAAACACTATCCAAATCTGGTCCAAATCACTATGGAGCATCATTTCCCACTTTTGAGGCCATAAACCATTACTGAAAAAAGATTGAGAAGAGGAAGAATGAATGTACCAGCTGCCTATGAAAACTGAAATGAACCTCTCAAAATCTGATTTTAAGAAAATCATCATGCAATGAACTGAACAGTTGCTGCAATACTGAAAATCAGCGTCCATAATAGAACAATTGACCAAGGCTGAAAACATCTTCTCAAGAGACTCCAAACCAACATTAAACCATCCTTTGTTCGAAATATCTCTCCAATTCACCAGTTGATGAGCAAAAAGAACCTTCAAATGATTGGCGAAGATGAGGACATCATCGGAGGATCTGAAAATTAAATTCTTATCTCTCCAAAGATTTCTCTTTCTAGTTGTAACAATCTCCATCAAGCCATATTGAGGATTCCAAACATGGATACTCGACTGAAAATGTTTTCCAATGCATCTGAAATAGTACACAACACTTCTCCAAGTACTAATCAAGGCAAAATGCAAACTCAAGAATTTAGAGTCTTCTTTGATAAACCCATGCAGCCCACTCATGAAAACATCAACATTAATGGAGCGCACAACAAAAGTTGTTCTTAATTCCCATTCCCTCAAAGGACTAGGATGGGCCAAAACATCACTCAACTCAAGAGATAGATTGTTAAGAAAGTAAATAATTTGTTTAGGTTCAACTTTCTCCCAAACTTTATGAGTAATAAGTCTAGAATCTTCGCTTGTTGCTGTTGCAATGGAGTGACCAGCAGCTACCACCAAATCAAGAATGAAAGACTCAACATTAGAGTTCAAAGAAATCTGCAAACAAGAGTAGGAACAACTGCTGCAATATTGAAAATCCACATTCATCTTGACCAAATTGCTCGAACACAAGGGTGGAAACACCCACTCTAAGAGTTCCATTACAGCAAAGAACCATTCTTTGCTCAAAATTTCTCTCCAATCCATTTGTTGATAAACAAATGGAATCATCAAGTGGCTGATAAGAAAGGAGAAAACACCATTAATTTTGAAAGTTTGATCCTTATCCCTCCAATGAACCTTCCTACCATACCCCAAAAGATTTTTCACAACAAATTTCTGAGTACCAATCAACTCCAATTGCACACCCAGAAAATTATTGACTTCTTTGGTAAACCATTGAAGTCTATCCAAGAAAGCTTCAAAAACAAGGGAGCCTGAAACAAACATCGTCTTCAAATCCTTCTCCCAAGACAAGATAGTGTGAGCATTACTCAATCCAAAGGATAAACTGTCAGGCATGTAAACAATATGTCTTACCAAAACATGTTTTAACACCTTGGTGTCAAAGATGGGGAAGTCGTCATGAATCAACACTTCCCATATGGAGACTGAATTCTCTAAACCTCTTATGCATTCACTTACAAACAAGCTTGGAGGATTATCAATCACAGAATATATCTCGTCCCTACATTCTCTGAGAAGTTTGAAATCAACTAGCTGGTCTCCTACCTCCATTACACCCAACTGAACATTTGCTAACATGCACTTTGTTGATTTAAGCTCATGGCTGCAAGCTATCCCTTCTTGAGGCAAGTTCTCTTCCCAACTCAAGAGTTCACACTCTTGATTTACCTTCCAATTACCATCATCTTCATGAATCTCTTTAAAATTAAGCAAGGTTTCATCATTATGGAGTTCATTAATGCCTTCAACTATTTGCTTGATCTCCATAATCCTTGTATCAGCTTCTTGTCCTTCAAGTGTGGCTGCAATAGGAATTTGATTTTCTCCCTTGCATAAAGAGTGATGAGCTAAGGAAAGATCAAGGTAAAGACGATCAACTTCTTTCTCCTTCTCTTGGTAGGCATCATAGGTCTCTTCTGCAAACTTAATGGCATTATCCCTATCTGACAGTAAATGCAAATAATCTATCTTTAATGATTCCAATGCTTCTTTGGTAGTTTGCAACTTGGAAAGAGTGACTCCTTTAACTCCATTTTGTCTCTCTTCAAACTGTGACTTCCAGTAGAGTTCTTCAACAAAATTGTGTGTGCTATCAAATCTTGATAATGCTTTAACAATTTTCTCTTCTGAAACCATTAAGTTATCCTTCAAAACTTGCAGCTCTTTAGGCCCATGATCAAAATCAGCAAAGAAGCTTTGCTCATCAAACATCAACTTTTCTGATTTATTTTCTTTGACTTGATTCTCAAAATCAGCTTCCTTCCTAACAGCAATATTTTCAAACAATGAATCATTATTGATTGATTCTCTTAAAGTCTTGGTAGCAACATACTCTGCTTTAGTGGCTACTACTACCTCAAAGGAATCTTTATGGAGCTTTGCCAAACAAGCTTCTTCATCAAAGACAATGTCTTCTCCAATGACTTCATAGCTTGAAATACAAAATGAATTTTGAACTTTATCAGGATCAAAGGGAAATTTATCCCACTCAAGTTCTTTAGCATACCTTGGTGCCATCTCACCAGGATCCCAAATGCAAAAGGGTTGATTGGAATGATCAACAGGAACAAGATCTTCATGCTCCTCTTGGATTGTTGACTCATTGAATGAGTCATTCCTCATTCCATTCAAACTGAAATCTTCATCGGTAACTTCCTCCAAGAGCTTAGTTTGATGATCAAGCTCAATACCGCCTTCGCCACCGTCATTATACTGGAAATAAAAGTCATCAAAGTTGGCTGCTTTGATTAATTTATCATTTTTATCTTCAACAAACCCATCATGAAAAGATGTGTTGCTGATTTTATCATTAGCATCCACATACATACCAAAGAAATCTTCTTGGTCACTTGTCATAAGTTCTTCATATGTATTCAAAATTGATGTTGCCTCCCTGCACTCACCCTTAGCATGTGCGGACAACTGCATATCAATAGGTACTTCTTGAGAAACAGCCTTACAATCATTGAGAAACAACGTTTTATTTCTGACTTCTGCATTAATGACTACCTCATTTTTCTGCTCTATCTTCCTCAAGTGTGGCTTCAATTTTCTATCACACTGAATGAACAAATCTCTTATCAACATACCAGCAGTAGAGGAATTATTTCCTTCTTGTTCATGAATGTTTAATAGATAAGTTAAGACGGATTTTGGAATGTCATCCATCTCATTGATAGTTAAAATTAAAATGTTTCTCATTGCTGCAACTACATCCTCTTCTTGTTCACTCCAAGTTGAAATGAAGAGGTAATGGATCAAATAATATATTTGATCTTGCATACCCAATTCAACCAGCAAAATACTTGTTTTGAGTTCAGAAAACATCTTCAATATAGTAGCTCTTCTGGAGTGCTGATTGCTATCAATTTCATCAAGGTCTTGAAAACTTTCCACTATCATATTTAATATGGTCTTCATAGTTTTGACATCATAGGGCAATTGGGGAATTACAATTCTTATTATCTCCATGAAACAGGAAGAAATCAGTAGCTTGGTTTCTTCATCAGGATGCCCCAACCAATAGGGCTGATTCAAAAAATTCACTGTAGGAGCTAGTGCCAACTCCATTTTCTCTGAAGGTGATTGCTGCATATAATCCACTCCGAACAATGTTGTGCGAAGTGGCTGAAGCCCGATGACTTCCAATTCCAAACAGCCTGTTCTTGAAGGTCTCCAGGTTGACAGAGCCCAGGTTAGTGTCTGTCAACTTGCCCAGCTTTGAAATAAACTTAGACTTTGGCATGAATGTTTTGCTCAGCTTCTTGATCATAGCCTGTCTTGAGGCACCATTGTCCTTTCCAGTTGTCCTCGCTTCAGCCATCTGCAACATAACAAACATTCATCAGCAATTAAATTTAATAAAATAAGGCATTGTATAGGGGCTGCAGTTGAATTCTAGAAGCTGCAATAACTTTCTTGTTTGCAAACCTCAGCTTCTTCTCTTGAATAAGTTCGAATTCCAACACTTAGAACAGATTTCTAAGTGGACTTTGATGACTTTACTTCACTATCAGCAATCAGCAATTTCAATAATTTCGTATCAGCAATCAGCAATCAGCAAACTTTTAAAACTCTCAACTACTTCTTTGCTTCAAGGCGTCTTTCCTAACTGGCAACTTCGACTAAGCTCAATCAAATTTCAGCCACTAACAAAGTCGTACCTCTCAGCACAAGCCTTCAGCAACCTCTTTAATCAGCAAGGGCGCACCTCTCAGCACAATTCAGATTTCAAACAACTCAAGGCGTACTCCTCTCAGCAACTTCAAGGCATCCTTTCAACTGCAAATTTGAGCTTCAACAAAATTCGAATTTTAGCAACTCACTCAAACTTAGCAAAATTTCAAACTCTTCAAGCCATGACTCACTGCAATGCTTCACTCTCAGAGCAAGTTCGACTTCCAGCTGTGAAAACAAGTGAAAAACTTCTCCATTTTATAGCTAAAATTCGAATTCTAGAAGAAGTTAATTTTAGCCAGTGCCATTAAACTCCACTACTCCACTTCAAGAATTCAAATTTTCCCTCTCTGGTATCTCTGACACTTGTCTCCAGTCGTCGGGAATCTTGTTCTTCTAGAAACTTGACTTTGACTGGCGTTTTTGAATTCCTTTTCGAAAAATTTAATTTAAATTCATCATTTTTTACTCACCAGCCGGAGCTCTATTACTGGAATTCGAATTTTAATTCTCTTCTGCTCTGGAAAATTCATCTTCGAAGAATTTAAACAAACTTATCTAGGCAACTCCCTTCGGATTCATCGTTCGAAGAAAATTCACTTTGAAAACACATTTTATTCATATTTGCCTTAGAAAATTTAAAATTCTCCCTTAGGAAAATTCACAATTTGAGCACCGATTAAATTCTTCACTGAAAGAGTGTCGGCGAAGCGCGGAAGACCTGGAAATCCATTTATCATTGCAAATGTTCAGTACCCAGAAGAAAATTTTCTTCAGAATGTCTCGAATTCATGGGTACCCAACGAACGGGTTCATTTAATCCTTCAATTTTGAACCTTAGAAAAATATTATTTTCATCATTTTAAATTCATTCTTCGCCCGTGATCACTCTGTGTTGCTCTGACTGAAGAACTTGAAAAATTTGAATCATGTTGCATTATCATCGTCTCTGACTGCATCTCTGAGGAAAGTTGCTTGTGCTCCGGAAAATTTCATCACTCTGAGCTCTAGGCGTATTTTCCAAGGGAAAATAATTTGCCTTAGAAAATATTTAAATCATCTTGCCCTTTGAAAAATTTCCCTTAGAAAATAATTTGATCATCTGCCAGCGAGAGAAGTATCATCTTCACTTGAAAAAAAAATTATTCTCAGAGGCGCCTTGTACATTTCATCTTAGAAAATTTAAATTTCACATGTCTTAGGAATTTTTCTAACACTTCACCACCTTAGGCGTATCACACTTGAAGAAAATCACGCCTAGCATATGCCTTAGAAAATATTTTTAACACCTTATGACTCCCATCTCCCTAGGCGCATATAGCATTCTTGAGGAAAAATCACGCCACACACCCTGAAATATTTCAACGCCTTAGGAAATATTTCTTACACCTTATAACTCCCTTCAAACATTTTTCAACACACACCACGCCTTAGAAATATTTCCATCCCTTCAAATATTTTCCACCACACATCACCTCACCACGCCTTAGCAAATTCCAACGCCCTCAAGATATTAAAATCACCTTAGGCGCCCAACACTCTTGGAGAAAAATCACGCCTAACTCACCTTGGGCGCATTCTTAGTGTGGAGGAGGATAACGCCTATTTTTCACCATGCTTTGGTAATATTCTTCACCTAAATTACCACCCTCATTCACTTTTCACATCCAAACATGGGCGCATTTCTATGTAGGAGGAGGATGACCTTTCAACTTCCCGTTTTTTGTCCTCATGTGAGCTCATTTGGGCGCATTTAGGAGGGTGAGGAGGACGAGTTTGCAAGCTGGGTGCATTTTGCATGTGATGAAGGATAAAAAACTTTGACTTTTGTTGACTCCTTGCAACCTTGGGCGCATTTTACCCCTGCTGGTGGATGAACTCTCCAACGTCCTTGGGTGACTCTTCGCCTTCCAAATTTTGTCTTCAGATGCATGACTTTGGGCGCATTTTGGCCTTGGAGAAGGATGAAAACGTTGACCTTGTTGACTTTTCCTGCCTTGGGCGCATTTTGATGCCTGAGAAGGATGAACTTCAAGTTGGGCGCATTTGGAGGGGTGAGGCGGATTTCTCATGCCTTAGAAACTTTTTTTCAACCTTCTAAACTTTCCTTTTGGGCGCATTTCCTCATGCCTGCAGGACGAACAAAGTTGACTTTCTTTGACTTCTTCATCTTGGGCGCATTTTGCCCCCTGAGCAGGATGAACGCCATACTTAGAATTTTTTATGCCTCCAGCTGAGATGGGCGCATTTTGCTAGGCTCGCTGGACGAAACTCCAGACTTAGACAAAATTTTCATCATCCTTCGCCAGTATCGTGCCCTGCTATTTATAGTAAGTTCTCCGAATTTGCACTTCTGAAGCTCGGAATGGCCTGAAATTTTAAACATAGCTTCTTCATAACTTTATCAACCTGTCGACACTGCCACTTTTAGTCACCCTGCTATTTATAGCCTGTTTCTGAAGGTGGCTTACTCTAAATAGTAAGCTCATGTTTCCAATAGCTCCCATGCTCCGATTGAGTTGAAATTTTGATGAGGCGCTCCTCACCACGTGACTTGCTGGCTGACACTGACGCATGCAACTGATTTACTATTTTTAGCATGTTTCCAATCTGACTTACTATAAATAGTAAGTGCTCCGTTTGACCTGAAATTTTACTAGCAGATAGCCTGAAGGACGCTGATCGCGGTGGTTTACACCGGTTTTCGCAAATTTTGACTTTTGATGCCTATTTTTAGGCTCTGAAGTTGGAAACCCTAATTCGCTTTGCATGCATATCAAATGAACTCTGTTTGCCTTCGTTTCTGCGACACTACGATCAACTCGTGAATCTGAACTGCTGGGAGGCGGCTGCCGGGACACACCTGCTAAAAATAGCAAGTTCCTTACTGAGTGAGAATCTCCATTTGCATGTCACACCATCGCGAAGCTCTCGAAAAACCCATCTGGAATCACCTGACATGCAAAAGAAACCTCGACATGCAAACCCTAAAAATAGCCTCGGAAGGCTGAATCCTGAAAGTGGTCATCTCGACTTGCATGTTACGTCATCGCGAAGGTCTCGAAAAACCCAGAAGGAATATCTAGACATGCAAAGAAAAACTCTGCATCTGGACCCTGAAATTCGTGCCGGAAGCCAGACTGCTAAAAATAGTAAGTTGTCCGTTTTCGCTCAAATTTGGCATGCAAGCAGTCTGATATACTCTGAATGCAGTGTGATGATCGGAATCTTGAAAATGCTGACGAACTGCCCTAAATTTCACACTTACTAAAAATAGTAAGTACCTCAGAATCTGATGAAAATTTGCCGGAAGCCTGCTGGAAGCACACTGACAACACGTTAGGTTCAATTTTCAACTTATTCACTTTATTCGACCCCTGTACTGACGAGGAAGACAAAACCCTAATTCTCAGACTTGGCCATATTTCATGTTAAAGCTCAATGACGGACGCAACCCCCCGAAAGACGGACACCAAAAAAGAGACAGAGCGAGAGAGAGAGAAGAAAACCCAAGCCAAAAGACCGGAACAGAGCAAAAATTAGGGGGTTCCCATCTTGAATGGGGCGATGTGTGAAAAGGTCACAATAGGTAGGCCGGTACCTTTCTTCTCAGAGGTGAAGTCCTTTGTAGAAGATGATTTCGAGAACACTTCTACTTTCTCCACTTTGATCCAGAACACGCAGGATTCTTTAGTTGCTTGGAGAAAATCTTGTACAAGGCATGAACATTCAGTCACAGTATTGGAGTTTCAGTTAGATTGTATTCCACCCATTTCAGTTCAGGAGGTTGAGGCTGTACTTGGCAGATTCGTTGAGTTCGCAGCCAGAGAGAAGGCAAATGGGAATGCACTAATGGACGAGGATCTTCTAGAGGACTGATTGTGGGCATTTATTGCCTTTACTATTTTTGGGAGTGAGTGGGAATCTTTGTTCATTTATTACACCACTCCCCATTCTGGCAGTTTTTAGGGTTAGGACTAAGGTGGCGCGATTTTGGCCACTCTATTGATTGTAACCCTAGCCGTCTTTTGGGACCGGGCTATCTATAAAAGGGGGAGTCCCCCTCATTTGTAACACATTAGAGAATAGAGTAGACATTGGACATTAGCATTAGAGGCTAGAGAGTAGAGCATAGTAGATATTTTGCTTAGCATAGTGTGGAGAAGAAAGAAAGTTTTCCCTTTGAAAACTTTTGTGGAGATTGTTGTGTAACACTTTTCATGATAATAGATCTTTTCATTGATGGTGGAATTCGTCTTGTCATGAATAGCTAGCAAGGTCTCTTCTTCCTTTCGAATCCAAGTAGTATAATTTTCATTTCATGCAAGTAGTTTCCTTTGATGTGTGGTGTTTTATTGAGGTAGCTTCTTTTCATTCCATACCACTAGCGGCTTGTTGATGATAAGTTCACCTTGTGTGGTCGACTGGACATTATCTTGAGTTTAACTTCGATTGTGATTTGTGTACTTATATGCATCGTTTTGATGGTGTACGTATGCTAAATTATAATTTGAACATCTCTTGCTATCCCCTTTGAAGATTGCACCAATTTTACTGAGGCTGTCCGACGTGAGGCTAGGTGAAATTCGGTTGAAGTCTACTGAAATCAAGCTCCACATATCTTGCATTTAGGATAGAATATAAGTTTCTTAGGCCCTACACTCCTTTACTTTCCGCACATTTCTGGTTAGCTTTAGGAAAACAAATTATATTGCCAAATCATACACGCAAAATCCCCTTCAAAATCATCTATCTATTGTTAACTGCAAGAAGCCTGAACAATTATGTAAGTCCCCTCGTAAGAACACAGCAATACACATCAACCAACTGAGGGTGTTCCAAATATTTCGGAACCTTGGAGTTGAACGTGTGAACTATCTCGCAATCTTAGCACACAGAATACTTTGATCAAGAGAGAACGGAGTAGCCTTCGGACTATTTTGTTCTGCTGTTTGGTGCGGTCACAAAAACCACGCCAACAAGTAGCACCATTTTGGAGGGTTGGAGTTCTGATAGCATTTTGACTCCTATGCTTTAAAGTGGATTGGTGGAAGAACTTAGTATTTCTATCCAGAAAGCCACTGGATTTTGGACTTCTATTTCTAGAAGATCTCCTTTTTCACTGGGGTGTACCACTTAGACCCTAGGTCTCTTTCTTTACTGCAAGTGTCTATATCAGTCAATTCTTTCTCCATTTCATTTTGAACTTCCTTCAGATCTTTGATCAATTTTTCTTTTTTGTGAAAGATATTTCCAAATCACAACTTGTTCCAACCTTTGAATTTTTCGTTGACTAACTTTAGCTCTTTAGTTAATTGAATCATAGGAGTACCATAAAAAGGGGTATTCCACCATAATTCCACAAGGTTTCTAAACTTAGGATGAGAGGCCCACATAATTTTGTATCTAAAGGGATAAGGACCTTTAGGCACAACATCATTCCACCTAAGCAGAATAGCATTGTGATCTGAACCAATCCTAAGCAGGGTTGAAAGTGTAAGATATTTCAACCATTGGAGATAAGGAATCTGTCCAACTTGACTTGAATCAAATTGTTACGTTTCCTTCTATTAGACCAAGTAAAAGTAGACCCTTTAAGGTCAATATCCATAATAGCAATAGAAGAAAAGAAATCAGCAAAATCAACCATATTTTTAGAATAGTCTTCAAGACCTCCAAGTTTTTCTGAGGGAACTAAGGGAGTATTGAAGTCTCCTCCAAGTAACCACTTTTCTTTATGTATAATTCTCATTTGACTAGAGATAAGGTCCTATAGCTATTTTCTAGTAGGTTTAGAGTTGGGAGCATAAATATTCATAAGATTCCACTTGGTGGAGTTAGCTAAATCTTCAAAAGAAACCATAAGACTGTTCTTACAATACTGAACTTTTGTCCCCTTAAATTTGCTAGGATTCCAAAGGATGGCAAGTTCCCCTGAGGAACCTTTAGTCGGAGAAACACAAAACTCAATAGAAGGCCAAAAGTTTTTAACAATCTGAGCAAAAGTAGACTCTGCCATTTTAGTTTCTTGAATCATGAGAATATCCACCTTATTTTCAACAATACAACTCTTTAAGTGGTGTTGCTTGAAAGGGTTGTTTAAGCCTCTTATATTCCAAGAGAGAATATTCACATAAAACAAACAATAAATCACACTTTGTTGACCCAATAACATCGGACAAGGAGGGGTCGTCCCATGCTGGAGCTGATTATCATTTCTTTTGATTTTTTGGACCTAAAAAATCTAGAGTCCTTTGTTTACCAATAGCCACATCCCTTGTTGTCTCCCTAGAACAAGTGTCCCTATGGGTAGGTGTTCCTTGCTTAGTTACTCCACCCACATCAGGCTTCTTTTTCCTTTGCTTCCCGTTCACTGGAGTCCATTCTTTCTCCTCATGACCAACTATAGTCTTACCGGGGGGAGAAGGAAGAGAGCTAGACACAAGTAAGGTAAGGAATATTCAATTCCCAATTCATTTTTTTCATTTATTTTTTCCCCAGTTTTGTTTTTGGAGAGGATTTAGGGGGCTTCCATCTTTTATTTGAGTATTGAACTTATGTGAAGAATTAAATTGATCAAGATGGACGTTAATAAATTGATCTAGGTATAGTTTTTCTCCAATCTTCGAAAGAGACAAAACTTTGGCAATCAGGGCTGTTGACGTGATTTTCGTGACCACACCAATGTTATCACGGAATCTAGCAGCGCTCGTTCCACGGATAACCCCCCTACGAAACTTGTCTGTTTCCTAGGATTCGTGAAGTTCAAGTACGCATAACGGAGTGATTTTCGAGCCACCTCGGAATGCGTTCCCAAGTCTCGAATAGTCAATTCAAGCATTCCCCCTTGTTCGCCTTGCAAAGACCTTCGAAACGAGATCTTTCGCGATGTTTCACTATTCGTACTTTGCAAATTGCGAAATATGCAGTGGCACTGAAAAAGTGCGCTCCTACAGTGAAATTCCAAAAATTTGACTAAGTCTGGAAATGCAAGGGCGCTAAAATTTAGCGCCCCTGCATGCAGTGAAATTCCAAAAAATGTAAGGGCGCTAAATTTTAGCGCCATTACATTTTCTTTCGACACTTAAACTTTTTTTCATGCCTCTGGCACGTTTCTTCACGTTTTCGCGTTTTTCGTCAATCGTGCCACTTTTCGTGCCTAAATTTATTGCACGACTTGAGTTAGGTTTTTAATTTTCATTTGCAATTAAGTGAATGAGTTCGCCATTTTATTGTTTGCTTTTCATTTTATCCTCTTTTCTCTCTTGCTGGGTGAATTGCACTTAAACTGCAAATCACGTTTTTTTTTGGAGTTTCGCCATTCTTCTCTTCAACAAGCTTCGCGTTTTGCCCTGGTAAGGTTTTCCATTTTAGCTTCGTCTTTTCATTTGTATATGTCCATTATTAGCATACGCGTTTTTGTTTCTTACATTCACGTCTTTCATTACATTCGTTTTTGTTCTTTCTATTCACGTCCTCCCTTCTTCATTCGCGTTTTTCTTCTCCTTCATACGCGACGGAACCCTCATTCATTGTTTTGAATGCATCTTTCTCCTCTATGCGTGTTCATTTCGATGCTCATTCCTTCTTTTCACTTCTATTTTCTTACCCTACACATACGCGTTTCTTCCCTTATCCTTCATACGCGTTTCTTTCTACCTTTCTCCTCTGTGCGCGTTGTCCCTTGAGGACTTCTATCTACCCGCCATGTTTGTGTTGAAATATCTTGGTCAAAAGCTCTTCATTTGTTTTGGTAAATATTGAAAAGATTCATCATTTGTGAAAAAGAATTCCTTTGATCTTTGAATGAAAATGTAATAGGATGGAGATAATTTCGAAAGCTTTCATTGTTGCAAACATTGCCTTTGCTAAGCTCAAGCGCCTTCGCCATTCCTCACTGCATTTACATCTTCAAAAATTGCAAAAAATTGCAAAAGCACTAAAACTAAGCGCCATGACATTTCAAAGTTAACCAAAATTGCCTAACACTGGAAAGTGTAAGGGCGCTAAAATTTAGCGTCCTTACACCAAAAGCAATTTTTCTCAGAATGTAAGGGCGCTGAATTTTAGCGCCCTTACACTTTTTTCAGGCTTTCCCAGACCTTCCCAAATGAACTTCATTTTTGACCAGTGCATTCTTGAGCCTTATTTTTCCGCATTCGTGCATCGTTTTGCATGCCTCGCCATCCGCTCCATGCTTTTACACCCTCGTGCTCATTTCACGCTTTCTTATGTTCCCTAACAATTGGTGTTTGTTCTGGCTAGACGGATTGCAGTCTACTCTCAGAGATCGTCAAGTCAAGAGTGCTCAGTGTTCCAGTTTCTTTTGATGACTACTACGAAGCCTCCTTCTAAAGCAAAAAGAAAGATGAAGTACAAATATCAAGGCGTCTATCCGACAACTATGGTGCTTTCAAAAGTTGAAGAAATAAAGGATACTGAAGTTGGCCATCAAGACTTGGTTGACTTTGCAAAGTTGACAGAGACGAAGCCTCTCCCTGATTCAATGAGAGCAATCGTACACAGCAATCTCCACTTGGTGGCGATGTTCCCTACAGCTGCGCACAATACTGAGTTTGTTCTTCAAGTTGCGTCTCATTACATCCGAGAAAGCAGAAGTGTGATCGACTCTTCCGGGCATGAGATTCTGAGACTCGACCCCGACTTCTTTGATATTGTCTTCAAGGTCCCTCACATGGACAAATATATTGACATCTCTATATCAAAAGCACAGGAGATCTTTGATGCTGATCCCAATAAAGCCAAACAGTTGATAAATACTCAATGGCTCAAAAAGCCTAGATCGTCTGTTTCTAGATGGCCGAAAGGACTCCTGAGAAGCGACTTCAAAGATGACGTCAAGGATATGATCACGTTTCTGAGTAGAGTGAAGGGTTTGCCAGAATCATCCACCTTTCACGATTGGATGTATGAGTACATCAGGATCATAAGAAGGCAGAAGGTGCATATTGACTGGGGTAAACAAATCAGTGATGAGATGCACGAGCAGTTGATTAATGCTCCTTCTACATTAAAGTTCTACATGACTTCTTACCTGGTGTACGCAGCAGCTGTGATGAGACAATTCCCAGGTCTGTCTACAAAGGGGAATCGAATGATGGTGCCTGTGTACAGATATTTCTATCAATTGGAGCTAAAGGAAAGCTTTCATCATTTCAGACGGGTCACTGATGCTTTCTTTGCGCCTTTACTCTTCAACTTTGATCCAGCTTTGGAAAGAAGAAGAGTGTCTGATGAGGCTTATAAGGTGGTAAGTAAAGTTGGATGTATTTTTTCTCCACCCCAATGTTTACTACCGAGAGAAGAAAGACCCTATTGTCCTTTATACGTTACTAATAATGCTATCCTTTCTGATAAGTGGTTCTCATGGAACATGCGCATAAATTACGTCAAGACAGTAGAACGAAGAAGCAACCACAAGCGTGATTCGTTCCCACTGACCATCGGCAGATATACTATCCAAACTGCACAAAAGGCTAAGTCTGTCTATGCTGAGATGCAGATCATGACCATCAAAACCTACAGGTATAGGTTTGATTTTGACTACCGAGATGTTAGAAAGAAGTTGCAAAAGGGTCACCAACACAGGTACCGCTTAAAGACATCCGGCAGATTGCGTAGATGAAGAAGCCATTCAAGAAAATGGACTATTGCAGATTGACAACAACAAATCGTGAGATCTTGGTATCGGGCCGACCCACCAGAGATTTGAAGATCTGTGTGGATATCATGAACGCTGTTCCAGACAGAGCAAGGTATTGCTAAGAGTCATGGTCGCAATACAGTGGTCTAGGAAAGAGGTCACCAGCATGAGAGAAAGGCTGAGGCCAATCCTAGCCAACATAGAAGAATGGTTACACAAACATGGTCATACGATGAAAAGTTTCAGGACAGACTCAGAAGGAGAAGAGTCTGAGGCAGAAGCACGCCAACAGCAAGAACTCCGCGACAAAAACAAATCAGCGGCCGTTCCCACTTCTTCGCGAAGAGGTCCAAGGATTAAGTTCACTATTGGTAAAAAAGATACCCAGGCTGTCCAAGAGACAGAAATGATGGAATCTCATCCATCTCGCTCTAAGGGTAAAAAGCCCATTCTAGAGGAGGTAGATTCCGATGAAGAAGATACTTCAAGCGACCAATCCGCTGAAGATGAAGATTCAGCAGAAGCAGACTCTGATGCCGAAGAGGTTTCTGAAAGCGGGCAAGACCGGCGAAAGATTCCAAGAAGGATCAAGGTGACTTCAAGGTGTTTTGAATCTAGAGACAAGAGGGTGATCAACAGAACCCGAGGATGATGAAGAACAACGCCTCCACCCGAGAAGGTAGCGTTGGTGAACCACAACATCATCGGACTTCAAAAGTTCCCTCGGCACCCCTCCAGATTGAAAAGAATTCTCCACTCGCTCCTCGCCACCCATCCCTACCACAAGCATTCCTGCAGCCGAGATATCCCCTATCCCCGCAGCATCAACCCAGCTTGATACTCCTTCAGTGACAAGCATCCATACGGTTGTTATACTGTCAAGCCCACCATCGTCCATTCCTAGCTTGTCTTCGCCAACGTATGATATCACTTTTGAGAACGAATTCAATCGTTTCATGAATGAGTCAATGCGTGATCAGCTCAATGTGTCAACTACAGGAGCGATGATGACAAACACTTCTCCAATTGTCATGATACCAATGGTGAGTTTAGATGTGACAATAACTTCAGAGGTGGCAATGGTGACTGACTTGACAGTAAATCCAGAAGTTCACACTTCTTTTCTTCCTCCTTGGCTAATATCTCAAGTGTCGAAGCGTAAAAAGCAAATGATTTCTCCAGAGGAGCTCGACCTTGAAGAGATAGTACTTCCAAAGGCCAAAGGAAAGAAGAAGGCAAAAGTATACTCGAGGCTGAATGTTGATAAGTCTGGCCACAAGTATGCTGAAATTGGCATACCACCGAATCAAGAAGGTGATGTCAATATGGAGGACTACACAGTAACAAAGGTCCAACTTGGCAAGGTTACCAACGAAAGTGCAAAAGCCGATGCACAAGTCACTTTGGATATCTTGGCAGGAAGGCTGGATAAAGTCGAGCAAGCTCGTAACATGTACAAACAGAGGGCAGAGCATTATGCCATCATAGAAGAGACGCCGGTTCTCCAAGTAATGCACAAACCGGCCGACAGCGGGTAAGTATTGAAGACCTGTACTCGGCCAAGAAAGTCGAAATTCGCTTCCAAAGGGTGTTGTGGCGATTCTTTGTTGAAAAAGATCATCGAACACTGATCTCGTGATAATTTTGGTCGCTGGATGAGAAACTATCATGTTGGCTACCACCACAGAGCTTGACAAAGAAAAGGGCGTACTTTCCCAGGAGCACAGAGACATGGAAAAATGCCTGTTGTCATGGTCGGAAATGAAACAGGTAAAGCTCAGCAAATTGGTGGAGGTTGGGGTAATTCCCAACAAAGAAAAGTTTGTAGAGGTAAAAGAATCACCTAAACACGGATTCATGGTTTAACTTCATTGAAGATCTTCACTAAGTACGAAGATGTCGACGGGCATCACAACATTCTTGACAAAAGCATCAGAGAGTTGCCTGGTCAACTTCTTGAGGACAATTGTATCTTCATACCGGCTGCAGAAATATCCCTGATCTTCAAGGAAGCCATCACGAATTTGATCGACAGTTCAGACTTCTCAAAAGCTTCGCTGAACATCATTTGTGATACAAGGCTCACACTGGACAACCTGAAGACGCATCTTGACAGGTGCAAAAAGGTTCACTCATCTGCCATGAGATCGATCACGAGAATTCACACCATTGTGGATTACACCGTTGGTCCAGATGAGAAGTTCGTGCAGGAGACTAGGAGGAAATTTGAAGACTTCCGCGCCCAATGCAAAGAAACGTGAAGCAGCCCCCTATTCTCCAGTGTTAGACATTTTCGGTGCATCCCATTATGCATCTTGTAAATATTCTCTACATTTTCGAATGTCATTTTGTAAATTGTAATTACACCAAGTCCAAAGATGTAATATTTTCAAAACAAATTACACTTTGACTTTGGTCAAAGTTAGGTGAGATTTCCTAAAATCGCTCACCTAACTCTCCCTGATTTTCTCAATCTCTTTCCTTCTTTTGCTCATCCCTCTTTCTATATAATGTGAGGGATTTTCATTGTAATAGGATCTTTTAGTCTTTTGCAACGAAGTGCTGCCCTTTTGTAAGCAAACTTGTGAAACTTTGCGTTCATACTTTGTGAATGAGATTCAATCAATAAAGAAAAGGATTGCAAGCCAGACTTTGCGTTGGATTCAATACTTTTGTAAGTTGATTTGATTTGGTAGTGATTAGTTCGAGGAATCTGAAAGACTCTAAGTGGTTGATGTAAACTTTGTGTTACATCTATTATTTAGATTGCATTGTTATTTTGTTTATCATTGGTTGAGTGATCTATAAGACTTTGCGCTTATAATCATTTATACTCTTGCATGTTCTTGTTGGATAATCTATAAGACTTTGTGCTTATAATTATTCATTCTCTTGGATACTTTGTCGAAGGATCTACAAGACTTTGTGCTTGTAATCGTTCGTGCTATTGACACTCTTGTTGGATGATCTACAAGACTTTGTGCTTGTAATCGTTCATGCTATTTGAAGAATTGTTGCGTCTAAGAAGACTTTGTGCTTCTAACGTAGCAAACGGTACGTTTATGCAGATCCAACATTGATAAAGCTACGGAACGACTTTGTGCCTTCGTGAGCTTTCCCTTTTTATTTTCTTTTGTTTGTTGTTAATCACTTCTGGTATCTCTACGCTTCGCTTTGACGAGATAGAGATATTGGCATTACTGCTGGTTGTTAGTTTTAAGTTATCAAGAATTCGGGAACTTCCAACACGTGAAACATTGTAAAACATCTTCTCTGAAAAAAGAGAGAAGGATGAATGTAACACACCCCCCCCACTCCGTGAATTTCGTGTACATTTTGTAATTTGTGTGATTTACTATTGTTTCTCTTAGCAGTAAGAAGGGCGCCTCCCCTTTCCGAGAGGAGAGATTCACATCTCACATAGCTGTGGCTGAAGTCCAAGTTGTGTAATCTGTCGAGAGTTGATTACATAATTTTCACCCAACACGTAGACATTCTCCACCTCGATAGGAGAATACACCATCAAAAAGAGCCGCAAAACCCTATCCACACCGAATAGATTAGACTCCACCTCAATAGGAAGATCCATGCCTCTATAGGGAGCATTAGAAAGAAAACTAGAGAAGACAAAGTCCCAACAACATCCTCTAGAAAAAGAAGCTCCTTAAAAACCAAAGAACTGGGGACAGTGAACACTGATAGGGGAAAAGCCCCCAGCCACATAACCAGCCGAGCAGGGGAAAAGGGGCCAATCCCTGCATCCAAACCCCTAAGACGGGTATCAACTTTAGCATAGCCATGCAGAGCAGCAACACCCATAAAAGGGGAAACCAAACTTGGCATAACAATAAATCCCAACACAACTCGTTTGGGAAGCAGAGAAGAAGATTCACCCAAGCAAGTGAACCCAAACACCACAAAGACCCTCGAAAAAAAGAACGATTTAAAGATAGAAGTGTTGTGACCTTTTTCACACATCGCCCCATTCAAGATGGGGACCCCTAATTTTTGCTCCATTCTGGTCTTTTTGGCTTTGGTTTTTGGTCTCTCTCTCTCTCTGTCTGTCTCTTTTCTGATGGTCTACTTTCTGGGGACGTTCCCATCTGCAAGCTTCAACGTGAAATTTGGCCAAGTCTGGAATTAGGGTTTTGAGTCTTTCCAGCCAATTTAAGGTCAAACGAAGTCAATAAATTGAAAACTAAGCTTAACATTGTTGTTAGTGTGCCCTCAGCAGGCTTCCGGCAAATTTTCATCTGATTCCAAGATACTTACTATTTTTAGTAAGTGCACAATTCAAGGCAATTTGTCAGCTATTTTGGGATTCCGACAGTCACACTGCGTTCAGACCACATCAAGCTACTTGCATGCAAAATTTGAGCGAAAACAGATAACTTACTATTTTTAGCAGTCCGGCTTCCGACACGAATTTCAGGGTCCAGATGCAGAGTTTTTCTTTGCATGTCTGGATATTCCTTCTGGGTTTTTCAAGATCTTCGCGATGATGTAACATGCAAGTCGAGACGACCACTTTCAGGATTCAGCCTTCCGAGGCTATTTTTAGGGTTTGCATGTCGAGGTTTCTTTTGCATGTCAGGTGATTCTTGATGGGTTTTTCGAGAGCTTCGCGATGGTGTGACATACAAACGAAGATTCTCACTCAGTAAGGAACTTGCTATTTTTAGTAGGTGTGTCCCGGCAGCCGCCACCCAGCAGTTCAGAATCACGAGCTGATCGCAGTGCCACAGAAATGAAGAAAAACAGAGTTCATTTGGGATGCATGCAAAGCGAATTAGGGTTTCCAACTTCGGAGCCTAAAAATAGGCATCAAAAGTCAAAATTTGCAAAAACCGGTGTAAACCACTGCGATCAACGTCCTTCAGGCTGTCTGCTGGTGAAATTTCAAGTCGATCGGAGCACTTACTATTTATAGTAAGTCAGATTGGAAACATGCTAAAAATAGTAAATCCAGTGCATGCGTCATTGTCAGCAGTAAGGTCACGTGGTGAGGAGCGCCTCATTAAAATTTCAAGTCGATCTGAGCTGTGGAAGTACCAGAAACGAGAGGTTACTATAAATAGCAAAACACTTCCCAAAATGTGCTTTTTTTTTAGTAAGTCAGCTCAGAATGGCAGTATTGACAGGATATCAAAGTCGTGAGGATCCGGTGTTTAAAATTTCATGGTAATCTGAGCTTCCGAAGTAAGAAAATCAAGAAACTTACTATAAATAGCAGGGCACTTAAGCTGGCGAAAAACGAAGAAATTTGTCTAATTCTGAAGTTTCATTCAGTTGCTATGGCAAAATGCGCCAGCTAGTGAGGAGGCATAAAAAATTCCAAGTTTGAAGTTCGTCCAGTACACAGGCCTAAATTCGCCAAGTTTGAAGAAAGTCAAAGAAAAGTCAACACTTTTTATCCTGCAGGCCTAGCAAAATGCGCCCAAGAGAGCTCAGGAAGATTGAAAAAATTTCTAAGTATTAGTGTTCATCCTCCTCACATGCTGAAATGCGCCCACCTCATAAGGAAGTCAAGGAAAATTGCTAAGTATGAAATCCATCCTCCTCAAAGAGCAAAATGCGCCCAAGTTTCAAGGTCAAAGCAAAGTCAACTTTTTTCATCCTCCTACATGGGCAAAATGCGCCCATCCTCCTCCTATCCTCATATGCGCCCATGATGCAAAGGCAAGTCAATGGCGTTATAAATTCATCCTTTACCCCATGCTAAATGCGCCCAAGCTAAACAAGGAGTCCAAGGTGGTCAAAGGTGGCGTTGAAACGTTTATCCTTCAGCACACATGAAATGCGCCCAAATGAGGGCATGTCAAGACAAAAATGTGATTAAGGCGTAGCCAAGCTGGTCAACATTCTCCTCTCTCCTTTGAATGCGCCCAAGTAAGGGCATGTAAAGACAAAACACTCATGCAAAGTTCGAATTCATGCAAGGAGGAAAAGGACAAAGGTATCCATGCAAATTTGGAAGAAGACAAAGGCGTTGAAAGCCATGTAATGATAAATTCAAGGGTGGCGTTTAAAGTTTATCCTCCTCCAAGTATGAAATGCGCCCAAGTTAGGAGGAGTTGCTAAAATATTCTAAGTGAAAATTTTCATCCGCCTCACTATGTGAAATGCGCCCATAAGGCTAAGAGGCCAAGAAGTCAACAAAAGTTCATCCTTCAGCTTATGAGAAATGCGCCCAAAACAGATCATATGAAGACAAAAGTTTTAAATTTTTCTTGACCCCACCACATATGCGCCATGAAAAGGTAAAGTGTGGAGTGAATAACGGTAAACAAGGTGAAATGGAAAGGATAAAGCAACTATGGCGTTGAAATGTAAAAAGATTCTCTCCTAGATGTAGGGTGCGCTCAAGGTAAAGATGAATAAATATATTTGGCATGGAAATTTTAAATGTTTTTCAGGGGGGAATAAAATACAAGACGTGGAAAGTAAAGATTGCTAGGTGTTTGACAATGTTCACCTTCAAGTGTGATGTGCGCCATGCATAGTGTGCTATAAAATATAAGTATGATGGTGAGATAAAAATTACTAAGGCGTTGGAACTTCAAGTAAGAATTTTTCCAAGGGTGAAGTAAAATGTGAGGAGAAGCAAATTGCCTAGGCGTTGAAATTGCCAGACAAAAAATAAATTAAGTGTGATGCGCCTTCAAGAAACTTTCTAAGCAAGTTGAGTTAAAATTTTCTAAGGCAAATTTCAAAATGACTAAGTGATTCAAAATTTTTCTAAGGCAAAATATTTTCTTCCTTGGGAAAAATGCCTAAGTCTGGAGAGGTGATGGAATTTTCCGGAAGCGTGAACAGAGTTGCCTGAGGTGAAGTCAGTGACTGCCAGCTTCACGAGGTTAATAAAAAAATTTCAAGTCAGAGCAAAATTCTCAGAGGGGATCAAAGAACGAGAATAAATTTGATGAAAGAATATTTTCTAAGGTTCAAAATTCAAGAAAATTAAATGAACCCGTTCGTTGGGCACCCATGGATTCGATGCGTTCTTGAGGAAATTTTCTTCTGGGTATCGAAGATTGCCGATGAGGAGTTGATTTTAAGGTCTTCCACAACTTGTCGAGACTTTTGGGATGAAGATTTTAAGTGGGCACCAGGTTGATGAATTTCCTAAGGGAAATTTGAAAATTTGTCTAAGGCATGGACTTGAACACAAAGTTGGCGATGAGCACTTGAAAGTTGGAGCGTGAAAATCAGGTAAGTGAGTTAAGTTTATATCATGAAGTATTCTAATACCCCTCTCCTTGCTTGTTTTGCAGGAGAAATGTTGAGGCCAGAGCACGATGACTTGAAGTGGAAGCACGATGAAGATGAGTTTCAATCTCGAAGGAGAAAAAGTTGCAAGAAAATGGTTAAGTGTTGAAGAAACATTTTCAAGGCTCAAAGTGACGAAGATGAAGGCCCTCAAGTGGAAGAAATCAAAGAACGACGCCAAGAAAGAAGATCGAGAGCAGTGTGAACGCGTCTACAAATGGAATCTTCTAGAAGGATGATGGTGGACATTATGGCGCATTTATTACCCCACTCTCCTCTGTGGCGGTTTTTAGGGCAATATTATTTAGGGCTAAGGTGGCACGATTCTAGCCACTCTATTGATTGTAACCCTAGCCGTCTTTTGGGACTTGGCTAGCTATAAAAGGGGGAGTCCCCCTCATTTGTAATTCATTAGAAGATTAGATAAGTTAGAATCAGAGTAGACATTGAGAGAGTATTAGTATTAGAGCTAGATAGTGTAGCATTGTAGAGCATCTTTGCATAATTTGGAGAAGAGAGAAAGTTTTCCCTTTGAAAACTTTTGAGGAGATTGTTGTGTAACACATTTTATGATAATAGATCTTTTCATTGATGATGGAATTCGTCTTGTCATGAAATGCTAGCAAGGTTTCTTCTTCCTTTCGTATCCAAGTAGCTTAAATTCATGCAAGTAATTTACTTTGGTGTGTGGTGTTTCATTGAGATAGCTTCGCTTTATTCCATACCACTAGCGGCTTGTTGATGATGAGTTCGCCTTGCGTGGTCAACTGGACATTATATTGAGTTTAACTTCGGTTGTGGTTTACATACTTATATGCATTGTTCTGATGGTGTATGTATGTTAAGTCATAACTTGAACATCTTTTGCTATTTCCCTTGAAGATTGCACCGATTTTTGCTGAGGCTGTCCGACGGAGGCTAGGTGAAATCCGGTTGAAGTCTATTGAAACGAAGCTCCACATATCCTGCATTTAGAATAGAACATAAACTTCTTAGGCCCTACACCCTTTTAAAATTTAGTTCATTTCCAGTTAGAATTAGGAAACTTGCGCTCACCTGCCAAATCATTTGAATCACACGAAAGCCCTTAGTCTACTGTTTGTTGTTAGCCGCCGAACAATTGTGTAAGTCCCCTTGAACATACCAGCAATATCACATCGAGCCAAACTGAGCCTATTCGCACTGAAGGAACCTTGGAGTTGAACGCACGAACTTTCTGGCAATCTTAGCGTGCAGAATACTTTGATCAAGAGAGAATAGGGAAGCCATTGGCAACTTTATTCTGTGTTGGTGCGGTCTCAAAAACCACGTCAACAGAATTGGCGCTAGAAGGAGGGCGATTAACAGCTACAGCATACAGTTGTGTTGAAGTAGAAAGGGTTTGAACTACACAAAAGGTTCTATTGGAGAAAATTATTATGAGTCAAGATGGTGTTCTCTCATAGTTGAACAATCCCGCGCGCCGCCAATAGAAGAAGCAACTACATCCTGGAGCATATCAGTTCATTTTCGCCAGACAAGTTGAAAAGAATCTTGAGGTCTACGCCCAGTTCATATAAAGATTTTGTGGAGTTAGAGCTAGCTACAAGATCAAGGAGGAAGAAAGAAGTTCATTCAAGCAAAGAAGTCAAGTCAAGTGAAGAATTTTTATCAAACGAAGAAGTTCAGCCAAGCGAAGAAAGCGGAGAAGAAATTCCAAGCTTATTCAGAACTCCACCTAGTGCTTCGAGGTTTGCTCAGCCGAAACAAGTTCAATCTGTTGTACAACAATCAGCCCAAGTTATTGTATATCAAAGGCAACTACCAATTCAAGCAATGGCTCAACCACGAGGTCAACCAGGAGGTCAGCAAGGAGGTCAACCCGCTCCAAACGGTGCTACATGGTTGGTTACTAACCCATCTCCGCTAGAGTTTCAAGACTACCACGAGATGCCAAAGAATCCTGAAAATTTTTGTCCTAAGTTCATTGCCAATGATGTTAACTACACGGCCGAGGACCATATCAAGATGTTTGAAGGTCACCTACGCAATAGGCAGATTGGGTATGCAGACGTGGCTTGCCGCCTATTCCCATATTCTTTGGGAGAAGAGGCTCATTTTTGGTTCATTCACCTACCAGTAGGGTCTATAAGGACATGGGAGCAGATGAAGGAGGCCTTCATCGGAAAGTTTGGTATACCTGCCACCCCTGTAGAGCTTTATCGTCAATTTGCAGAAGTGAGAAGACAAGACAAAGAGCCCATTCATGCATTCAACAATAGATTCCAAAAGGCCCTCAATAGGTTACGCACTCCTTATGTCATTGATGACGCTCGAGAAAGCTACTATTCAGCACTTGATCCTTTGACTGCAATGTTCGTAAGATCTCACCCCACTCCAGCAAATATAAATCAAGCCTACGCTAAAGCTATTAAAGTAAGTCAAGGTTTAGGACAGAATATAACTGGACCCGTACTCTACACTGGCCTAGCTACGACAAACAATCAAGTGCCAATGTTCGGCTCAACATGGAATCAACAAGTTCCAGCATTAAATGCAATTCCACAGCCAGCTTACCAAGTTCAAGCACCATCAAGTCAGTTAGTTCTCCATCCCGGGATGCCTTTGTCCCAGACGCAAGTCCCACAGCCTGTTTATCTCCAGAACACAGTGCCGCCAATGAAAATTTCAGAGGAGAAAGATGAAATGAAAGATTTGATAGAACAAGTGAAGAGGCTGTCAGCTGAGGTGACTCGCCTCAAAAGTCAAAATAATCAGACGCCAACTATGCAGCGAAATTATCAGGCACACCAAGGTGCTAACCGAGGATATCAGCATAATCCTCCAAGTCATCAAGATACCCATCAAGGATATGGTCATGAAAACAGTCATGGGTATAGGAACAATAATCAAGGATTTCAGAAGAGGTCCTGGAATACAGGACCCAACAATGGAGGTGTCCCCTCGCCATTGGACAATCTGCCACCTCCCGAAAATCGTCCTGCAGATAGAATTTATATGGCCAAAACTGCCTCGTCAAGATGGTGTAGGTTACATAACACGAACCAGCACTCTGAACTTCAGTGCCACGAATTCCAAGTTGTGGCTGGTATTCTCAAAAGTGAAGCAAGTAATACAGGGGCCACAGAGAATCCTCCAATTACAGGATATGAATTAGTCCCAGCACCTAGATATGATCAAGCATTGATAATAGAAGATTACAATGTCCCGCCTGAGTTTCAGAGTTACACGCCCCCACCAGTCAATCATCAATTTCCATCAGCTTCATCAAACGCTCCCGTGGGGATGCCAGAGTTTCAAATACCGTCGGAAGTTCACGCCACATATGCAACACCAGAAGAACCTCTTCATAGAGAGGGTTATGTTTTTCCACCTCTCAACAACGACGTCTTGGTGGAAGGAAGAGGGGAGGTACAAGCTTTTCAAACATCCGGAGGAGCGACACCCAAAGTGTATCAAAGGAATTATCATCAGAAAGAGCCACTGACATCATCAATACCTCCTAATAATTTTACAACTCCGCCCCATCCCAACGCAAGCAATAATCCAGGTTTACCTAGAGATTCTCCAGAGTACAGGCGGCAGAATGCAATGCAAGGCGGAGGAGGACAACAAGTTGTTCAACAGCCAATTCATCAAGCTAAGCAGAGACAAAAGGAAAGTCTTCCTAGGGAGGACGTGAAAACACTTGGCTCTTATGTGTTAGAAGAATTCAAAAGGTTGAAGGTTAGTCTTCCCCTACACGAGTTAATGAAGATTTCAGAGGTCCGAGATACAGTTCTGAGAAGTGTGTATGAAGCGCCCGTTGCGAGGAGTACATCACAAGAAGCAAACAGTGCATCAAGGAATCCCCCTGTGAATACACAATCTCGTCCTGTACAGAATGCAAATATGGTAGAAGAGGTGCTTCACGCGCCATTTGATACTTGGGAGGCTCCGCAACAGCCTCAAAACTTCGTAGGTGTGGTACAAGGTTCTTCAAACACTCCTGAAAAGTCATGGATTGAAGATAAAAAGAAACGGTTCAATATTCCTGCGGGGCAAAAGCAAAAACAAGAGCAAACGCAGAATCCAAAAGAGGTTGTTCAAGACAATCAATGTCAATCAAGTAGAAAAGATGAAAGTAAGAATGCCTCAGCAAATGAAAGGAAGAAGCCAGTCATATTTTATCAGGGGAAGGGAGAGCCAGCCCCATTTTTGGTTTCAGTCAGAATTTTTGGGAAATTATTGCATAACTGTCTAATTGATTCCGGTGCATCAAGTAATGTCATGCCTTTGAAGGTATGTCAGGCGTTGGGTATAATTCCGCTCCAGACCAACAAGAAAGTGACTCAACTGGACAAGACTGAAGTTCCAGTTGTAGGGGAATTAAATGGTATTCATATGCAGGTAGCGGCGGATCCCAGAATTCAGAGTCGCATCGACATATCAGTTGTGGATATACCAGATGGTTATGGCATGCTATTGAGTAGAGATTGGTCCAGAAAATTGAATGGATACATTGCGACTGACTTCTCCCACATGTGGTTGCCTTGGAAGGGAGTTCCAAATCAGATAAAAATTGAAAGTACACCGCGGCTCAAATTGATGATCACAGAGTGTGGCGAAAACAGTGATATCTTGTTTGTGGAAACTGATTTGGGTTCATATAGACCCGTTAAGAAAGAAGTCCTCACACTGCAAAGCTCAGAGGGAGAGAAGTTTTCAGAGGATACACCTGCCTTCACCAGAGTGTTCAGAAACTCTGTATTGAAAGATGTAGAGCAAGAAACAGAAAGTGCCCCCATCAAAGATTTATCGTTACCTATCTACGAGGCTTTCCATTTAGAGAACACAGGTACCATGAGTACGATCTTCTTGGAGCAAGTTCCAAAGGTGGTTCAACAAGTCACTTTAGAAGAAGAATGTGGAGAAGTCCATAAGAGAGAGGACCAGATACAAACAACGCTATCCCAGTTGATGCAGTTGGAGGAAAGAAGAGATGAAGCTTTGGAAGGTATGGCTGAATATCAAAGGGTCATGAACGAATGGATCGACAAATCATGGTTGAACCCTGGTCGAGCTTCTGAGATCCTGGGAAATGATGCATTTAAGTTACGAACAAGAACAGGAGGGGATATCCCATTGCCGGACGATGGGAGATTCCTCAAGCATTATTTCCAGTCCTAGGTTCTCTCTGAGAGCCTGCTGTGTAAAATAGTTAGATTAGGGTTTGCTTTCCCGTTTGTTTGCTTGTTTTCCTTTTCCTTTGTTTTGGTTTTGGTTTGTTGCCCTTTGGGGTTTTGGTTGGGCGTTTCCGTCCCTTGAGTCGTCCGCTCAAGTGGTTTTGGTTTGGAATGGGCAAGGATTTATGGGTTTCCCATTGCGATGGGGGTGATGATGGTTTTAACTCCCACAACGTGGTTTCTTTCCGCTGGAATTTGCATAAATTTTTGAAAAGGACTGAGGTTGTTTTCCTCTTGTCATCATCCAGTTAGCGATTGAACTCGTCTCGGGAGGTTAACCCGCTATTGTGTCTTAACACGAGTCTAAAGACCTTAAAAAAATCTTACCTATCTTCATTTTGAGTCATTTTGGTTTCTTGGGAAAGGTTTTGGCAGGTGAAAATTTTACGTCTTGCTTCAGCGCCACTACAATTCTCAAACCCATTGGAGGCTTCATTGCCTGCTAGCCAATCGAGGAATTGACGGAGAAATCAGATGAAGAAAAGAGAATGTGCTCAAAAGAAATATCAAAAAAAAAAAAAGAAAGAATGGAAAATGAAAGAAACATTATGAAATATTGGTTTTGGGAACATACGAGTAACTCCACCGGGGCTATAGACGCCCGGCCGGCAGTGGAGCAATATTCGTGAGAATTGTAGCGACAACCTCGTCGGGGCTATAGACGCCTGACTGGCAGCGAGGCAATGTCCAGGATGCTTTTGAAGTTAAGATATTTATATAACCTGCTGCGGCTGATTCCGAAAGTCGAAATGGTTTAGAGATGGAACGAATGCACACACTCACAAGGTTTTAGATGAAAGTGTTTTGATCCAATATCGGATTCTTCTCCCCTTTTGAGTAAGTGTCTTTCCTGTATGATGGTTCGAGGAAGATTTAATCAAAGTTCAATTCTTAAAGTGTTTTTCAACACTTTCCCGTGGGGATGCCAGATGTTGTGACCTTTTTCACACATCGCCCCATTCAAGATGGGGACCCCTAATTTTTGCTCCATTCTGGTCTTTTTGGCTTTGGTTTTTGGTCTCTCTCTCTCTCTGTCTGTCTCTTTTCTGATGGTCTACTTTCTGGGGACGTTCCCGTCTGCAAGCTTCAACGTGAAATTTGGCCAAGTCTGGAATTAGGGTTTTGAGTCTTTCCAGCCAATTTAAGGTCAAACGAAGTCAATAAATTGAAAACTAAGCTTAACATTGTTGTTAGTGTGCCCTCAGCAGGCTTCCGGCAAATTTTCATCTGATTCCAAGATACTTACTATTTTTAGTAAGTGCACAATTCAAGGCAATTTGTCAGCTATTTTGGAATTCCGACAGTCACACTGCGTTCAGACCACATCAAGCTACTTGCATGCAAAATTTGAGCGAAAACAGATAACTTACTATTTTTAGCAGTCCGGCTTCCGACACGAATTTCAGGGTCCAGATGCAGAGTTTTTCTTTGCATGTCTGGATATTCCTTCTGGGTTTTTCAAGATCTTCGCGATGATGTAACATGCAAGTCGAGACGACCACTTTCAGGATTCAGCCTTCCGAGGCTATTTTTAGGGTTTGCATGTCGAGGTTTCTTTTGCATGTCAGGTGATTCTTGATGGGTTTTTCGAGAGCTTCGCGATGGTGTGACATACAAACGAAGATTCTCACTCAGTAAGGAACTTGCTATTTTTAGTAGGTGTGTCCCGGCAGCCGCCACCCAGCAGTTCAGAATCACGAGCTGATCGCAGTGCCACAGAAATGAAGAAAAACAGAGTTCATTTGGGATGCATGCAAAGCGAATTAGGGTTTCCAACTTCGGAGCCTAAAAATAGGCATCAAAAGTCAAAATTTGCAAAAACCGGTGTAAACCACTGCGATCAACGTCCTTCAGGCTGTCTGCTGGTGAAATTTCAAGTCGATCGGAGCACTTACTATTTATAGTAAGTCAGATTGGAAACATGCTAAAAATAGTAAATCCAGTGCATGCGTCATTGTCAGCAGTAAGGTCACGTGGTGAGGAGCGCCTCATTAAAATTTCAAGTCGATCTGAGCTGTGGAAGTACCAGAAACGAGAGGTTACTATAAATAGCAAAACACTTCCCAAAATGTGCTTTTTTTTTAGTAAGTCAGCTCAGAATGGCAGTATTGACAGGATATCAAAGTCGTGAGGATCCGGTGTTTAAAATTTCATGGTAATCTGAGCTTCCGAAGTAAGAAAATCAAGAAACTTACTATAAATAGCAGGGCACTTAAGCTGGCGAAAAACGAAGAAATTTGTCTAATTCTGAAGTTTCATTCAGTTGCTATGGCAAAATGCGCCAGCTAGTGAGGAGGCATAAAAAATTCCAAGTTTGAAGTTCGTCCAGTACACAGGCCTAAATTCGCCAAGTTTGAAGAAAGTCAAAGAAAAGTCAACACTTTTTATCCTGCAGGCCTAGCAAAATGCGCCCAAGAGAGCTCAGGAAGATTGAAAAAATTTCTAAGTATTAGTGTTCATCCTCCTCACATGCTGAAATGCGCCCACCTCATAAGGAAGTCAAGGAAAATTGCTAAGTATGAAATCCATCCTCCTCAAAGAGCAAAATGCGCCCAAGTTTCAAGGTCAAAGCAAAGTCAACTTTTTTCATCCTCTTACATGGGCAAAATGCGCCCATCCTCCTATCCTCATATGCGCCCATGATGCAAAGGCAAGTCAATGGCGTTATAAATTCATCCTTTACCCCATGCTAAATGCGCCCAAGCTAAACAAGGAGTCCAAGGTGGTCAAAGGTGGCATTGAAACGTTTATCCTTCAGCACACATGAAATGCGCCCAAATGAGGGCATGTCAAGACAAAAATGTGATTAAGGCGTAGCCAAGCTGGTCAACATTCTCCTCTCTCCTTTGAATGCGCCCAAGTAAGGGCATGTAAAGACAAAACACTCATGCAAAGTTCGAATTCATGCAAGGAGGAAAAGGACAAAGGTATCCATGCAAATTTGGAAGAAGACAAAGGCGTTGAAAGCCATGTAATGATAAATTCAAGGGTGGCGTTTAAAGTTTATCCTCCTCCAAGTATGAAATGCGCCCAAGTTAGGAGGAGTTGCTAAAATATTCTAAGTGAAAATTTTCATCCGCCTCACTATGTGAAATGCGCCCATAAGGCTAAGAGGCCAACAAGTCAACAAAAGTTCATCCTTCAGCTTATGAGAAATGCGCCCAAAGCAGATCATATGAAGACAAAAGTTTTAAATTTTTCTTGACCCCACCACATATGCGCCATGAAAAGGTAAAGTGTGGAGTGAATAACGGTAAACAAGGTGAAATGGAAAGGATAAAGCAACTATGGCGTTGAAATGTAAAAAGATTCTCTCCTAGATGTAGGTTGCGCTCAAGGTAAAGATGAATAAATATATTTGGCGTGGAAATTTTAAATGTTTTTCAGGGGGGAATAAAATACAAGACGTGGAAAGTAAAGATTGCTAGGTGTTTGACAATGTTCACCTTCAAGTGTGATGTGCGCCATGCATAGTGTGCTATAAAATATAAGTATGATGGTGAGATAAAAATTACTAAGGCGTTGGAACTTCAAGTAAGAATTTTTCCAAGGGTGAAGTAAAATGTGAGGAGAAGCAAATTGTCTAGGCGTTGAAATTGCCATACAAAAAATAAATTAAGTGTGATGCGCCTTCAAGAAACTTTCTAAGCAAGTTGAGTTAAAATTTTCTAAGGAAAATTTCAAAATGACTAAGTGATTCAAAATTTTTCTAAGGCAAAATATTTTCTTCCTTGGGAAAAATGCCTAAGTCTGGAGAGGTGATGGAATTTTCCGGAAGCGTGAACAGAGTTGCCTGAGGTGAAGTCAGTGACTGCCAGCTTCACGAGGTTAATAAAAAAATTTCAAGTCAGAGCAAAATTCTCAGAGGGGATCAAAGAACGAGAATAAATTTGATGAAAGAATATTTTCTAAGGTTCAAAATTCAAGAAAATTAAATGAACCCGTTCGTTGGGCACCCATGGATTCGATGCGTTCTGGAGGAAATTTTCTTCTGGGTATCGAAGATTGCCGATGAGGAGTTGATTTTAAGGTCTTCCACAACTTGTCGAGAATTTTGGGATGAAGATTTTAAGTGGGCACCAGGTTGATGAATTTCCTAAGGGAAATTTGAAAATTTGTCTAAGGCATGGACTTGAACACAAAGTTGGCGATGAGCACTTGAAAGTTGGAGCGTGAAAATCAGGTAAGTGAGTTAAGTTTATATCATGAAGTATTCTAATACCCCTCTCCTTGCTTGTTTTGCAGGAGAAATGTTGAGGCCAGAGCACGATGACTTGAAGTGGAAGCACGATGAAGATGAGTTTCAATCTCGAAGGAGAAAAAGTTGCAAGAAAATGGTTAAGTGTTGAAGAAACATTTTCAAGGCTCAAAGTGACGAAGATGAAGGCCCTCAAGTGGAAGAAATCAAAGAACGACGCCAAGAAAGAAGATCGAGAGCAGTGTGAACGCGTCTACAAATGGAATCTTCTAGAAGGATGATGGTGGACATTATGGCGCATTTATTACCCCACTCTCCTCTGTGGCGGTTTTTAGGGCAATATTATTTAGGGCTAAGGTGGCACGATTCTAGCCACTCTATTGATTGTAACCCTAGCCGTCTTTTGGGACTTGGCTAGCTATAAAAGGGGGAGTCCCCCTCATTTGTAATTCATTAGAAGATTAGATAAGTTAGAATCAGAGTAGACATTGAGAGAGTATTAGTATTAGAGCTAGATAGTGTAGCATTGTAGAGCATCTTTGCATAATTTGGAGAAGAGAGAAAGTTTTCCCTTTGAAAACTTTTGAGGAGATTGTTGTGTAACACATTTTATGATAATAGATCTTTTCATTGATGATGGAATTCGTCTTGTCATGAAATGCTAGCAAGGTTTCTTCTTCCTTTCGTATCCAAGTAGCTTAAATTCATGCAAGTATTTACTTTGGTGTGTGGTGTTTCATTGAGATAGCTTCGCTTTATTCCATACCACTAGCGGCTTGTTGATGATGAGTTCGCCTTGCGTGGTCAACTGGACATTATATTGAGTTTAACTTCGGTTGTGGTTTACATACTTATATGCATTGTTCTGATTGTGTATGTATGTTAAGTCATAACTTGAACATCTTTTGCTATTTCCCTTGAAGATTGCACCGATTTTGCTGAGGCTGTCCGACAGAGGCTAGGTGAAATCCGGTTGAAGTCTATTGAAACGAAGCTCCACATATCCTGCATTTAGAATAGAACATAAACTTCTTAGGCCCTACACCCTTTTAAAATTCAGTTCATTTCCAGTTAGAATTAGGAAACTTGCGCTCACCTGCCAAATCATTTGAATCACACGAAAGCCCTTAGTCTACTGTTTGTTGTTAGCCGCCGAACAATTGTGTAAGTCCCCTTGAACATACCAGCAATATCACATCGAGCCAAACTGAGCCTATTCGCACTCAAGGAACCTTGGAGTTGAACGCACGAACTTTCTGGCAATCTTAGCGTGCAGAATACTTTGATCAAGAGAGAATAGGGAAGCCATTGGCAACTTTATTCTGTGTTGGTGCGGTCTCAAAAACCACGTCAACAAGAAGGTTTTTAGCAACTACAACCACCAAACACCACCAGCGGAGAGAAACTCAGGGAAATAAAACCCAGCACCAACCAACCCGCAATGCCCCATAAAAGATATCGCAAGCACCAAGCATTAGAGGCTTCATAACCTCAACAAACGATAGCGAGAAAGGGAACTATGCCAGGCCATACCAAGCCATCAAAGTTGAGAAAAATGGATAAGGAGAAACTCCAATGACTACCGCAAAGCCCAAGCTTCCTCCCCCGCAACTATACCCGCACAGCCGCTTACGACGACCTCCCCCAAACACCACCTCAAATTGAGAAACAAGTTGAAGCAAAGACCCATCTGCATCTT
The DNA here is from genome assembly GCA_007258455.2 of Sequoia sempervirens. Taxonomy (NCBI): domain Eukaryota; kingdom Viridiplantae; phylum Streptophyta; class Pinopsida; order Cupressales; family Cupressaceae; genus Sequoia; species Sequoia sempervirens. The sequence continues at coordinate 371,258,030 of VDFB02353493.1, forward strand.
TGTCAAAATCAACATCCCCCTAATTGACACCATCAGAGGATTTCAAAATCCCCTCTCTGCTCCTCTTCCTATTCATTGCCATTGCTATATCTTATTGTTAATCTTAAAGAAAATGTTACTATAACCTACATTATGATTTTATTTTCTCCTTGATTGGTTAGAATGTGGATGCTCCTTTTCTTAAATACTACCATTTCAATAATATTGTATAATGTTGATAAATAATAAAAGTGCAATTTAGTGCAATAGCTTGTTGGAAAGATGATTAAGTATTTTAAATAGTTGGATGCCTAGGCATAAGGGGTCTTTTGCATGTAATAATTTATTTAATTTGAAAAAACGAACACTTTTTTGGAAAAAAAAGAAAAAAGTGTTTTTTCCGAAAAAAAATGAAAAATGGAAAATGTTTTTTTTTTTAAAAACCAACGAAAAAAAGTGCTCTTTTTCGAAAAAGTAATGAAAAAGCTATAAAATGAGGTGTTGGGAGCTCATTTTGATATGCTAAAGATTTCTCATACTATTATGCTATCAAATTGAAAAGCTTCATTGGATTTCTAGTTTTGGATTTGAGAGATAATCCCTAGCTAGATTGGAGTGATTTCATTTTAGAGATCACCATTGTGCTCCAAATTGAATTTCAGTTTTGGATGTTGCCGAGGTGAAGATCTATTTACTGTTTTGAGGGAAAATTAAATTGGTCTGATTTAATTTAGCTTTCAATGTTGCTAGAGTTTCATGTGATTGGTGGGCGATTGGAGATGTGCTTTCCTACTGGGCCATATCTTTCCATTCCCTAGCAGTACTATCTTTGTTGCAAACATAAAGGTGAAATGAATAATATATTTTATGTTGATTAATCTTAATGTTTGATGTTCATTCTGTTTAAGGGTGCTTTTTAGTGGAAGTTGGGTGGTTTGGAGTAACCTTTCAGTTTTGAGTTTTTGAGTGGATGTTTTGGGCCTGAATTTGTGAGGTTTGGGAGTGTTTCATTGGTAGTTTCAGACCTGTAGGAGACTTGCAACCTTTTTCAGAATGGTAATCCATGTTTTGTAATGCATCTTGCGGTGTTTCGGTTGGAGTTTGAAGGGAGTTTCCAATATTATCTTGTGGGTGTGTTCGTGTGCTTTTTTTTATTTTCCAGAGCATTACTAGCAGTGTAACAGTTCTGATTTGTCCAAAGCACAGCAGCAAAAAGGGTGTTTTCAGACATGTACCAGCCTTCTAATTCTTCCATTCAAGGTATCACATTGTTATTTCATAGCTAGGTTATTGGTTATATGTTATTTGACACTATTGTGGGGTGTTTCAGCAGCTAATCCTCTTATTTTGGCATTCACAATGAATGTGCTAACTTATAAAATGGATGGTTATACCACTGAAAGATTCATTTTCTATGCACTTTAAGCATTGGATGGTAGTACCACTAGTGGGTTTAAATTTGTTATTGCTGATGTACTTATTCCACTAAACAAGTAGTAGTATTGTAATAACTCACCACTGGATAAGTGGAAGAAGTTTTTCATCTTCAAGTATTGTATAAGCTTTCTCACTGAATAAGTGGATGTTCCCTTGTAATTCCCACTAAATAAGTGGATGGTTATTTCTTTCAATACTGTTTATGCACTCCATTGGATAAGTGGTATTGGCTGGCTTGCCACCTAGTGCCTTACTTTCAGTTGTTGACTTGTTTTAATTGTAATCTGGAACACTGTATGCTCTCACCTTGCCCATATTGGGATTTGGGTGATCAAAAAGTGGAATGGATATTGCATTGTAATCTCATTTCTAGTTGCATTGTTTTTTAAAAAGAAAATCTAGAATGGTTATTGCAGTGTTATTATTTTGCATATTCACTAAGCCATTCCCTTTTGTAAGGCTATCATAGCAGTCAAGTCTAGCCATGACTCTCAAAGAAGACCAAGGTATATTCAAAGAAGACGCTGCCAGGGATTAAATGACATTGTTGGAGTCTTTAAGGGTTGATGGGTGAATAAAGTGAAGCACTGCCCCTTTTAATCTCAATATCGCTGACAATGTAGCTGATGTGAAAATAAAGACAACCATTTTGAAGCATTTGAAGTCATATATGGTGTCGTGCTATACAGTTTATAGCCCAAGGAAAGTTTCAAGAGTTATTGTAAAGTCTTACGAGGTCATTAGACTCCAGTGTAGCATTTGAGGTCAGCTGGGTCAGCACCACTTTGGAAAAGAGTTTTAAATTCAAAGTCCATCAAATTCCTTTGGAAGGGAAGCTATGCTAAGCAAGGTGCCATACAGACTTGAGGAAGGCTGCAGATATGACCCTGCAAATAGGCAGGTGTTTGGAATTGTTTCTGTCCAAATCTGGAATTCTATCAAGAGGTAAGAAAATTTTATTAATAATTATTTCCAGGCTATTGTGATAATAATATTAAGTACTGTAACTATTCTATAAGCTACAGTGTTTGACTTCTGATATCATATTTCCTGAATAAATGTATGACTACCACTGCTGTCACAATTTTCAAATATTTTATGAATGTTAAGTTTGATTTTGTATGAGAATTATGCTTGAGAAGATCTGAATGAATTTCCCAAATGAGTTCAAAAACAAAACAAGTGTAAACAGCTATACACCAACTGTTTGACAAAATGTCTACATAGTGAACAGTGCAAAAATTGCAAATTTTAGGGGTGTTATCTTACAACCTAACACTTTGATGATACTAGACACTACAGAATTCTGTTGTCACTCTACACTACAAACTACTTCCTAAGGGTTTCCGTCCTCAAGTATTCAAGTTGAAACACCTGTAGCTTTCTGTCTACAAGCACCCAAAGCTGCTGGAGCAGTGCCACCTTCCTGAGAATAAAATTGAGTTTCAGTTTTAATCTTCAAAAGATGCCTTTCTCATTTCCTTCGGAGAGATCTATACTTTCTACTTCCCAAAATCCTCTATCAGTCGCAATCACTCCTAAATCAGTGGCAGCTTGCAATCACTCCTCAATTGGTAGCAGTTAACCAGTCAGTCCACCCCTCAATTGATGGTGTTAACTAAAACACACTGAAAGACACTGCTCTGCTCAACTGGAAGACACAAAGACTCAGCCGCTTCCCAACTGAAAGACTTGGCCACCTTATTCCAAACACATGCATTTCTAAGTGAAAACTGAAAGTAACTACAGAGTCATCTAACTGCTACACCTATGCTGCCAAATCACTCACTCAGCTATGGATTATAAAAGGGGACATTACAAACTGTATTTAAATTGGAAGTTGAACTGTAATACCCATTCTAAGCATAGAGATAAATTGCCGTTTCAGTCATGGTGGTAGTGGTGGACATGAAATCTTTTCATCAGTCATCATCTTTCAGTAAAGCATCCAGCCAAACAAATTCACAGGTGAGTCAGTAATATTGAGGTTTCTGATTCTGTCTCAGCAAGAAAATATCACAGTTTTAGAGAGAGAAAAAAGTAATAGGAGCTTCTGTATTTTATGTTAATTCTTTTCCAACAGTGTTTTATGCTTTTGGTACTTCTTCCTGCCAGTCAAAAAGCTATGGTTTCGTAGTTTAAGGTAAATTCCATGAATGAAATAAATCAAATTGCAGCAGATGAAGACAACAAATTTGGCAGCAGAACAAAGAGATTTATAGAGCAATTATCTGGAGGTGAAGTTGTTCTGACTGTTGTGGAAGAGATGTGCGAAAAATGAGGTGAATTCATGTATATGTAAGCCAGAATAAATGATGGTTGGAAGCAGTGGCAGGTGACGTAGGCTGATCCTGGCACATGTCATGGAAGTCATGCCTTACTGGATGTGTGTTGAAATTCTATGCACAATTCTCTGAAATTTCTTCTGTATCTGCCAGATTTAGTTCCTGCCAGAACCAACAGAAAGTGGCCAACCTGTCAGGCTTATGAGGAATTACAACTGGTGGAAATGAGAGGTTTTCCAATGTCTAGCTAGTTGACTGGCACTGACAAATCTCTCACAACCATTCTCCCACCAACCAAAAGCCTATCCGATAATAATGGAACTGCTTTAATTATTTTTATTTATTTATTTATCCATTATTTTAACGGGAATCTTTTGTTTCTGATTTGTTTCAGATATGTTATTAACCTCAATTTCTTATCAAAGTAGTGCATAGAAACTATAAACAGGGAAATCCTAATTTCATTTGCTTCTCAATATATGCTATTTTATAGCCAGATTCTTGTAGGTGGATGCAGTGTCTGATTTTAATATGTGGTCAGTTCACTTTATGAGTGTCACTTTAATTTGGTGGCACAATTGATGCTGAATTCTATGTTTATGAGTCAACATGGAGCCCTATGCAAGATGGTGGACACAGACTACCCCACCTGTCAGGGCGTGGGAATTTTTTCCCAGCAATATCTCACAGTCAGTGGGACTGAAATATTCACCGTTGAAGCCCCAGCTAACTAAGACTGTTGGCTAAAGACAATAACCCATGTGAACCTCCCTCACTTTCATATAACCATTCATGAACATGGTTAGAGTTGTCACCCCAAGATAACAGACAATGAAATTCAAAAACTCTCGAGTAGTTGATGCAAGTTTAAGGTTTTATTCTTTATGGTAATCCACAATGTATTGCTATTTCTTGTTAGTCCCTGCCTATAGCAGACTGTACTTTTCACAAAACTATATTATTATGTATTGATATTCATGCATGGGAAAAAATTATTCAGTTTACTAAAGTTTGTATATTTACTGATATTTAAGTTTGCATGTCTTTTTCCTATTGGCCCAGAGTAATTTTCTGGGTAAATTTTCCAATTTCTGATTTGTAAAATCAAATAAAACTGCTAATGTATGTAAAGTAAAACTACCACCTCCAGCTCCCTAGCTGTCATCCATCTCAATGTGTCAATTGCATGCTCATGTGTTGATTACTGTTGATGTTATTAGCAGCCACGGGCCTCTTACTTCCAGCCCACGAATTTAAATCAAGCAATAAATAAAATATAGCCATCGGCTATTTCATTTATTGGAGACGACTTAAGTGAAGAGGCGCTTCACTTGGATAGAGAAATAATATTTATTTATTAATAACAATTATTATTTGTTGAGGCTGACTCTCCTTGAAAATCACGCCATTCCATTTGGGTCATGTTCTTTGGTGGCCGACTTTGCATTGTGAAGAAGTGTGTCTCTTCCCACGAATTGTATTTATATGAGATCACTCCATTCATATGATCAAAAAGTTAAGTTCATTCATTCCATCTTCAAGTGCAATTATCACCTACAGCAATTCGTCACTTATCAAGGAGAGTTCGAGTTCTTTATCCTGTATTTGCATCAAAGTGTGATGCTTATAAGTGCCATAAGATTGGCATCATTGTAAAGAGAACATTGTTGTTTATATTGCAATATAAGAAGAGATATTTCTTGTTGGGTTTTTCTCCCTCAAGTGGAGGGTTTTCCCAGGGTATCTGCTGTGTTATTGTGTCTGATTTTTGAATTAAATTCTGTCTATCTTATCTAATCATAAAACTAACATGGTATCAGAGCGGGTATAAGAAAGATCGTGATCAGATTTAGTCAAGCAGCTATATACTCTATTCTTATTCTCATCTTTGATTGCATCTATCCTATCATCAAGATGGTGAACGGACTTAAGATCAAGGATAGACTTGATGGAGCATCTAATTTCACATCTTGGAGATTTAGAGTCATGCTCGCCTTGGAGAAAAATGAGTTAGCAGCGTTCGTGGAGGGCGAAGTTCCCGAACCATCTAATGAGAATGAGAAGCTACAATGGAAGAGAAATGGCACTAAGGCGAAAAAGATGGTGGATTCCGTGAAAGACCACATTGTGCCAATTATCTCTAAGCTAAAATCTGCAAGAGATATGTTCAAGACTTTGGAGGAGAAGTATGAGATCAACAACACAAGTCGAGCTCTTGCATTGAAGCAGCAACTTTATCATGTCAAGATGGCGAAAGGAGAATCCATCATCTCATACTTCATGAAGATCACCGAGTTGAGAGATCAACTCTCTACTATTGGGCATATTTTTGATGACAAGGATTTGACCATGTTGGCTCTTAATGGTCTTCCTTCATCTTGGAAGTCATACATTCAAGGAATAAGTGCAAGATCAAACTTCCTAAATTTGATCGGTTGAGGGCGGATTGTATTCAAGAAGAGTCTAGGTTGGCTGCGAGAGGTATTGGTCAAAGCTCTACAAATGAAGACATTCATGTTCTTGCCACACAATCCTCAAAGAAGAAAGGGAAAGAAGGAAAGAAAGGATATTTCAAGAGAAATAGAGATAAGGGATCTGATGGTGCTCCTGCATTCAAGAAGAAGAAGGATCTATCTCGTGTTCAATGCTTTAGATGTGACAAGTATGGTCACTATGCAAAGGATTGTCCAACTAGGCCTAAGCAGCAGGCTTCCATTGCAGATGTTGGTGAGATCTCTCCGCAAAAGGATTCAGGTGGTTTCTTATTCTATTCTGCTCTTTCAAGCAATGTGCCTACCAACAACAATACTTGGTTGATTGATAGTGATGCTTCTCGCCACATCACTGGATTTAGAGAGCATTTAACTAATTTGGTGGAGAGAGATTCTAGTGTTCAAGTAATTATTGGAGATGATGCTAGTTATTCTGTGAAAGGAGTTGGGTCCTCCTCTCTTCACTTGGATTCCGACATTACCTTGCAGTTGAGTGATGTCCTATTTGTTTTGGGTATCAAGCAAAATCTTGTCTCTATCTCAGCCTTGGAAGACAAGGGGTACCAAGTTGCATTTTCAGAAGGTAAAGTTCTTGCATGGCCAAAGAACTCAAGTATCAAGACTGCTCGGGTGATTGGAGTTCGACATGAGTGCCTCTACAGACTTTGCACTCAACCACTTCAGGCTCTGTTGCATGATTCATCAAGTTCGTGTGAACTTTGGCATAGAAGGTTGGCTCACCTTCACTTTCGAGCACTTCCCACCATGGAGAAGATAGTTACGGGCCTTCCAAAACTCAACCAGGAGCATGAAGGCATTTGCAGAGGTTGCGCATTGGGTAAGAATACTAAAGGTCCATTTCATAGTAGTGAAAGTAGATCTAAATGTATTCTTGATCTTATTTATTCTGATTTATGTGGTCCAATGTCTCTTGCTTCTTTGAGTAGTTTCTTGTATTACATTATTTTTATTGATGACTACTCTAGAAAGACTTGGATTTATTTCTTGAAATCTAAAGAATCTGAGGAAGTATTAGAGAGGTTCAAAGAATTTAAAGCTCAGGTAGAGAACTTGTCCGAGAAGAGGATCAAGATTCTAAGATCCGATAACGGTGGAGAGTACATTTTCGGTAGCTTCCGTAACTTTTGCATTGAAGCAAGGATTAAGAGGGAGTTTTGTGTCCCTTATAATCCTCAACAGAACGGTGTTGCAGAAAGGAAGAACAGATCTATTGTGGAAGCAGCTAAAGCCATGATTCATGACCAAGATCTGCAAACCTTCCTTTGGGCTGAAGCATCTAGGACAACTATTTATGTTCAGAATAGATGTCCTCATCGCATTTTGGAGAACATGACTCCCGAAGAAGCATTCATAGGGTTGAAGCCGGAAGTAAGTCATTTCAAGATCTTTGGTTGTCCAGTATATGTTCATGTATTCAAAGATAAAAGGACAAAGTTGGAACCTTCTGGCAAGAAGGGAATATTTGTAGGTTATAGTGAGACATCAAAAGCCTACAAAATCTACTCATCGTTCGCTGCCATAAGAGTATCAGCGAACATTCCCTCAGGTTCCTCATCTGCAATAGCCTCATCATGCTCCTATCTCACAAAAGTAGGCCGGGTTGGCCTGTCTGCTATCCATGAAACAGTCCTAGGTGCTCTCTGTGAACCTGCATCACTCCTGTTCTCGTCACGACGTGGTGACGGTCTCCTCGGCGTACCTAGCCTCTGTATCGCCACTGTCAACTGCTGTAGTACATCAGTTACCTGCTGTTGACCTGTCCGTAAATCTCTAAGAGTGTGTAGGACCTCTGCATCATCATTATCCCTAGGGTTTTGAGGAATCTCTGTTCTGTCAGCCATGGTGCCCGGCTGCCTGTTCAACCTCTGTTCCCTATCAATCAAGGCTCTCCTGCGAGTGTAATATCTGTCAGGCCCAACCTCTTGTGGCTGCATATGAATCCAAAACCCTCAGGCTGGCAGGAAACCGCTCTGATACCACTGTAGAAACCCCTGTTCTCACTGTTTCTAGAACTGCTTGATTTTTTTGCTTGTTTTGAGAGTTTTGATATTTTTTGTCTTTTTTTGCATGCAATAGTAATAATGCGATTTTGAAAGAAATTCTAATAAATTCAAAGAAGTGAAAACTGAAGCGGATACTCTTTGAAATAGATAACATACAATCTTATTATTCTTTCCAGATGATTACAATAATAGATTTCTAACATGCAGACAAAGATAAGATAAAAATATCAGTTCAAGAACCTGATTTGCAGCCACCTGAATAAATCTTGAATGGTACGGCCAGATCTCAGCAATGATTTTCCCCTGCTTGAATTTGCCTAGAATACCTCCACTTGCCTGGGCGTCAATATTGATGAAGGAAAGAAGCTGAAGGAAAAGGCGTTTTGGATCCAGATGCAAGGACGCCTTCCTCTGTAGATGGTACGGCCTCCAAACAGCAATAAATAAAAAGTACGGCCTTCATTTGATTTGCCTGGGGTTTAGAAATAGGCGCCTAAGAATAAAGAATCATCTCCAAGAAGAAATCCGTACAAACCCTTGAATTAAGAATTGCAAAAGTAAAGCTCTGTAATAACTTTTGAATGAATCTATTCCTCTAATTAGCAATAGATCAGCTGATATTTCACAGCCTCTGAACTACAACACTGAAGATGGCTTGTTCTCCAATGCAAATAGATAACTGAAACCCTTGGCTCCGTTCTCTAAAGGAAGAATTCATCAAAGTCGATTTTCATAACATAATACTCTTTCCTCACAATGAAAATCCTTATATTCTCAAGAAGGTCGAATTTTCTCAAAAAGGCATCATTTAAATAAAGTTCGAATTCTTCTTTTAATAATTCCATAGTTGGACGCCTCTTTTTAATTAAAAAGATTAATTAAAAATGGTCCCCTTCTTAATGATGGTCGACCCCTTAAAAAAATAACTTAAGTTATAATATTAAATAATATTATAACTTTATAATATAAGCTTCAAAATAATTAATATTTATTTTGACAGATAAATATTAATATCTTCTTCAAAATAAGTCCGATTAACGAACCGTCTAAAGCCGGAGGATCAGTGATTGAATCTGCATACGACCAGACCATACTGCTAAAAATAGCAAGGGTGCTCCGCTGAGTGACTTCACTTACTAAAAATAGTAAGTCAAGCAAATAATGTCCAAACGACCCCGAACGAAAGCCAAACTGGTAGATTCTGACAACTGAAGCCAAGCCAAGCTCCAACAAGACCCTCTATCCATCCTATCAGCATACGAGGGTCACATAATAGGCTAATCTTAAGCACTGAGAGATGTCAACTGGAAGGGGACATTACAGTCCGCCCCTCCTGAAATTGCTTGTCCTCAAGCAATCTCAACTCCGGATGCTGCAAAATCTCCTCACTCTCCCACGTAGCATCCTTCACTGGTAAATCTCTCCATTTCACCAAATATTCCCTAATAGTCCTCCTGTGCAACTGTCTCTCTCTATACTCCAGGATCGACTCAGGAACTAAGATCAACTTTCCCTCATCATCTAAGGGAGGTATTACTGCTGAAGGTACCACACGATGTCCTAACGCCTTCTTGAGACGTGACACATGAAAAACATTGTGGACCTTACTATCCGCCGGAAGCTCTAGCTCATAAGCCACCTCTCCAACACGCCTCAGAATCCTGAAAGGACCATAATACCGCGGCTTAAGCTTTTCCGAACCACTCTTCCTAAGAGTAGACTGACGGTAGGGCTGCAGCATGAGATATACCATGTCTCCCACCTCAAAAGATCTCTCTGTCCTCTTCTGATCTGCGTACTGCTTCTGCTGATTCTGTGCCTTAGCAATATTTTCCTTGAGAGCCCTCATCGTGTCCCGACTCTCCTGCAATAAATCCCCAGCACTCGGCACTCTACTGTCACTCAGTAGCAAATCCAAAAAATTAGTCGCCTCATAACCATACAACGCCATGAAGGGGAACATCTGAATGGTCATGTGAAAAGTAGTATTGTAGCAATACTCGCACAAATATATCCACTTGACCCACGCCTTTTGCTGCCCTGCAATGTAATTCCGGAGGTAGCCTTCCACCCATTTGTTCACTATTTCCGTCTAACCATCGGTTTGCGGGTGGTAACTGGTGCTCGGTGTAATGTAGAAACCCCTGTTTCCCCCTGACACTGCTTCTGATAGATTCTCAATGTTTTCTGACGTTTTTGGTTTTTTTGCAATTTTTTTGTGTTTTTGATGCAATGATAGAAAGGTACGATTTTGCTAATAAATGGAAATAAATTCACTAAAAATCAAATAGCTCTGGAAATACAACAATAACAATGCCAGTATCCTTTATTCAACTTTTCAAGTGATTACAATGATACCCAGAAGAAAGCAATGTATAAAAGAAGAATTTTTATTGGGAAAAGAACCTGATTTTCTGGTACGGCTGAAGGTACAAATCAATACAGCAGAAATAAATATGATCTCTTTCCTTCCCTCTGGCATGCACAAATTCATCAACTGGTATAGGCGCCTCCTTCAGAGCAAACTGGAACCCTTAGACAAAGGCGTTGATTTTTATTTGATGAAGACGACTTAATGACAGAAGTACGGCCCTGGCAGAGGTACGGCCTGTCAGAAAGCTGCAATAAATGTGGTACGGCCTCCTTAAAATTGACGACTTAACCTCTGTGGAAGATGCGCCAAGAAAGTTAGATGATCTCTGACACTAAACAACTGATAATACTGAAGATGTAAATTCCTTTGAAGCTCTGTAGTTTCCTCTGAATAAGAAAACCTCTGTGGCAATAAATCAAGTGGTATTCCACACTCTCTGAATTGCTTTCCGTTGGAGATGGCTCGTTCCCCAAGGCAAACGAACATGAAACCCTAAGTCTCAGGCTCAGACCAAAATTGATCAATATCAAACTCAATAATCTCATAATGGCGCACTTCCCAATGCAAAATCCTCTAATACACTGAAAAGTGCGATTCCCTTGAAAATAGGGTTTTAATGAAATATTAATATTTTAATAATTTCAACTCTCCATAGTTCTCCACTGAATATTTAAATATTAATAAAATATCAAACTGGCCCCTTTTTTCATGATGGCGCACCCCTCAAGGAATTCACTTAAGTTATAACATTAAATTATAACTTTATATTATAAACGTTAATTAATTAATATTTAATCAATACGATCAAATATTAATATCTCCCTTATTTCTAACCCGTTTACTGATCCGTCTGATGCTGACAGACTCTGAAGTGATTCGATGCCGCCACAGCCAACTGCTAAAAATAGCAGTGGTCCACCTTTGCATAGCCAGGCTGCTAAAAATAGCAATTACGCCCGATATCCTCGATCGGAGCCAGAGCTGAACCAGGCGATCCAGTCCACGCTTTGTGGGCCGGCTCGTGACCCTATCCCGGAGTCCATGACCTACGAGGGAGTCATTATGATAGGCCAATCCTGTCGTCACGAGAGATGTCGCGAGAAGGGAACATGGCGATCCGCCCCTCACGAAATTGCTTGTCCTCAAGCAATCTCAATGCCGGATGCTGCAGAATCTCCTCCCTCTCCCATGTCGCATCCTCAACTGGCAAATCTCTCCATTTCACCAGATATTCCCTGATAGTCCTCCGACGCAACTGTCTCTCCCTATACTCCGGGATGGACTCAGGTACTAGAATCAACTTACCCTCATGCGTCTAGGGTGGTAACTGCCGGATGGTACAACCACGATGACCGCGCCTTCTTGAGGCATTGACACATAAAGCCATTGTGTACCACGCTCTGTTTGGAAGCTCAAGCTTCGTAAGCCACCTGCAGCCAACTCTCACCGAGTCACGAGAAAAGGACGTAATAAGCGGCGGCTTCGACCTCTTCTAAGAGTGGTGACGGTAGGAGGAGCTGTGAAGAATGAGGTAAACCATATACCAACCTCAATGCCTCTCGGGTCATAACCCGATATCTAGCGTATTGCTTACGCTTTGATTTTGTGCCTTTGCAATATTCTCCCTTGAGAGCCCTCATGAGTGTCGACTCTCCACGCAGCAACCTCACACTTTTCGGCACTCTCTTGTGGCTCAATAGTAGATCAAAGAGGCTTCAGCCTCCTTACCCATATAAGCGCCATGAAGAATTTGACATCGAATGGTCATATGGAATGTGAGTTGTAATACTCCTAAATGTATCCATTTGACCCATGTGCTGCCCTTCTATGTAGTTCTGAGATATCCACTCCACCCGCGGTAACTATCTCTGTGCTTGTCACATGCGTGGATGGTAGCGGTGCTTCGGTGTAAGCTTCGGTCCGCAAAGGCACGAGGGCCTCTGCGGGGAAGTTACTGGGGCCGGCTATCTACATCGCGGCCTTGTGATACTCGAGGCAACCCTTGAAGTCACGAATATCTCTCGAAGAACACCTCTACCACATTGGCAGAACATTGTGAAGTCGTGGTGGTCGAGGAAGAAGTGGGCATACTTCGTAAGCCGATCCACAACCACGTATATACAATCGCGCCCTTGGGCTTTAGGCAAGCCCGTGATAAAATCCATCGACAGGCATTCCCACTTCCTGTCAGGAATCGGAAGTGGCTGTAGTAGACCTGCCGGGTGAGTGTTCTCCTGCTTGTTCTGCTGACAAACAGGGCACTCACGTACATACTGAAGAACATCTCTCTTGAGACCTTTCCACGTGAACCTCTCCCGTATCTGCCTGTAAGTCTTGAAGTAACCGGGATGTCCTGCTGTGGGAATATCATGAAAGGCCCTCATAACCATGTTCTTCACCTCAGAACCGGGAATCAGAAATATCCTGTGCTTGTAAATGATCAAGTCATTCACAAGTGTGTATCTAGTGTCAACCGCTGATCCCTCGACAATACTGGAGGCCCAACTGTCCTTGGCATACTCTGCCACTATCAAATGCCTCCAATCTTCTGCAATCTGAACCATAGTGCCTAAATACGGTCTCCGTGATAGTGCATCTGCCACTACGTTCTGAGTACCTTTGATATACGAAATATCAAAGTCATAAGCCTGCAGCTTGCTGACCCACTTCTGCTGTCTGTCATTGAGATCTCGCTGCCCTAAAAAGTGTCTAAGACTGTTATGATCAGTCTTGATGCAAAACTTGCTGCCAACAAGATATTGCCTAAATTTAGCTAAGGCATGCATAATCGCGAGCATCTCTTTGTCGTATATGCTATACAACCTCTCGGGTCCTCTGAGCTTGCGGCTCTCATAAACTATGGGGTGCTTGTCTGCGCAAGCCACTTAATACCCTCACGATTACATCATTGAAGCTCAAGCGGCCATTGAAGTCAAGTGGTCTGCCAAAAGCTTGAGGAACTATGGTCATCAACTCCTTGAACTTCTCAAAACACTCACGTGCCTCCCGGAGGAAGTCCAAACAAATGCCCCCTTCTTCATCAAATCTGTCATGAGGGCTGCATGTGGGTGAATAACCATTCAGTCTGTGATGAAGTCCCTGAAGCGAGAAACCCTCTCAAGCGTATGGGGTTAAGCGGTGTGGGCCAATCAACAATGGCGGATCTTCGGGGATCCATCACGCACTCCATCATGGCGATAATATGACCGGTATAGCAATTCGGTCATTCCCAAAATTAAGCACTTGGATTCCTTAGTACAAGGACTCCCTCTCCAAAGATGCTCGATCTGAGTCTCCAAATGAGCAGGGTGCTCCTTAGTCCCGTATATCAGTGTCATCGAAGAAATTAACACAAACCTCCCTCGTGAAGAATGAAATACCATTCCTTAGTAGTAGGCGAAGGTAGGCGTTAGTGAGCCCAAATGGCATCCTCTGAGGGCACCGAAGTGCCCACAATGACATGCGAGAGAACGTCTTCTCTATATGTCCTGCTCACGGACTCTAATCTGATGATAACCCGACCGTAAATCAATCTTCGTAAAATAACATGCCCCATGAAGCTCATCAATCAACTCATCTATCCTCGGTATCGGGTATCTGTTTTTAATCGTCCTCTTATTCAGGACCCTGTAATCAATGCACATGCGCAACGTTCCATCCTTCTTCTTCACCAATACAACAGAAGAAGCGAACGGCGACTTGCTAGGTCTAATGTGACCCATAGCCAATAACTCCTTTATAGTCTTCTCAATCTCATCCTTCAATCTTTTCGGATGCTTGTAAGGAGTTATCATGACGGGTTTTGCACCCTCCTCGAGCTCAATGATATGCTCTATCCCTCTATCTGGAGGTCTACCTGGCGGAATATCACTGAACACCTTATCATGCTTGATTCTGATCTTCTGAATGTCCGGATGATACTCTGTCTTTTGCTGTCCCTCCTGTAAAGGTGCTAAATGACACTCGGCAGCCCACTCTACCATGTCATGACGCATGAGCCGCTCCATTCGGCGAAAAGAAATTGTTTTAAGGTCGCTGTCCCGTATTGCCTTAAGAATGTGAGTCTTCCCGTCGACCTCAAAACGTATTTCCATATCCTTGAGACGAAGTGTGACCTCCTCCAGTGAGTGCAACCACTTCATTCCCAATACTAAATCGATGTCTCCCATATTGACAACATAATAATCTGCCTTGAACTCATAGTTGTTCAAGCGTAATGGAAGATCTCTAATCATGCGTTCGCATCTCAAAGTGTACCCATCCGCCACTTTGACTCTGATGCCCTCAAACTCCTCTGTGATAAGCCCTCGTTTCTCAACGAACCTAGCATCAATAAAGTTATGTGTAGCTCCTGTATCCAATAGGGTAATGACCCTCTGACCTGCTAGTACACCACGGAGCCGGAAAGAACCCTCCTGCTGAATGCTAGACAACCTGCCCTCCTGTATCTGAAGCTCGGGCTCTACCTCCACTCTATGCTCTGGAGTCTCTGTCTCTGACTCATCTGAATGCTCAGGCTGCTCTGAATTTTCTGATTCGAGTCTTCATAGTATGCCCACATAACACGATTGCCTTGCCCTTAGGTCTTAGAGGGCAATCGTGATTGGCATCATACGGTCCCTTGCAGTAAAAGCATAACTTTTTCCTGCGAAGGTCATTCAGGGCCTCACGATCCAAGGGTGGGAAGGCTGATTTACCCTTCGAATCGTTTCTATAATCTGATTTGTTTTTGTTATAATCAGATTTGTCATTGTTTTTATTAAACCCCTTGTTGTCTCGGAACGATGAAGAACCTCTGGAGTTAAATTTATTTGCCGGGGCTGCGAACTCCATGTTACGTGCCTTCCTCATCGCCTCCTGTAATGATGGAGGGTCAAAGGCTTTTATCCATCCTTTAAGGGTGGATTGTCAAGCCCACTCCAGCAAAGAGAGAACTACCAACGCCTCGGATATGCTGAACCATGGCGGAAGAGTCTGCGGAAATTCGATGATGTAAGTCACCGAGACTTTTCTGCCTCCAAGCATTGCCAAATCTCTGAAGTAAGTCTCCGGATCCTTCCTATCAAATCTCTCAACCAACCTGTCTACGAACTCCCGATATGAAGTGATCCTATCATGATGTAGCGTCACCATACCGTGATGCCACCAGTCATATGCTACTCCGTCGAGGTGCAGTGTAGCGTAACGGATAGCGTCTCTCTCAGCCATCGGACGCAAGGTAAGGAATGTATCAAGCTTGCTAATCCAAGCTTGGGCTGTCATCTTCCCGCTGCCATCAAACATTACCAGATTCAACCTGTTAGTTGCATGTTTGAGGTCATTATTCTGCTGTCGGGGTCTCCAATCCTGACGAGCCCTATTGTGTTCACGCCTCTGTGTGATAAAGCGGTCAAAAGTGATCCGTTCTCTAACTGCAGGAGGTATCAACTCCCACTCCTCGTTTGCTGCCATAAGGTTATCAGCAAACAAATCATCCCGATCCTCCTCTGGCATAGCCTCATCGGGCTCCTGTCTCGTGAACGTAGGCCTTGTAGGCCTATCAGCTGTCCGTGACACTGTCCTAGGTGCTCTCCGTGACCCAGCATCACTCCTGTCATCGTCACGATGTGGTGACGGTCTCCTCGAAGTCCCTAATCTCTGCAGTGCCTGTGCCACCTGCTGTAATACATCATCAGATCGACGTTGTCCTGCACGAAGATCTCTGAGTGTGAGTAAGACCTCAGCATCATCCTGATCTCGGTTGTTATGAGGGATATCTGTCCGAGGTATATCTGTTCTCTCAGCCCTATCATTCCTGTCAGCCATGATTTCCGGCTGCCTGCTCAAACTGCGTTGCCTTTCAAGCAAGGCACGTCTGCGAGTGTAGTACCTGTATGTATCAATTTCCTCTGGTTGCATGTGATGGCCAAACCCTAGGATGGCAGAATCAAGCTCTGATACCACTGTAGAAACCCCTGTTTCCCCCTGACACTGCTTCTGATAGATTCTCAATGTTTTCTGACGTTTTTGGGTTTTTGCAATTTTTTTGTGTTTTTGATGCAATGATAGAAAGGTACGATTTTGCTAATAAATGGAAATAAATTCACTAAAAATCAAATAGCTCTGGAAATACAACAATAACAATGCCAGTATCCTTTATTCAACTTTTCAAGTGATTACAATGATACCCAGAAGAAAGCAATGTATAAAAGAAGAATTTTTATTGGGAAAAGAACCTGATTTTCTGGTACGGCTGAAGGTACAAATCAATACAGCAGAAATAAATATGATCTCTTTCCTTCCCTCTGGCATGCACAAATTCATCAACTGGTATAGGCGCCTCCTTCAGAGCAAACTGGAACCCTTAGACAAAGGCGTTGATTTTTATTTGATGAAGACGACTTAATGACAGAAGTACGGCCCTGGCAGAGGTACGGCCTGTCAGAAAGCTGCAATAAATGTGGTACGGCCTCCTTAAAATTGATGACTTAACCTCTGTGGAAGATGCGCCAAGAAAGTTAGATGATCTCTGACACTAAACAACTGATAATACTGAAGATGTAAATTCCTTTGAAGCTCTGTAGTTTCCTCTGAATAAGAAAACCTCTGTGGCAATAAATCAAGTGGTATTCCACTCTCTGAATTGCTTTCCGTTGGAGATGGCTCGTTCCCCAAGGCAAACGAACATGAAACCCTAAGTCTCAGGCTCAGACCAAAATTGATCAATATCAAACTCAATAATCTCATAATGGCACACTTCCCAATGCAAAATCCTCTAATACACTGAAAAGTGCGATTCCCTTGAAAATAGGGTTTTAATGAAATATTAATATTTTAATAATTTCAACTCTCCATAGTTCTCCACTGAATATTTAAATATTAATAAAATATCAAACTGGCCCCTTTTTTCATGATGGCGCACCCCTCAAGGAATTCACTTAAGTTATAACATTAAATTATAACTTTATATTATAAACGTTAATTAATTAATATTTAATCAATACGATCAAATATTAATATCTCCCTTATTTCTAACCCGATTACTGATCCGTCTGATGCTGACAGACTCTGAAGTGATTCCTGATGCCGCCACAGCCAACTGCTAAAAATAGCAGTGGTCCTACACTGCCTGCCAAGAACTGCTAAAAATAGCAATTCTGCAAATGACCTCCGATCGAGCCAGAACGAAAGACAACTGATCAATCCCTGCTGTTGAAGCTGAGCCAAGCTCCGAAGTGACCCCCTATCCAGTCCATCGGCCTACGAGGGTCGTATGATAGGCCAATCCTGTCGTCTGAGAGATGTCACTGAGAAGGGGACATGACATGTAAGCTCGGTCCCACAAAGTCTGAACACTTCCTGCCAGAAGTGACTCAAGAACCGACTATCCCTGTCACTCACTATGCTCTGAGGCAACCCATGTAATCTAAAAACCTCACGGAAGAAGACCTCTGCTACCTGTGTAGCTGTGTAAGTGGTGGTAATCGGAAAGAAGTGGGCATACTTCGTTAGCCGATCCACAACTACATATATGCAATCACGTCCCTGGGCTATGGGCAAGCCTGTAATAAAATCCATCGACGGGCATTCCCACTTCTTATCAGGAATCGGTAGTGGCTGCAACAATCCTGCCGGATACGTGTTCTCCTGCTTGTTCTGTTGAAAAACAGGGCACTCACGCACATACTGAAGAACATCTGCCTTAAGACCCTTCCATGTAAACCTTTCCCGAACCTGTCTGTATGTTTTGAAGTACCCGGGATGCCCTGCTGTGGGTACATCATGAAAGGCTCGCATAATGATGTTCTTCATCTCAGATCCTGGGATCAAGAAAATCCTGTTCTTGTAAATGATCAAGTCATTCACAAGTGTGTACCTGGTGTCCACCATCGATCCCTCAATAATACCAGATGCCCAAGTATCCTTGGCATACTCTGCCACAATCAAATGCCTCCAGTCCTCTGTAATATGTACCATAGAACTCAAATAAGGTCAGCGTGAGAGAGCATTAGCCACAACATTCTGGGTACCTTTGATGTAGGTGATATCAAAGTCATATGCCTGTAACTTACTCACCCACTTCTGCTGACGGTCATTTAAATCTCGCTGCCCCAGGAAATGCCTCAAGCTATTGTGATCAATTTTAATACAAAACTTACTGCCCACGAGATATTGCCTGAATTTGGCCAAGGCATGCATTATGGCCAGCATCTCCTTATCATAAATACTGTAAAGCCTCTCTGGTTGTAGAAACCCTAAGTTTCCCCTAATCCTAAATCTGAAAGTTTTCTGATGTTTTTCTTTTAAATACTTCCATAGTCTCAGCGTTAATTTTAAATTATAAAATTAATCTCAAACTGGCCCCTTTCTGATGATGGGCGCACCCCTCAAGGCAAATCACTAAAGTTATAATTTAATATTATAACTTTACATTATAATCATTAAATAATTAATATTTAATTAATACAATTAAATATTAATATCTCGCTCATTATTAACCCGATGCTCGAGCCGTCTGATGTTGTCGACAAAGGAAATGATTTTGAACGCCATAAATCCATACTGCTAAAAATAGCAGGGGTCCCACGCTGACTGCCAGGAACTGCTAAAAATAGCAATTCTGTAAAAAGTGTCCGAATGAGCCCGAACGAAAGCCAATCGATCAAAACTGCCAATCTGAAGCTGAGCCAAGCTCCGAAACGACCCTCTAACCACTCTATCAGCCTACGAGGGTCTCATGATAGGCTTATCTTACGATCTCTAATGCTCGCCAAAAATGGGGACATGACACTGGTCCTCTGAGTTTTCTACTCTCATAAACAATCAGGTGCTTGTCTTGCATAAGCACCGCTCCAATGCCCTCACCAGAAGCATCACACTGAAGCTCAAAAGGCTTCGTAAAATCCGGCAGTGCTAACACTGGACACGTAGTCATCAGCTCCTTGAACCTCACAAAACACTCCTGTGCCTCAGGAGTCCAACAGAATGCACCTTTTTTCAACAAATCCGTCATAGGTGCTGCATGGCGTGAATAACCATTAACAAATCTGCGATAGAAACCGCACAACCCAAGGAATCCTCGCAGCTGTGTAAGGTTCGCAGGAGTAGGCCAGTCTACGATAGCACGGATCTTCTCAGGATCCATCCGCACTCCCCCTGCACTGATGATATGGCCTAAGTATAACAACTCAGTCATCCCTAAATCACACTTGGATTCCTTGGCGTACAAGGACTCCCTCTCCAAAATACTAAGTACTGTATCCAAATGAGCCAAATGCTCCTACCAAGTCCTGCTGTAGATCAGAATATCATCGAAGAAGACAAGTACATATCTCCTCAGATGTGAGTGGAAGACCCTGTTCATGGTGGACTGAAAAGTCGCTGGAGCGTTGGTTAGCCCAAATGGCATCACCACAAACTCGAAGTGTCCACAATGACAACGGAAAGCAGTCTTCTCAACATCCTGCTCACGGACTCTAATCTGGCGATATCATGATCTCAAGTCTATCTTCGAGAAGTAACAGGCACCATGGAGCTCATCAATAAGCTCATCTATGCGGGGTATGGGATACCTGTTTTTGATGGTCCTCTTGTTCAAGACTCTGTAGTCAATGCACATACGGAGTGTACCATCTTTCTTCTTCACTAGAACCACTGAAGAAGCAAATGGGGATTTACTTTGTCGAATGTGACCCATAGCGAGCAGCTCCTTGATAGTCTTCTCTATCTCATCCTTAAGCCGCTTCGGATGCCTATAAGGAGTAATCATGACGGACTTAGCGCCCTCCTCAAGCTCTATGATGTGCTCAATACCCCTGTCTGGAGGTCTCCCTGGTGGAATGTCACTGAAAACCTTCCCATGCTTAACTCTCAACTGCTGAATGTCAGGGTGATACTCGGTCTTATGCTGTCCCTCCTATATAGGTGTCAAAGTGCACTCAGCAACCCATTCAACCATGTCATGACGCATAAGTCTCTCCATCCGTTGAAAAGAAATGGTCCTGACGTTACTGTCTCGAATGGCCTTCAGAATATGAGTCTTACCATCCACATCAAACCGAATCTCCATGTCTTTAAGATGAAGTGTGACTTCCTCAAGGGAATGAAGCCACTTCATGCCCAAGACTAAATCAATATCTCCCATGTTCACTACGTAATAATCAGCCTTGAATTCATAATTATTCAAGCGCAAAGGGAGATCCTTAATCATACGGTCACATCTAAGAGTGTAACCATCAGCCACCTTAACCTGAATGCCCTCAAACCCCTCGGTTATGAGTCCACGCTTCTCCACAAATCTAGCATCAATAAAATTGTGAGTTTCTCCTTTATCTAGAAGGGTGATAACCTTTTGACCCGCCAAAACTCCACGAAGTCTAAAAGATCCCTCCTGCTGAATGCTAGACAACCGTACCTCCTGGATTTGGAGCTCTGACTCTGCCTCTGCCTTAGGCTCTGAAGCCTCTGATTCTAACTCCTTAGAACTCTCCTGCTGTTCAGAATTCTCAGACTCCGAATCCTCATAATAGGCCCACATAACTCTATTGGCCTTGCCCTTAGGCCGCAAAGGACAATCATGGTTAGCGTCGTAGGGACCCTTGCAGTAGAAGCAAAGCTTCTTCCTGCGCAAATCATTAAGAGTCTCACGATCCAAGGGTGCTGCTGATTTTCCCTTTGAGTCACTCTTAACATCAGATTTCTCCTTGTTTTTATTGAATCCTTTATTATCCCTAAATGAAGAAATATTTCTGGAGTTGAATTTGTTGGATGGTGCTGCAAATTCCATGTTGTGGGCCTTCTTCATAGCTTCCTGTAACGAAGAAGGATCAAATTCTTTGATCCAACCTCTCAATGGTTCCAACAATCCCTCCATGAAAAGCACAACTAGACGCCTCTCTGATATATTGGGAACCATCACTGACAATCTCTGGAAGTCTCCTATGTAGGACTCCAAACTACCAACCTGTCGCAATTGGGCCAAATCTCTGAAATAGGACTCAGGATCCTTCTTGTCAAATCGTTCCACCAACCTGTCTACGAACTCCTGGTAAGTGGTGATACGATCATGCTGAAGTGTCACCATCCCGTTATGCCACCAGTCATAAGCTGCTCCCTCAAGATGCAACGTAGCATATCTAATAGTATCCTCCTCAGCCATGGGACGCAATGTGAGGAAGGTATCAAGCTTACTGATCCAAGCCTGGGCTGTGACCTTGCCGCTACCGTCAAACATAGCTACAGCAAGTCTGTTTGTGGCATGCTTCAGATCATTATTATTATTATGTCTAGGCCTCCAATCCTGTCGATTCCTGTGATGCTCTCTCCACTGTGTGAGAAATCTATCAAAGGTAATCCTCTCTCTGACCTCGGGGGTCAGCAACTCCCACTCGTCGTTCGCTGCCATAAGAGTATCAGCGAACATTCCCTCAGGTTCCTCATCTGCAATAGCCTCATCATGCTCCTGTCTCACAAAAGTAGGCCGGGTTGGCCTATCTGTTATCCATGAAACAGTCCTAGGTGCTCTCCGTGAACCTACATCACTCCTGTTCTCGTCACGACGTGGTGACGGTCTCCTCGGCGTACCTATCCTCTGTATCGCCACTGTCAACTGCTGTAGTACATCAGTTACCTGCTGTTGACCTGTCCGTAAATCTCTAAGAGTGTGTAGGACCTCTGCATCATCATTATCCCTAGGGTTTTGAGGAATCTCTGTTCTATCAGCCATGGTGCCCGACTGCTTGTTCAACCTCTGTTCCCTGTCAATCAAGGCTCTCCTGCAAGTGTAATATCTGTGAGGCCCAACCTCTTGTGGCTGCATATGAATCCCAAACCCTCAGGTTGGCAGGAAACCGCTCTGATACCACTGTAGAAACCCTTGTTCTCACTGTTTCTGAAACTGCTTGATTTTTTTGCTTGTTTTGAGAGTTTTGATTTTTTTTGTGTTTTTTTGCATGCAATAGTAATAATGCGATTTTGAAAGAAATTCTAATAAATTCAAAGAAGTGAAAACTGAAGCGGATACTCTTTGAAATAGATAACATACAATCTTATTATTCTTTCCAGATGATTACAATAATAGATTTCTGACATGCAGACAAAGATAAGATAAAAATATTAGTTCAAGAACTTGATTTGCAGCCGCCTGAATAAATCTTGAATGGTACGGCCAGATCTCAGCAATGATTTTCCCCTGCTTGAATTTGCCTAGAATACCTCCACTTGCCTAGGCGTCAATATTGATGAAGGAAAGAAGCTGAAGGAAAAGGCGTTTTGGATCCAGATGCAAGGACGCCTTCCTCTGTAGATGGTACGGCCTCCAAACAGCAATAAATAAAAAGTACGGCCTTTATTTGATTTGCCTGGGGTTTAGAAATAGGCGCCTAAGAATAAAGAATCATCTCCAGGAAGAAATCCGTACAAACCCTTGAATTAAGAATTGTAAAAGTAAAGCTCTGTAATAACTTCTGAATGAAGCTATTCCTCTGATTAGCAATAGATCAGCTGATATTTCACAGCCTCTGAACTGCAACACTGAAGATGGCTCGTTCTCCAATGCAAACAGATAACTAAAACCCTTGGCTCAGTTCTCTGAAGGAAGAATTGATCAAAGTCGATTTTCATAACATAATACTCTTTCCTCACAATGAAAATCCTTATATTCTCAAGGTCGACTTTTCTCAAAAAGGCATCATTTAAATAAAGTTCGAATTCTTCTTTTAATAATTCCATAGTTGGACGCCTCTTTTTAATTAAAAAGATTAATTAAAAATGGTCCCCTTCGACCCCTTAAAAAAATCACTTAAGTTATAATATTAAATAATATTATAACTTTATAATATAAGCTTAAAAATAATTAATATTTATTTTAACAGATAAATATTAATATCTTCCTCAATATAAGTCCAATTAACGAACCGTCTAAAGCCGGAGGATAAGTGATTGAATATGCATACGACCAGACCATACTGCTAAAAATAGCAGGGGTGCTCCGCTGACTGACTTCACTTACTAAAAATAGTAAGTCAAGCAAATGATGTCCGAACGACCCCGAACGAAAGCCAAACTAGTAGATTCTGACAACTGAAGCCAAGCCAAGCTCCAACAAGACCCTTTATCCATCCTATTAGCCTACGAGGGTCACATAATAGGCTAATCTTAAGCACTAAGAAATGTCAACTGGAAGGGGACATTACAAGAGTATCAATCCATTCTCAAGAATGATGTATGGGACATCATACCTAGACCTGAAGGGAAATCTGTTGCTTCTTCTAAGTGGCTCTTCAAGATCAAGCATGCGGCTGATGGGAGCATTGAGAAGTACAAGGCTAGGTTCGTGGCTAGAGGTTTTTCTCAAAAAGAGGGAGTTGACTATGAGGAAACCTTTGGTCCAGTTGCTCGCTATACTTCAATCAGGACCATCATTGCCATTGCAGCATCTAAAGGATGGAAGATTCACCAAATGGACATGAAGACAACATTTTTGAATGGTGTAATCGAGGAAGAGGTATATATTGAGCAACCTGATGGCTTTGAGGTACATGAGAAGGAGTCTCATGTTTGTAGGCTGAAGAAGGCTTTGTATGGACTTAAGTAGGCTCCTCGTGCTTGGTACGAAAGGATTGATCGTTACCTGATGAGCTTGGGTTTCTCCAGGAATGATGTTGATTCAAACCTATACTTCAAGGTAATTGATGGCGAAGCATTAATCTTGGTTCTCTATTTTGATGATTTAATTATTACTGGAAAAGATCACCTCATTATCAAATGCAAGAATCATTATCAAATGCAAGGAGTTAGCTTCTGAATTTGAAATGAAGGACCTTGGTCTCATGCACTACTTCCTTGGTTTAGAAGTATGGCAGAAGCCAGATGAGATCATTCTAAGTCAAGGGAAGTATACCATTGATATTCTGAAGAGATTTGGTATGATGGATTGCAAATCCATGTCTATGCCTATGGAGACCAACTTGCATAAGTTGAAAGAGGCTGCAGCTAGTTCAAATCTGGTGGATTCCACGATGTACAGGCAATTGATTGGATCGTTGATGTATCTAGTCAATACTAGACTGGATATTTGCCATGCAATGAGTGCACTTAGTCAATTCATGTGTGAACCAAGGAAAATACATCTAGTTGTAGCAAAGCATATCCTGAGATACTTGTGTGGCACAAGTGGATATGGCTTGAGATATTCTTCAGGTGTGGACTTGAAGCTACTTGGATATACTGATTCTGATTGGGCAGGGTGTGTTACTGATTGGAAGAGCACCTCTGGATGTTGCTTCAGTTTGGGGTCTACGATGATATCCTGGTGTAGCAGGAAGCAATCTTCTGTGGTACTAAGTACAGCAGAGGCCGAGTATATTGCAGCTTGTGTGGCAGCCCAAGAAGCAATGTGGCTTCGGAAGCTCCTTGCAGGATTGTTTGGACAATCGATGGAGCCGACTGTCATTCATTGTGATAATCAAAGTTGTGTGAAGCTTTCTGTCAACCTAGTGTTCCATGACAGAACTAAACACATGTGGAGATCAAATACCACTATATCAGAGATATGGTATTGAGGAAAGCAATCCAATTGAAGTATATCAGCACTGATGAGCAAACGGCAGACATTCTCACCAAGCCTCTCTCGAGGATAAAGTTTGTGTACTTTCGAGACAAGCTTGGTATGGTGGAGAATGAAGCCCTAGCTGAGAAAGAGTCTCAGTATCAATGATCTTCTTTAATGCATTTCTCTTTGAGAGAGATTTGAGGTGCAAGCCCTTGTTAATGCATTTCTCTTTGAGAGAGATTTGAGGTGAAAGCCCTTGTTTCCACCCTCTGGGAGCAGCCATGGTGGATGTCATGTGTGTGACTCCATGACAACATCACGTGAGAGAGTCCGTGATGATTTTCTTGTACTTGTGTTTTCCACCCTCTGGGAGTAGCCATGGTGGATGTCATGTGTGTGACTCAATGACAACATCACGTTGAGTGATGAGCACTTGTGCACATTTACCATACATGGGAGTAGCCATGATGGTTGATATCACGATGAGGTGATATATTTCCTTTCCACATATGGGAATAGCCATTGTGGTTGATATCACGGTGAGGTGATATGTTCCTTTTCCACATATGGGAGTAGCCATAGTGGTTGACATCACGATGAGGTGATATGTCTTGCACAGCTGGAAGTATTCCTCCCTAGCTGAGAGGGAGTGTTGATGTTATTAGCAGCCGCAGGCCTCTTACTTCCAGCCCACGAATTTAAATCAAGCAATAAATAAAATATAGCCATTGGCTATTTCATTTATTGGAGATGACTTAAGTGAAGAGGCACTTCACTTGGATAGAGAAATAATATTTATTTATTAATAACAATTATTATTTGTTGAGGCCGACTCTCCTTGAAAATCGCGCCATTCCATTTGGGTCATGTTCTTTGGTGGCCGACTTTGCATTGTGAAGAAGTGTCCCACGAATTGTATTTATATGAGATCACTCCATTCATATGATCAAAAAGTTAAGTTCATTCATTCCATCTTCAAGTGCAATTATCACCTACAACAATTCGTCACTTATCAAGGAGAGTTCGAGTTCTTTATCATGTATTTGCATCAAAGTGTGATGCTGATAAGTGCCATAAGATTGGCATCATTGTAAAGAGAACATTGTTGTTTATATTGCAATATAAGAAGAGATATTTCTTGCTGGGTTTTTCTCCCTCAAGTGGAGGGTTTTCCAGGGTATCTGCTGTGTTATTGTGTCTGATTTTTGAATTAAATTCTGTCTATCTTATCTGATCATAAAACTAACAATTACCTAGAGTGACCGCCAAAATACTTCTAGTAAAATGCTGCGTGAACAGTGAAAAATCAAGGTAGCGGTAGATGAGAACAAGGAAAGCATGTATGTGCTCTCTTGAGTTCTTTGATTTTATATTTATTGGCAGCAGTCATGAGCAGGCCAACTTCAAGGATACCCTTACTCTGCTAAACACTCAACTACTGCCCATGATTTGCATTGCTATGGATAATGACAAGAATGTTCTGTTTTTTGTCATTTTGTGGAGATAATTCCAGATCATCCATGTTCTCTATTTCTTTCATTCATCATTCATCATGTAGGTGATGCTTTCTTATGGTATGTGCAGTAGGCATTTTATTAGAGGTAAAATCTGCTCTTATTTCAGATTCACTTTGTGCTGAAGCAGCCTTGCTCACTGTAGAGCATGAGGTATAGTCTACTTTAGGAGTAGACCTGCTTTGGCATTCTCAAAATGCATCTCTTCTAAATATATTAATAAGTGATGTGTATATCTTTGTTGTTGTTATACATTTTTCAGGTTAAAGGTCATAGTATTTATGTTTTTGTGATGCTGGATGACGGCATTCAATGTGATTAAGAACTTGGTACAAGCCTCAACCTATCCATCTGAAATCAGGTTTAGTATTTTAGCTAGGTGACTCGTTTCTTCTAAGTTTGGTCATATTTTAGCTAGGTGAAAATACACATAATTGTGTATATGATCATTTGCTTGCTCCTGTAATCTATTGCATGCTTTCTGCTTTGTTTTAAAATTTTGATAAGCTGAAAGGAGAAATGCAGTGAAGAGAGGTATAAGGGGACGAAATAATTGCATTGAAAAACATTCTTCAAGCACAAATGTGTTTCCAATTCTTATTCTTGCAAGACACTGATGTGCTGCCACTTGAATAGTACAAATGGTTTTCAAAAAAATGAAGTTTATCTTGGATTTCTGAAGTTCCTAATACAATGGATGTTCCAAAAATTAAAGTTTATGATGCACTTTGATGTTAGCATATGCTTGGTGTAAGCACAGATTTCCATGGAATCTTCATGTAGCTACCACATATAGACTTGGATGCAATAATTGAGGCTGATATGGAAGCAGTGGCCAAGAATAAGGCTATGTCCATAAACCTAGTCCAGCATACTTACTGGAACCTTGCAGGCCATAACAGTGGAACAATCAATCTTAGACATATTGTGAAAATAGGGGCTTCATATTATACTCCAACTGATAAGGCCCTTTATCCCCACAGCACAGATCTTGCTTGTGGAAGGTATTCCTTTGGCTTTTACCAAAGAAGTTACTACTATAAGCAGGATAAATTTGCTTTCTGCAGGATATGATCATAACTACGTTCTTCATGTTACAGAGAAATTTACAAATGGTCTGAGATCAGCTGCAAGAGTGAAAGAGGAGCATAGTAAGAGAATGCCGGAGGTGTGGACACAAAGTAGGCAGTTTTATACCACCAATACTCTCATTATAAGTGGGTGCAAAGGAAGGGCAGTCTACAAGGAACATTTTGGGTTATGTATGGACACTCAAGACATTCCTAATGTGGTCAATCAACCAAACTTTCCCCCTGAAATCATGTATCCTGATCAAGTGTACAAGCACACAATGGTGTTTAAGTTTTCAGTGGATAAGTAAAAAAGAATTAATTTTGTTTTTCAATGCTTATTAACTTTTGAGAAATTAAAAGATGTCCATCCAAAGCTAAAAAAGAGCTTATGAAGTTTGCCAAATAATTTCATTTGGTCTTTTCATCCATGGAACCCACACTGACTTTTTCGTTGAATGCTAACACAAAAATATCCAGTGTTCCATGGGGATGTGTTCCTCCAAAAAAACCCTGCATTTTCAAGATGAGTCTTTGGGACATAAGGACTTGGGGAAAACATTCCTTGCCACCCTGCCACCTTGAGGCACCAAGGATGCCTAGGCGTCTCCCATGGCAAAGTGGCCAAAAAACAAGCTTTTTTTAAATCAAATTCTTTTTTGAACAATGTGCCCAAGGCCGAGCCCTAATGGCCTATGGGCCCCACCCAAACCCCACAAACTCAATAAATTTTCCTTCCAACCCCATTTCAACTCACAACAAAAAATCAAGAGCAAGCTGATAATCCATAGCAATGTGTGAGAGTGAGTGTTGAGAATTGCAAGCCTACAAGTGCAATGTGAAAGAGTGAGTGAAGAGCAAGAAGAGGAGTGGAGTGACATCAACTCAAGCAGTTTTCAACTTTCAATCAATTTTGCAAATGAATCAATGATTCAATGAATAATTAATAATAAATAATATAATAACAAATATATTAATGATTTTATGATCAAATTTTGATTTTTTTAATTATATAACAGCAAGCTATTATATTTTCTTTTTTAGTTTAGATATTCAATTTTTTTATTTTGTCAATCTAGAATTAAACTTTTGTGTATCCTCTGCTTTTGCACTTCATGCAACCTGAACTAAGAAAAAAAAAATTGTCTTAGTCCTTTGCATTATGCATAGTTTGAATTTTAATTTTAAAATTATAAACTTATAAATTTTGTATTGTTTATTGCAGTGTCACTATGAGTTCTCATGGAATAAGTGAGGATGAGGTTGAGGTTCAAAGTAGAAATGAATCTGATTATGCACTTGAGGAAAATGAAAATGTAGAAGCATAGAGGGGTGATCATGAAACCCAAACCACCAATTCCATTGTGAGTGCAGCTGCAAATCTTAATTGCCCCTCTACAATATTGGCAGATTTTACTAAGGATTCCTTTGATCCTTAGTCTCCCTTGAAAAAGTTTGCAACAAAATTACAGAGAACGTCTAGGGCATCTAGCGGCACTAGGATGTGGAATTGTCACTTTTGTAACCTTGAATTTCAAGGCAGTATTACCAGAGTTCATGCCCACCTCCTTCATATTCGAGGAAAAGGTGTAGATGTATGTGAGGACTTCGAAAAAACCTGAAACTTAGGGCAGAGATATGTAAGCTATGGAGTGGTCTAGGTAGTGAAGACAATGCAATTGCACCTTCATTTGCTTCTTTGTCTTTATGGTCCAAGGGTCATCAGAGCCAGCCATAGGGTTCTACTTCTAGTTTGTAGACTCAGAGGAAAGTTATGCCAATTTCTTCTACTTCAAGGGCCTAAACAATAGAAGCTAGGGGGAAACACAAGTTGACAAGTGATGCTCCTAACCCACTAGTAGAATTATTCAATGTGCAAATTAAGGATGGCGTAGATTACACCATTGGAAAATTCTTCTTTGCCAATGGCATTCCCTTCCATGTGGCTCCTGTAATGAGCATGAGTCATGCTTCACAAAAAATAACTAATAGAAATCGAAAACTTCAAATACTCAAATCTGAGACAATGTTAACAGCAGAAATTTGCTCAAAAAATGTAAATAATTCCTCTACCTCTGTAGGAATTCAACTCCTCACTCCACAACAGTATTTAGATATTAATATCACTGAAATTCAATTCCGAACTGAAGGAGCAACCGATATTAAAATTTGCACTCAGAATTGTAAGCATAAATCGCACTTCATAGTATGAAACAAGGAACAAAAATCAATCTCATACAACACTGTAGATGCACAGTTGAAATCTGAACAAGACTCTTCAACGCATATAGATATATCTTTATGATTATGAATTCTTCCAGATCAATACACAAATATCAATAGAGACTGAGTCTCATACATTCCGCTAGGGACGTCACAGTGGATGCTTGATGTCGTCCAGTAGTGTGATACGTTGATAAAAGGAAAATACTCTAGATGCGTTATGTAGTCTTCCAACTGTAGGTGGAAGTCTCTTCCGTCCTGTGAGCTTGCTAATGAACAACCATGGAGATGAAGGCTACGGGAAGTGGGCCCAGTCACAAGAAGTTTTGCATATCCTCACGATCTGATGAGAATGATGCTCTGTGAATTACCAGCTGATGTAGTGCTGTGTGAAATCGTTGTGGTGAAGCCTTTGAACATCGTCGTTCTCAAGATCCTCTCAAGCCATGACCCGACTGGAGTGGTTTCCGGCGTGAGCTCCCAGATGCTACTGAAATCCAAAGTGAGTGATGCACAAGGCCTAAGCGTGGATGATATAAGCTAATGAAGAGACCTCCTTAAGCGGAGTGGCCAAAGCCATTGGCTCAACCACTACTCTTTAATCACACTTGACACCAACGGTTTTCGTCCACCGGTAATTGCAGCTATAATTAGAATTAGAAATATTGGTGGAATAGAAGAACGAAGACACAAAACCACTGGTAGGGATTTCGTTCTACCAGGCCGAGACTAGCTACACGGTCAATCTCTATGTCTTCATTCGATGATCTTGATCAACACAAATGAACTCTTATTAATAGTAGTGCCTTCCAAGGGGTTGGCCATCAGAATGAAATTCAAATAATAACCTTTAGCGCCAACTGGAAGGTAGTCGGCTAGATGATATTAATTTAAATATTATTTATCAATAATTTATATTTATTATTTAATATTATTATATTATTATTTAATATTTAATATTATTTTTAAATATTATTAAATAGTGTTTTAAAACACTTTTATAGTTTCCCTCCAAAATTAATTCAATTCATCCGGGGACATGACAATCCCCCCCGCTTGGGTGTTGCTTTCCCTCAAGCAACTTCAGATCTGAGTCCTTGAAAGTCTTTTCTCTTGCCCTTGTCTTTTCTGATGCCTTGTTCAAAGCATGCTTAGGACCCGCCTTGGAAAATCCTCGAATAATGACTTCTTTACCATCAACTTTAAACTTCAATTCCAGAGTCTGATAATTCGTTGTGTACTCCCCAAGCGAGTGCAACCATTGCACTCCCAAGACCACATCTGTCTCACGGATGCCAACTATGTAAAAATCATCTCACATCTTATGTCCTCCTACGGTCAACTCCATTTGTCGAATCTAGTGATTGCATGGAATAGTGTACCCATCTGCAATTGTCACATCAAATCCTTTGAAGTCTTCCGCCCTTAGGCTCAACTTAGCTACTAGCCCTTCATTGACGAAATTATGGGTGGCTCCACTATCGATTAATATTGTTACCCTTTTTCCATATAAGTCCCCTCTAATGCGGAGAGATACCGAGGTGCTTCGGAAAGTGTTGCAAGAGTGCCCCCAGAATACCCTTCCTCCCACGTCACCCCAAGCTCATCTTCCTTGGTAGCACCATCAGGTTCACCTTCTTCTTCTTCATCAGAGGCTACCTCAATGTAGTAGACGTGTCCTTTTTTGGTACACCTGTGACCCTTTGTACAATGTTCCTTACAAGTGTAGCATAATCCTCTCCTGCAGAGCTCGTTCCTTGATACATCCATCTTGTGAGATCATAGTGGTGGGTTCATCGATTGAGGAGTAATCTCGTGGGGTGCCTTCTTTGGCTGTCCTAATGGCGCATTGTTGATCATAGGCTTACTCTTTGTGGTGGAGTCCTCAAGGTTCAAGGCCCTTCGAATAGCTTCTTCCAATGATGTCGGCTCTAAAGCTCTTACTAGGCCATGGTAAGATTCCAATAGCTCTTCAATGAAGAGGAACATGAGTCTCTTATCAAAAACATTGGGGACCATAATAGCTAGCCTTTGGAATTCTAAAACATAATCATCCACTGTACCACACTACTTAACCCCTGTCAAATCTTGGAAGTCCACCTCTAGATCCTTTCTATCAAACCTCTCCATAAGCTTTTGTGTGAAATCAACATATGTAGTAACAAGATCAAACCCCTAAGTTGCAATACCATGGTGCCACCATTCGTGAGCTATCCCTTCCAAGTACAGAATGGAAAATTTGATAGCTTCATCTTCAATCATAGGGCTAAGAGAGAAATACGTATCCAACTTTTGCACCCATGTACGTGCAGTAACCTTCCCTAAGCCATCAAATGTAGGGAGTGCAAGCTTCCTAACTTTGTATTGAAGATCTTTATTCACTCGCTGCAAACATTATTGAACTAATTAAAGGGGATCACTACTTGAGCGTCAGCATCCAGCTTCATGTAGTCTTGCACAATACTACTAAAATTAGGTTGGTTCTGATCTTCTCCTTCATGTGGTATCTCTGCTCTAGGCAAAAAACAAGGCTAGGAGGGTCTGAGAGTGGATCCATTTGACGTTCTACTATGATTCCCTTCTCTAGATCGCTTAGAGTTGCCCTCATCAGCATAGTTATGTAATGTCCCCTTCTTAGCAGTGATCAGTACAGTTGGCCGTTAGCCTATCCCGGAGGCCTGTAGGCTAGTCAGAAGCGGAAATTAGAGTTTCCTATTTTCTAGGAGGATGTTTTCGCAGTTTTGGAGGCTTGCATGTTGGATTTTTGCAGTTTTGATTATGGATTCCTTTTTGGTTTTCAAAGAGCTTCGCAGTGATGTGGCATGCAATTGAAATAGAGGACTTTTCCGGACTTACTATTTTTAGTAAGTTGCGACGGCTGCTCAAAATGTGGTTAAAATGCATTTGGACACAATTGCTATTTTTTGTAGTATGCTATTTTTAGTAAGTGCTATTTTTACCAATGCTATTTTTAGTAGGGTTTCAGCAAGCCAGTTCAAAGACTATTTCAGGCAATTCAGTTTGAGTAGTTGGTCATCCCACACTCTTGGAGCTATTTTTGGTAGGTCTGAGCTTGAGATGGGCACTTTACTTGTTGAGGTAAAATATTTTAATAAAGTGAAAATAATGATAAGGCTTGGTGGATGCCTTTGGAGAAATAAGTCATTTTTATAAAATATTTCACTTTATTATGTTGGACGCCACATTATGTTTATTTGTATTTTTGATAAAGTGAAATGCCTTCATAAAGTGGATGAGTTGGGAAAGGTTGAAATGAAATGCAACTTGGAGAATACTAAAAAGTGAATGTGAATTTGGGTTGGGCGTCCACCTTGGAGGGAGATTGAATTTGAATTTGGAGACAAAGGGCTATAAATATGAGTGTTGGGCTTCTTTCTTATCATCCATGAAGAAAATATAACAAAGTGCTGCCGAAATGATGATTGATTTTCTTCGAGGAATGCATACCTCCTAGCTACTCTTGGTTTCTTGCTTGAAAGATAGCAACTAGCTAAGATAGAGAGACTATTCTTTACACTGAAGAATAGATTGAGCATTATGGATAAGTTTGGTAATGATGTTTTCTGATGTTTGGTGTGTTTTTACAATTTACAGGTTGCTGGTTTTGGGTGTGGCTGTAGGTCATTTTTGCTCATATCTCCTTAGGCGAATTTTTGGTGGTTTTGGGTAGTTGCTCATTCATTTCCTATGGCCTAGGCATCCCTTCTTGCTGGTTTCCAAATTATATCTTGCAGATTTGAATTTTATATTGCAGGCCACCCCTCTTGGGAGGTTTTACTTTGCCTGGGAGTGCCTTGGGATTCGTGCTAAATCATTGTGAGGTGTTTGCACGAGTTTCTTGGTTTTGTCTTGGTCGCCATCACTCTTAGAGTCTATTTCTTTTTATTTCTTGTGATTTGGTGGAGTATTGAGTGAGTTAGGAGCTTTTGGGTGTGATTTCTAGTTGCTGGTTTATGTTTTCAGTTTGCTGGTTTTTAATATCAGATTATAGTAGTTGAAGTTTTGGGCTTGTTTTTCATAGTTGGGAAGTCTTATGAAGTTTGGAAGACATATAATATCATTTGCAGCTTCTTGGACAGCAATAACACTTGGCTCTGACAAATACTAATTCATATTGTAACGCTGAATCAGTAGTACTGATCAACTCTTTAATATTTCTGCAAAACTTCTATTGTATTCCCACTCTTAGTGGAAGAAGGTTGGCCTCACCGCCTTATTTACTTTTTGCATACATTTTTATTCCCACCATTGGTGGAAGAGATTGGCATCACCTTCTTACTTTCCTGTACCTACATTTTCTATATTGTTGATCGACCGAGCCGTCAATTTACTCCTGCTGAATAAGTGGTCAAGTTGCATAATTTGTATTTCCAACATTTCAGATTTACAAACTAACGATCCCCAGCGCCACATGCTCACACCTCGCCCATCATTGGGATCATGGTGTACATTCTTGGTGTAGGGTTACGTTTCAATACTGGTTTTGGCTTTGCTAACGCTGACAGGTACAATTGTTGGTGTGTAAAATTGAAAAAACTTAAGAGGGTATATTTCAAGTTGGGTCATGATTTGTTGTTGGTTATCACAGTAGTGAGGGTCTGCATAATTTGCAACAACGTCTGATTCACTTGATCTTGTCTCTCTATGAAGGATTTGATCTCATTATTCTATTCCTCCATCTTCTTACCTCTATCTCCTATTCCCCTATCGGTGCTCTAAGTAGACGCCTCCAACCTCTTCCTCTCTCTCTCTATGGCCCTCAAATCTCTTTGGATGAAATGAAATGAAATGAAAAATTTTAATGACGTCCACGAGGCCAAAGAAGCCTATGGGACCCAAGAGCAGCCTATGGGATCAATTGCATATATTTCAGATCGTCCACAGGCTGGCAGAATCAAGGCTCTAATACCACTATAATGAGCCTGAGTCATGCTTCACAAACAATAACTACTAGAAATTGAAAACTTCTAATACTCAGATCTGAGACAATGTTAACAACAGCAATTTTCTCCAAAAAATGTAAATAATCCCTCTACCTCTGTAGGAATTCGACTCCTCACTCCACAACAGTATTTAGATATTAATATCACAAAAATGCAATTCCAAACTAAAGGAGCAACTGATATTAAAATTTGCAATCAGAATTGTAAGCATAAATTGCGCTTCACAGTATGAAACAAGGAACACAAATCAATCTCATACAACACTGTAGATGCACAGTCGAAATCTGCACAAGAACTCTTTAGCACATATAGATATATCTTTGCGATTATGAATTCTTCCGGATCAATACACAAATATCAATAGAGATTGAGTCTCATACATTCCGCTAGGGACGTCACAATGGATGCTTGATGTCGTTTGCTAGTGTGATACACTAATAAAAGGTAGATACTCTAGATGTGTTTTGTAGTCTTCCAACTGTAGGCGGAAGTCTCTTCTGTCTCTTGAGCTTGTTAATGAAACACCATGGAGATGAAGGCTACGGGAAGTGGGCACAATCACAAGGAGTTTCACTATCTCCAAATATCCTCACGATTTGATGAGAACAATGCTCTATGAATTACCACCAGATGCAGCACTAGGTGAAATCGTTGTGGTGAAGCCTTTGACTATCGTCATTCTTGAGATCCTCTCAAGCCACAAACCGACTGGAGTGGTTTTCGATATGCACTCCTAGATGCCATTGAAAGCTAGAGTGAGTGTCACACAAGGCCTGAGCGTGGATGATATAAGCTGACAAAGAGAACTCCTTAAGCGGAGTGGCCAGAGCCCCTGGCTCGGCTACTACTCTTTAATCGCACTTGGCACCAGTGGTTTCTATCCACCCGTAATTGCAGCTATAATTAGAATTGGAAATATTGGCAGAATAGAAGAACAAAGACATAGAACCACTGGCAAAGGTTTCGTCCTACCAGGCCGAGACTAGCTATGCGTTCAATATCTATGTCTTCATTTGATGATCTTGATCCACACAAATGAACTCTTGTTAATAGTAGTGCCTTCCAAGAGGTCAGCCATCAGAATGAAATTCAAATAATAAGCTTTAGCACCAACTAGAAGGTAGTTGGCCAAATGATATTAATTTAAATATTATTTATCAATAATTTAAATTTATTATTTAATATTATTATATTATTATTTAATATTTAATATTATTATATTATTATTTAATATTTAATATTATTTTTAATTATTATTAAATAGTGTTTAAAAACACTTTTATAGTTTCCCTCCAAAATTAATTCAATTCATCTGGGGACATGAAACTCACTCTCATTATAAGGAAGCGATGGTGAAGGTAACAAGGGCAAGACCATCATATGTGCCACTAGAGGAAACAAAATTGAGGACCACAATCTTGGACAAGAACTTTTTGGCAAATGGTCAATGCTCCCCTCAGGATCCGTGACATGGACTAACCGTCTCCCGTGGATCCGTTAACTTTGGCAGTTGTATCAAGCATTAATAGGTCGACCTTTTGGTGCAACGGCAACCGTGGGGCCAACAATTGGTATCAGAGCCAAAGGTGTCGGGTTCGAATCCTCTCAACTTGCATTGAGGGGGATATTGTTGGAAAATGGTCAGCACTCCCCTTAGGATTCGTGACATGGACTAACCACCTCCAATGGATTCGTTAACTCTGGCGGTTGTATCGGGCATTAACAGGGCGACCTTTTGGTGCAACGATAACCGTGGGGCTAATAGAACTATTCCAAGATAAATATGTTAATGGAGAAAATGAATGAATGTTGGGTGGCAAGTGGATGTAGTATAGTCATGGATGGTGGATAGACATTAGGCATCGTCCACTCATCAATATCATGGTTACATGTTCAGAGGGCGTTATTTTCTTAAGGTAGTTGATTGTTCAAGGGATCGCAAGGATTTTGATTTTCAGTTTCAGATGCTATAGAGGAGGTTGGGCCGCAATATGTGGTTCAAGTAATGACAGATGCAACCCATGTGTGCAAAGATGCAAGGAAGTTAATTGAGGCATCTTATAGACATGTTTTGTGGACTCCTTGTTGTGTGCATGCCATGAATAATGCACTCAAGGACAAGGGAGAGATTGATTGGATCAAAGGAGTGGTCAATAACGCTAGAGATGTATAGATGTTTATCTACAACCAACACACTTCACATGCACTCTTCAGGACCTTCTCTAAGAAGGAATTCTTGAAACTTGTAGAGACTAGATATGTATTGTATTTCATTCTCTTGGAGAGGATGCTTGAGTTGCAAGACGCATTGCAACTAATGGTTATGACAGCAGAATGGAATCAATGGTCCGAGTACAAAACGGAGTAGGGGAAGAGGGTGAAGGATGTAGTGAAGAGTGATGCTTTTTGGGGTGATACA
The DNA here is from genome assembly GCA_007258455.2 of Sequoia sempervirens. NCBI lineage: Eukaryota > Viridiplantae > Streptophyta > Pinopsida > Cupressales > Cupressaceae > Sequoia > Sequoia sempervirens. Next base: position 371,295,341 of record VDFB02353493.1, read on the forward strand.
AAATATATTGTCTTCATCATTACTCCAATCTTCCAAGTGATTAGATATGGGGATGCCAATGCATCTAGCCTTGGAGAGGTGTTTGAGTGCATTGATTCTATGATAGACTAAATGAAGGCTCCTATAAAAATGAAGGACCCCACATTAGCACTCTACAATGAGCACATTCAAACAATCATTCATCAAAGATGGGAGAAGTTCAACACTCCCTTGCACACAGTTTCCTACACATTGAACCCCAAGTGGTACATGCAAAGGCCTGGTAGAGTTACACCCATACAAGATGCTGAGGTGAAGGAAGGGTTCATGAGGGCCATCCAAAAGATGTGTGATACTGTATAGTTTGGCATCATTCATACTGAATTGATAAAATTTTCCACTCTTAGGGGTTATTTTGAGGAGGCCAAGATGGATAGGGAAACTATGGCATGGGAGGACCCAATTTTTTGGTGGACTATGCATGGACCAAATTGTTTGACTACATCTCTAGCCATTCGTTTGCTATCTCAAGTTTCTAGTTCTTCTACTACTGAGAGGAACTGGTCTTCTTATAGCTTCATCCACTCCCTTAAGAGGAACAAGCTTATCTCTAGGAGAGTAGAGAAGCTTGTGTTTGTACATAGTGCCTTGAATCTCATTGGCCGCAACACACTTTTGTACAAGGAGAGCCTAGCATTGTAGTGGGATGTAGAGCAAGAAGCTAGTATAGATTGATGAGGATGCTACACAAACAAAGCTGGTTGGTATTAGTATGGAGGAGCTTGACCATGTGGAGTTTGAGACTAGAAGTTCTGGTGATGAGGAGCTTGAACATTTGTTATCATCATTGTACTCATTGTAATCATCATTATGAAATCTTGAATATAATATAAATTTCGAATACAACATTTTCATTGTTCAATGTTATATTGTCAATGTTCACTTCAAAGTTTATTAGTTTCTAAGTTCTACTATTTTTCCAAAGTTTAATTTGTAATTCTTGTACTTATACATCTTTTTATAACAAATTTTTCAGGTACTTGAGTATTTCAGTGCTACCCGCCACCCCCCACCATCACCCTGCCACTATCCGCCTGTCGTCCCCAAACTTAGGCCCTTGGTCCTCCATCCCCACATCCCCCCATCAGGAAACTCCATGGAACTGTGAATATCATAGTGAGGAAGTAGGGAAGCGCTGCATACCTGGAAGTGACAAAATTGGAAATCCTCTTAACATTCAGCATGAAGAAATAGAAAATCCACTGACAATGATGGCCAACACCTTTATTCTATAATCTATATTTATTATTTATTACAATACTTATTTGTAACATCAAGGTTGCTATAATCTTTATTCCTCTAAATGAAGAGTCATGCTATAGAAAGCATGACATGCGTAGCTTGTTACTTGTCTCCACCACAAGTACAGTTATGTTATTTAATGTTTAGTTGCCTAGCGTGGCATTTATGTCTTGTGTGTGTAGTTACAACTCAACTTGGCAGCACTATATAGGTCATTAAGAGCCATGTATTCCCAAAAAAACCTGCTCCATGTCTTAGTTTTTTGTTGTGGCATTTTCATAGGTACTGTAATGAGTAATCTATTTGAGAAAGGAAACTAAAAGCTACTGCACTTCTGTCTAATTTTTAGGTTAGCTGACTAAGACTGAAATTAAGAAGCAGCAATACTTTTGCTTGAAATCTTAAACTTATGTTTGGAAGCAACAGTTGCAGCACAAGCAGAGTCTGCCGCAGCAAGGAAAGAATCAAGCTGGCCAAGGCTTTCAACTATTGCAATAACAATGATTCCAGGGAATTCATATTTGAGATTATTGATATAAAACTTGGAATTGGGATCATGAATGCTGATTATTATTTTTTAGACAATGCACAGCAGGAATTGTTTCCTTAAGAGGCAAAAAAATATATTGATGATACTGAATTCTTAGACAGACGATTTTTAATTTTCTACAAAAGTAATAATTTTACTTTACCTGTTTCTTTTCTTGCTCACTTTACGCCTAGGTTATCTCGTGTGTTATTTTTGCCTCATTAATACACAGTTTGAAGCTGAAATGTATCTAGTTTTTTGTACCACTGTATTGTCAGAGCGCATTTAAGGATATTCATTTATTCGGTGACATGCCTTGTGCTTTAGCATGCCAACCATTAGTTCAAACATAAATTCAGTTGATAAAAAGACTAGGGGTTTTGTTTCTATCTTTATTCTGATGGATCTGAGCTGTTTTTTCTACATATTGGGTGCTTGGCAGAAGAGTGGTACCAGTGTGTGTCTGTGTGTGTGTGTCTATGTCTGTGTCTGTGTCTGTGTGCGTGTGCGTGTGCGTGTGCGTGTGCGTGTGCATGTGTGTGTGTGTGTGTGCGTGTGCGTGCGTGTGTGTCTGTGTGTGTTCAGTTGATAACAAGAGTAGGGGTTTTGTTTGTATCTTTATTCTGATGGATCTGTACCTGTTCCTGTGTCTGTGTCTGTGTGTGTCTGTCTGTGTTTGGTTGATAACAAGACTAGGGATTTTGTTTCTATCTTTAATTTGATGGATCTGTACCTCTGCGTGTGTGTGTCTGTGTGTGTGCCTGTGTCTGTCTGTCTGTGTGTCTGTGTGTGTGTGTGTGTGTCACGTGTGTGTGTGTGCCTGTGTGTGTGTGTGTGTTCAGTTACCCACATCATTTCTATGTATACCTATTGGAAAACCATCGAAAATTGAAATCTCTCAATCTTCATAAGTTGGAGTAGCCTTGGTACTTACTGATGGTTTTTCTTTGATTGCAATTGAGATTTCTGAAAATGATGGAAACGTGTATTTTTTTTTATAATGATCAAGAATATTCATGCTATCCTCTACATTTTATTTTAGTAAAGACAAATGTTTTGAGCCATGAGGAGTATTTGTAAGAATTTGGTAGTATTTGGTATTAATGTCCATTTTGTAAAGACTTTAACTAAATGCATACAAAATAGCAAACACAGAAATCTCCAGAAATACCACAGCAATAAATATTTTTTATTTTTATATTTTGTTCAAGCACACACATACAACTTGAAATTCACCCGTCTGATACAACTTATAGATCTGAGCATGCTTGTTTGGTACACATGCAAATTTGAACACTACTGAAGTCACTCTGAATTTTGATCTGTTCCTTGAGGGTTTCCATCCCCAAAGTAATGGATTGACATAGCTGTATGTTTTCATCTCCAGTGTCATGCCCCCGCCATGATCAAACTACAACAGACTTTCATAAAAGCATGTTTATATTTACAGGCTGACCTTCATTAATTACGGGTGCCTAAGTAAGAGGCAAGATATAAATACATATTAATCGGTCAAGTTGATGTAAGGAATATTTAACTAATTGCAGAGTTAATATGTATAAGGAAGTGACAAAGATTCATAAAAGAGCACAAAAGAAATCTTACTAAAAAGAAAATATATGCATGTATTAATCGTTCATGTTAAGCTATTAATAAATTAAAGAAAGGTAGTGATTCATATACAATAAAAGAAGCAGCAGTTTAGTATGTGAAAGGTGTATGATTAAAATAAATAAAGCAAGGCAGTGATTATGGTCATCGAAATGCAGCGATCATCTTTAGATTAATTTATGAAGATAACTAAAAGTTCATGAAGGCAGCAATTGGATTTAATCACAAAAGGCAGCGATTGATGCTAAGACAGATTTGTTATCTAAAAGACACATCCATTCAAATAGTTGTCTCCTTTCTAAGAGATGCATCATTTCACTTAGACATGGGGGTATTTAATGGAAGACAAATCATTTGCAAAGGACATCAATGAATCGAAATCAATTAGAGATCTGAATAAAGCAGCAGATTGGAAGAAATGGATTAAATTATAAGAGATCTATTTGATCAAGTATTATTGCCAAGAATATATTTGGTAAGTAAGTTTAAATATAAATATAAATAAATAAATATATATATATATATACATATATATATGTCAGTGTTGCCGGGAGACATGTCTCCTCCCCATTGAGACGCGTCTCTGGAACTAGTACTTGTCTCGGGTACTTGAGACGTCCCACGAAACGCCGCCCAAAGCCCGGGTTCTTCACTTGTTGTCTCTAAAATCTCTCGACATCTCCTGATAGAAATTTTGACATCTCCCAAGCAAAAGTCGCAAAAACAAAAACCCGTGAACAAATATAATGCCAAAACATAAGGAAAAGTCGCGATTTTGAGGGCTTCTCTTCTTCGACAGACAAGAGTGAAGGTTGTGCCAGATTTGAGTCATGATTTTGAAGGTTGACGAGAGTGCAAGTCAAAGACTCAATAGCAAGCAAAAAAACACGTATTTGGAGCTGCCAAATGTCCTCAAAGCATGTTGTAGAAGCACCTATGGTTTATCGTTCCAAGTGCCAAAGTGTTGTAGCTAGATCACTCTCAAAATAGAAGGTTTTTGCTTTTGTGATTTTGATAATCTTCCTCCTTCCTTTACAATGCTTCCTATATCCTCCAACAGCCTTTAATCCTAAATTAATGGATATTGATTTCACATTTGGCAATACTTAACTAACAAACCACTTTCCGTAACTTTTGGTAGTTAAGTTGCCAGACAAACCTCATTTTGTTGATGATGGCTACAAGTATGGAGACCAATGGAAGTAAATAAAAATGCAACAACCCTTATTTTAAGTTACAATCACTTAATTGACACATATATAACTAAATCATTTACACAATGGTGCTAAAAACATTACACAGTGGTATCCAAATACATGATATTATGTCTAACTAAAAAAATCTAAAATATTTAACTATGTGATAAATGATATGCCATGACCCATTTAATGCTTTGAATTCTCATTATTTTGTTTCATTAATAGTTTAAACTCGCTAGTACTTGCAATACTCGTGAGTACTGGGGAGATCTCTTCATAGTCAAGAAACTTTCTGATCTACTCATGGTGACTTTTGCATTAAAAATCGCATTGAGTTCTTGCAAGAACTCAGTGAGTCTGCAATAGAAGTTCATGTCATTAAGTTCTATTGAGTTTCAATTTTTTTCCAAGTCTTATGGAGTTTTCGTCAAGTCACGTTCTACTCAGATTGAAAATTTTGCTTCTCTGAATTTCCTATACAGCCTAGCTACCGATGAGAGTTATCAGATATATTTGTGATAAATAATGTTATGAGTTATCACTTATTAGTTATACAGTTATATAGTTATGATGCTAATATTTTTTTATTTTTTTGTGTAGAATGTCAAGTGGGGGAAAACAAGGCTTGTACCCATTGTGGAAGTATTGTGATCATGTTTTGGGTCTGAAGGGTTCAGGTGGAACAACCACAATCACATGTAAGTTATGTGAAATGTCATGGAAAGGTACTTACACGAGGGTGAGGGCTCATTTCCTTCAAATACCTAGAAAAGGTGTTGATCCTTGTCCAAATTAGGTGCAACGATATGAGGTTGTGAGGCATCAAGAAAGGGCTGATAGGAAAGTTTCTAATTTGAGCTCTCACGCTTCAACGATAGGGGCAACTACTACAATTCAAAATCAAAATAGAGAGGCAGAAGGGTATGTGTGTTCTAGAGATGTACTAGTAGCAAGTTCTCACAAGAGACCACACATTGGTAGGTCAAACCCCATTGGAAGATTATTTGATGTTCAAGGTCGAGAATCGATTGATGTAGCAATTGCACGCTTCTTTTATGCAAATGGAATACTGTTTAATGTTTCTCGCTCACCTCTCTATGGACAGATGGTCCAAGCTATCACCAATACACCAGATGGGTATAAACCACCTATGTATGAAAAACTTTGCACTACTCTAATTGACAAAGAAAAAATTCGATTAGAGCAACAAACTGCACCAATGAAAAGAGTGTGGGATACAGAAGGATGCAGTATTGTGATAGATGGGTGGATAGATACTAGAAATCGTCCACTACTTAATATAATGGTAACATGCAACAAAGGGCCTTACTTTTTAAAGGGAATTGATTGTTTAGGGCAAGAAAAAATGCAGAGTTTCTTTTTAACCAGCTATGTGACAGCATTGAGGAGGTGGGGCTTCACATGTAGTCTAAATTGTTATAGATTCTGCCCCTGTTTGTAAAGCAGCAGGCATGTTGGTGCAAAAAAAAGTACAAGCATATATTTTGGACACCATGTTGTGTGCATTCGTTGAATAATGCACTCAAAGATATTGGCAAGTTTCAATGGATTTCAACTCTCATAGAAAAGGGCAGAAAAATATAGATGTCCGTATATAACCATCACCACACACAAGCCATTTATCGAAAATTTGCTGAGGTGGAACTTCTCAAACCAGCTGATACACGGTTTTCTTCTTATTTTATTCTTCTTGACTGCCTTTGTGAAGTGAAAGGAGCTTTGTGTTCTACAGTAGTTCGTGATGCATAGGCAACTTGGAGGCAATCTACATCAGATGATGCAGTTGAGGTGAGAGGTATGGTCCTTGATGACCGTTTTTAGGTGATGTTAAATTTGTTGTGGACTATATTAAGCCCATATGTGAGGTGATCAAATTTGCAGATTCAGACAAGCCATGATTGGGAGAAATTTATGAAGAAATAGATCCCATGTGTGAAAGAATCAAGAAAATAACAGATGCAAAAGATCTTTCTCTATATCCTTTGATAGAAGAAAAGTTACATGGAAGATGGAACAAACTTAAAACGCCCCTTCATTGTGCTGTCTATGCCTTAAATCCTAAATGGCATAATATAGTGTCTGATAGCGGCATTAATCGTTTGGGGAAAAAATCGGCAAACCAAAAGTTTAGGATTCTTTGAAAAAATGGGGAAAAAATTGGATTTACAAAAATACGCAAAAAATTGAAGAAAAACAGTTAGAAACTACATTTTTTAAAAATTTAATGGCATTCCCATAGCATACAGACATTGAGAGCAAATAAAATACAGAGTTCAATCCATGAATTATAGAAAATAGATTTTCGTTGGTTATATTCATATGGCTGATTACATTGCACAAAACATACTACAACTGCATAAATATCAGATGGTGACAGTTGTCAAAATGTCTATTACAATATAGTTTGTGACTTTGTACAAAGTCAACCTATAAACTAAGTACAAAGTTCCAAAAAAATCAATTGTAACAAATTGCATGCTAGAGGGCAGAAGCTCCCGATGATGAAGCTGCTTGTCTATGCTACCACATTTTTCATACATGTCTACCAAAGCATTTATCAAACGGTTCACTACCTTGCTGCTATGGCTAAAGCCTAAAACGGATGCTTTCGAACAAGCTATGGATGCTTGGAAAAAATATATCAAAGCATAATAGTAAGCAATAGCATAGACAAGAGAGTGAACTGTTTGAAAAAATGCCTCAAAGAAATGTGGTCACGTGGTGATGGAATGCCATGACAATCCATATTGCTGCCTTGCTACTATATGGATTGTCATGGTATTCCGTCACCATGAGACCACATTTTTTTGAGGCATTTTTTCGAACAAGCTATGGATGCTTGGAAAAAATATATCAAAGCATAATAGTAAGAAATAGCATAGACAAGAGAGTGAACTGTTTGAAAAAATGCCTCAAAGAAATGTGGTCTCATGGTGATTGAATGCCATGACAATCCATAGCAATTTATCATGGCATTCCATCACCATGAGACCACATTTCTTTGAGGAATTTTTTCAAACAGTTCACTGCCTTGTTGCTATGGCTGAAAGCCTAAAACAGGTGCTTTAGAACAAGCTATGGATGCTAGGAAAAATTCTGTCAAAGAATAATAGTAAGCAACAAGCTATGGTCTCATGATTTTTTTTTTCGCACAAAAATCAGCACAATATTATTCGCATTTTTTTGCAAGTTTTAAACACATTTTTTGGCAACTTTGCAGTTTTAAACGGGAAGAAATCCTTGACCAAAAGGTCAACGATTTTTTCAAAAAATCGGGGAAAAAATCGTCCAGCCTGCAGATTTTTTTAAAATCGCGATTAATCAGGATTTTTTGCAGATTTATGCTTCTATGTAATATACAAGTGACCAATAAGAGGGCTCCATATGAGATAGAGAGGTAATGAAGGGATTTTGGGCTGCAATAAAAAAGATTTATGGCTGAGGTGAGGAAGCTTCAATTATGAGGAGTCAATGGAATAAGTTTTCACATGGGCATGGTGATTTTTCTTCCATAGAAGCTTTATATGATATGCAAGAAAATGAAGACCCTATAGAGTGGTGGTGGAACCATGGAGGTGAAACCCCTAAATTGCAATCAATTGCAATAAGATTACTCTCACAAGTAGCCAGCTCTTCATCTTGTGAGAGAAATTGGAGTACTTATGGTTTTATTCATTCACTAAAGAGGAACCAATTAGGGTCAAAGAAAGTAGAGAACTTGGTATACATTCATAGCTCACTTCATCTTCTCTCTCGTGTAGATCGTGGGTACAAGGAGGGTCCTTCAGCAAAATGGGACCAAATTTCACTTGATGGAGAAGTTGTAGCCATGGTGGATGAAGTGGTTGAACCAGATGGCCTTAGTGATTTACCCCTGTTATACTACCAGTAGAGGAACCTGAGTTTGAGAGTGATGAGAAATTGAAGAGCATCATAGCTAGGACCTTGATATGGATGATCATGATGTGGTGTAGATGATAGATTTCTGATTTTTGTTTTTTGTTTGCATATCAGCCTATCAAACTATCAATATTTCTGAATTTCAATATGTAATCGAATATTAAATCTCAAATATGCAATGTCAAATGTGAACTATGATTATGAAGTATGAACTCTTTGACTCTTTGACACAATGACATTTGTGTATTTAAAGTTAATGTTCATTGTTAAAATTTACTACTACTCTTGTTTTGAAAGTTCAATGTCATGAAATTTTCTATAAATTATTAATTTATTAATTTTTTATTTTTATTTATATTAAAAAAATATGGCATCTCCAAGTATCCCGGTCTCCTATTTTCAAAAAAAGTCATCCCAGTGCAGGTACCAGTCTCCCGTACTAGTATCAGTACCAATCTCCTAGCAACCTTGATATATGTTCATATAAAGTGATTATTGGAAGATTAAAATTAATTAGAAATATAAATATACACACACACACACACACTATCATGCAATTATTAATCCATATTAGTAATTATTCAATTGATTTAATCTATTTGTTCCTCTTTAAGCACTCATGTGTAGGGTTGGCAAGGAAACATGTTAGGGAAGGGCGGTATACGAATTGTCTTGGTTGGATGTTCCTGCCACTTAGGGTGAGTGGGGGGGTATGAGCATGCCCTTGGGCTTAATTGTGATGAATAGTTTGTATAGCGCTCTATCATGCATTTCTCTCCAATCCCTACCATGATTGGTTATTGGAAAGAGTCTATAGATTGGATTCAAGTTTAAGTTGTTATTCATTATTTCATAAATGTTAATAGTTCATTTAATCTTGAGTCCAATATCTGCTATATAATTTACTACAGAATATTATTTGTGTATCAATTTTATGTTGTAATTGTCCCTTAAGGAAAATTCAGGCATACTACAAGTAGGGGACATTACATCCAAGTACCAAAACTGCTGAAAGCAGTGTCACATTCCTGGAAATGAAGTTGAATTTTGTTTTAATTTTCAGCAGTGCCTTTTATTGTCCTCCTAACACTTCCTATATTCCATGCTTTCTGTTTTTTCTGCATATCTTAATCATAGACAATCCAGTTCTCAATCAATCTCAGTTTAACTGACAATGAACTAACAAGTCCATTCCTCAATCGATGCTTATTTAACTGACCCTGACTGACTTTCCACTTATTTCATTATTTAACTGACCCTAACTGATTTATACGCCTTATTTCATGATTTAACTCACCCTAACTGTTCCTATGCTGCCAGTCCACTTACTCAATGCTTCTCCTGTGCTTCCAGTCCCAGGAAGTGAATCCTGCATAACATGGATGTCAAAAAGGGGACATTACACATTTCAAATCTCTATTCCTAGACAATGGAAATTCAAATATCCAAGATACATCCTATCCATACAACCTTGGTAAAGTAAATAGGTGGTTAACTGCAGTGCATATCGCTTCAAATGAAGTGTTTTGTCCATGTCCTTTGCACCAAGAGGCTCAAATGAAGTCCAAGTGAAATTTGACTTGACCGAGGTGCGCCTACTGATATTAATGTCATAGGAACTGAGTGACTTCCTTATCCTTCCAGGGCCTTTTACATGTCTCAATGTTCATTTTGTTTCCATTAACTTTTTTGATTCATATTCTAATTTTCTTAACGTTTTTGTTTGCAGATGAGTTTTATATGAGAGAAGTGGAAATCAAAGATTAATTCCAAAATTTATGAAGTTGTCAGAGAAAGGCAGTGGAGTTGAATACTCGTCATAGATTTGAATATAAATGTAATAATTGAAATACAACTGCAATGTCCATGTAGTTTATCGGTGAATTGAATTCACTACATGTTTGCAGCTTATAATAAATGAGCACTCAACATTTTGGAGGTTTAACTTGTTTCTCAAGCACCAATATTCTATTTCCCGTGTTGCTTCATGGTAAAGGAAATGTTATAATGAGCTTTCAAGTGGAAAGCAGAATCTGGAATTACCACTTGCAAGCATGAGTGTTTTAACCGTGCCAGTCATCCAGCAAATATGTGCATTTGCTTACCATAAATGCCTGAAGCTTCATGTGCATACTTGAACATGTTGGCATTCCATTTTTTTATTGTGTAATCTATTTTATATTGCGCATTGTTGATCTCAACATTTGCATTGACACCAGTTGCCTCACTGTGCTTATTAAGTTGTAACCTTCTAAAATGTTAATTTGAGTAGGTATGGATAATTGTTGAGAAATAATACAATTAGAATATAAGCCTGGTTAAGAAACCAAGTTGGTTACATATAATATGGAACAGTAGCTGTAACAGCCCGACCCTTCGGTAAAATTAAATTTTTTCATAATTTACATCCTACAAGTATGTAAACGTGTTAATCATGTCATTGCAATAGAATTTTTCTTTTTCTTTATTGACAAAACATGAACAAATTGCCATATTAATATACAACAAAGATTCCATTTCAATATAATAACTCCACAAGTACATGAAACAAGAATACGTACCTTAACTAACATAGCTCCAATGAGCTTTAGAACAAATAGTAGTAAGAAGGTCCAGGAATCCGTCCTTTCAAATCTTGGTACATCGGCCGCTTGCTGAGGAGGAGAAACATCACTCGGGCGCTTTTCCGCCAACCACGGACTTATAATGCGGTCCCCCGCACGATCATTTTGCAATGAACGGCCCTCCCTTCGAAGAAGAGATTGGTTGGGTAACCTTTAACGACTACCAACTGGACATAGTGCTGTGATCCTACAAAACTAGCTTTCGTGCAATCGGCAATACTCAAACTAGGATGTAATTCGGGATCACGGTGAACTGACAGTGTAGTACAACAACTAAATGGTTCCTTACACTACTTTGGCCAAAGTGTTACGTTCAATGAAGAACATAGGTCATTTGTCACATACACTAGCCAGGTTCAACTTGACTTGAGGCTATCTTACCCTACGCGTAGGTTGGTCTATCGGGGTAGTCCGTACCCTAGACTTCCTACAACAACCTAACTACTAGAATGGAGAACAATTTAACAAGTACTCACAACTAACTCCGTTATACAGGACTTTCTCATCCTAGGAGCTTTTAATAACTTGACTAAGTTAATCTTCAACTAGTTGTGATCGGTAACTTATTAAATACCCTCATTTCATTCCTTAGTATTTAAAGAGCTATATTCAAACATACACTCCTTATATGGAGTCAATAATGCAAATTACTCTTCAACAGATCAGTAAATCCGTCTACCAATTAATATAATTTTACTCTTCAATAGATCAGTACATCCGTCTACCAATTAATATAATTTATTCTTCAATAGATTAGTAAATCCGTCTACCAATTATCGCAAGTGTTAATAGAATAGAACATGCGATAGCTTTCCTATATCTCAAATTTTCTACTTGTTTAATGGTTCTATAATACTTCTATAATTAAGGTAATCCTTTCGGAAATTCTTTCCAAAAATACCATAAAGATCGACCTTCATTCCCTATTATGTTTTAAAGAAAGTGCACTTTTATTTGTAAACTCTTCTAGACCAAAGAAGAATAGCAACTTCATGAAAAAGTAAAAGAGTTAACATGCCTGACAAGAGCTTTCCACAAGTGCTGAACCAGTGAGAATTTGCTACACCTATAGCCTCCAGCCAAAGGACTTCTTAGCAGATTAAAAGCTCACTCTATGAAGGATGAACTCCTTGAATTTGCTCATAAAATTGTTAAATGCCCTCAAAAACTCTCTTAGCAGAATAATTCTCACTCTTAGCAAATTAACACTCAGAAATACTTGTCATTTTTTTATAATGAGACTAAACCCGAATTCCAGAATTGTGTGTTATAGAATGAACAGGGACGGCTCAAATACTAAACTCAGAATTGCTCAAGTGATGATTTTTAATGAATGGAAGGCGTGTATATTTATATTCCCGAAATGCAACCGTTTTCCCCTTAAGAAGGCATGCAGATTTGACAGCAAGTGCCCAAATTTAGTCAAAAAGACACTTGGCGAGTTTATAAACCCTAAGTCATTATAATACAGATGAATCGACTTCCTATTAAGCCAGCAAATGAAGAACTTTTCAACTCTCATGGCAAATTTTGACAGCTCAAGGCGTTTTCAGTTTTTAAGGGTTTTATTGCGACAGGGATCCGTTCCAGATGAGACGTCAATACTGCATCAATCCCACGTCGCCATTTTTTTACGCCTTAAGAAAAGTTTCGGCCATTATTCATTGACCTAAGCACTGCCCGCACGTTTCAGACGCGTTTTTAATTTTCCTTCAGCATTTTCGCGTTTTTTTCTTCTTTATTTCGCTTTGGTAAATCTTCAATATTTTAATAAAGTTTTCAAAGTAAGAATGACGCATTTATTCAAGCTCAAATTTGAAGTTTAACATTTCAACGAATTCATTTGAGAAATCCGCGGTTTTAAACAAATTCGCGATTTTAAGAATTTCGCAATTTTTATGCTCTTCCCAGATTTGCATTCTTATTTATAAAAATGTTTAGTTTACATTTCATTTGATCTTTTATTTAAATATATTTTATATATTCTATTAAAATACTTATATAATATAGTTTATGTATAATTATTTAAATTATCAATTTAAATAATATTGTATACATTTTAAACTATATTATATTAATATTTTAATATAATATTAAATATATTGAAATACTTATCTTTATACTAATACATATATATTCATTTACATTATACATTAAACATGTAAATTTATATATATGTATTCGTATAATTTCAAAAGCAAGATATCGTTACAATATATAATTCATTTATCTCGTTAGCCGTGGGTATGTATACTTGTATATATATCTATATATATACTACATGTATAAGTATCCATAAATACATTTATATCGACACATACGTATGGCATATCCATCTGCTTAATACGTTTGTATCGACATGAATGTACTTATGGGTACTTGTACATATCGTATTCGTATGTACAAATACACATATCCACCTCTAACCAGAACTTATCATTTATAAGGTTATACTGGCAAGCATCACTTGTTTACACATTCAGAAGAAGACACGACTCCTAATGATACTAGACAAGCCTACAGATGACTTACCTTTAACCAGAACAATGACTTAGCTTACACAGTTCTAAGGTTTGTGTGTGTATGTCCAGTTGGTATCCATCACTGTTTACCCGACCAAGTTCTTCCCCGAGTGATATCTCTCCTCTGCCTGGAGGTACAAACCTGCTTCCTGCACACCATGTCATGACAACGGGAATCATATGCTCAAAACAAAGCAGAATACATGAAACATTTCAAAAGTCAGATTATTCATAAATCAATAACCTTATATTCTCCTTTATGCAGTATTTCACCAAGAATAACATCAAATGAAACAACATTCATATTGAAAACAAGGTACATGCATCATTAATTCACCTCCAGTATTTACATTTACTCTATCTAGTAATGGTAAATTGTAACGTCACAATTTGGGATGTAACAGTAGCAAATGAGAGACCCTTTTCTTGCGATGCAAACTTTTAAGTGAAATGAACCTGTACAACTGTCCCTCAATTTTGAAGTTGTGCAACTTAGTTCTTTGTATACTGGATTGCAGGAACCCGAAACGTATGAAAGAAGGAGCTCCAAAGATCAGTGGAACATTATAATTGTTATAAAGAATGTTCAGAATGGGAACATTCTTACAGGAAAAAGGCCTTCATATGCCACGTTTCAAAGAAGCTAATAAAATAATTGCATTTGCATGGTCTGCCAATATAATAGAGAAATTCGCCAACGAGAATGATTTTTTATTTTCAGTGGTGAGTTTTCTGCAAAAATCTTGACATATAATTGCCTTTTCAATCAACTAAATTGCTATAAATCTTGGGACTCGGCTATGCGAATACTTGGCAAACTAATTTTTGACTTGGCATTTGGAGGTGTAATAAAATATATATAAGAATTCTTTTAGGATTTGCGTTTTCTTATTTTTAATTTTTTCTTTGTTTTATGATTGTATTAGGAAACTTGACCATACTCAAGACTGCCTCGCCGGCTGATTTGGCTGTTCAGTTCAACAGATTAAAAAACATCGGAACTTAATATCTTTAAAAATTTAAATCAGAAACATATATCTGTTCAATTATAATTTTCATCAGAAACACAATACTTGTTTTTCCACATTTTAGGAATTTCGAAATGAGGAGGAAGGATGTGGAGCCTAACCTTGTTGCCTACAGTCGCCGTTTCAGCCTTTAATGAAATTCATTCTGCATGCCTTGAAAAGAGATTTTCATGGCCAGAAGCTTCCACATGCATGACAAAGCACGCGTTTATTTCAAGCAGGCATTAAGTACTGTACATTGAATATATATTGATTAGGGTTTAAAAATTTTGCAAGAAAACTTGCCTTTCCGTCGGGGCAATAGAGATGATGCATTCCAGTATCTGCTGCTTGAGAATCCATAGGAGTCGTACTTATGGAAGAATGTATAGCTCTAAATTGCAGCCGATGGCGAAGAACGAGTAAAAATATTCTTCAATGCAGGATCGAATTGTAAGGCGAGGGTACAGCTTTCGAAATTGCCTCCATCAAAAGTTATAATGGATTATTGAAAAGCAAAAGATTCACTATAAGCATGTTTCCGTGAGACCACCCTGGAATGCTCTGCAAGAAGTTCGGGCAATGAATTTGAATTACAAAATTGTATTTCATTCCAGAAAAAAGCTATTACAAAAGAGAATTTGAATTACAAAATTGTATTTTACTCCAGAAAAAAGCTATTACAACGGAAACCTTGTTCCACAAGAAAGGCAAACGTAAAAAAATTCAAACAAGTAAAAGAATAAAAACCTTCAGAGACATACAAAGTAAATCAATCGTGGAAAATAAATGTTTATGTTAAAAACTCGTAGAGTTAAATGAGCAATATTCATTCTCAAAACAATGTACTTTGGAAATATACTGTCTTTAATTTAATGTTTTTTTTTCTTTATATTTAAATTTATTTATTTATTTTAAAAATAATGAAATGGTTTTTCTTTTAATTTTATATGAAAACATATATTTTTTTTTTTTAATATGAAAGGGAGTCGAGTTACAAAATAAAGGAATCATTTTATATAGATAGAAATAAATAAGATAATTAATATTATATATATATATATATATATATATATATATATATATATATATATATATATATATATATAATAATTCAAATATTCTTAAAAGAAAAACTAAATTCTTCAAAAAAATTTGTAATTAAGTGAAAAAATATTAATTTAATAAAATTATTATATTATAAGGAAAACAATTTGTTTTATGTTTAGTCTTAGGAATCTAGATTAATAATTAAAATTGTTGGGTTAATGTATTTTAAAATTGAATGTTGAAGTATAGAAAGTAAATAGAATAATAAGAATATTTAGCTTCATGACCAAAGAAATAATGATTTTAATGTGGGTTTTGAATTTTTAAGCTATCTCTAATTTAGAAACATCACCTCTTTGTCAATGTAATATTTTGGAATTTACATTAGACTT
Organism: Sequoia sempervirens; assembly: GCA_007258455.2. Lineage (NCBI taxonomy): Eukaryota > Viridiplantae > Streptophyta > Pinopsida > Cupressales > Cupressaceae > Sequoia > Sequoia sempervirens. The sequence continues at coordinate 371,311,477 of VDFB02353493.1, forward strand.
GGATTCTATTTGTGGTCAAGTCCATAGATTAGGATCTATCCACATCCATGGATATGTCATTTTCATGCAAATTTGATCTTGCTCAGTGTGTATCTCTACTCTAAACTTCACATAATTGGTCTTTGTTACTTTTCTCTTTTTTGATGTATGAGACCTTAGAAGGCTTATTATTATGTTGCAAGGGAGCACATTCATCGAGTTCGGCCCTATAAATGTGTTTAAAAGATCAACTTCAAGCAAGAGCAAAGAATCTTAGAATGATGTGTATATTTGTTGCTCCTTTTAATGTGTCAAGTTGAAATGTTCCACTACTAATAGATTCTTGAATCCTTCTAAAATGAGAGAGGATGCATGAAATAAATGAGATGATAAATGGATGCAAATGAATGTCCTATATATGCATTTAGAATCAAATCACACAAACATGTGTTTAGTCAACTCATAACACCTAGTTGAACAGCAAGAGTTAGCCACACTTAAATTTAAATTTTAAAATTTTAGGGGTCAAGTTTATGATTGTAGGGTTGAGCTCATAACCATAAAAAATGATCTAGGATGGAAAATTGGTAGGATCTAAACTTAGGGAATGAATGTATAGGTATATGTAGTGCAATAAATAAAGGTTGTATTGGAAGATGTGCAAATCTATGCATAAGGTGTGGATAAATATATGGGGATGTGTGTGTGGAAATATATAAAATCTAGGGAAATTAGCCTAACTTCACACAAGATTGCATCATTTTTTTATATATGTAGATGTGTATTAAGACATTCTCTCAAAATGGGAAAAAAGCTAAATAAAAAAAGGCAAGGGTGTGATAATTTTATCATTACATTTTGTCACACTTTAAGGTACATGCATGAATTCTAGAATGATCATGGATCTAAAAATATATAGAACTTGTGAACATAAAAGGATATCATAGGTATCCATATAAAGTAATGGACTAGGTATGGAATACACTTGTGTAGGTTTGTCCTTTGAAATGCACTCTTCATGGGAACCTACAAAATAGAGAAAAATATGGCATGAGTAGCTTATGTCTAATAAATAGAAACTAGGTTCAAAACATAAATGTTTAGAAAATGGGAAAAATAAGAAATGAGTAAAGTTGAGGATTTTTTCTTGCTTGGAAATTAATAATATTGTATTTGGTTATGTGGCCATAGGATGATGAGGTGTATGGGGTGTTGACATACCATATGATAATGATCTACCTAGTCATAGTGATGAGTCTTTATGTAGCATATGTTCACTACCTCAAAGTTCAACATAGGAATGTTAGTGGCAATATATCTCCCCTTCATTTGGTTGCATCCACAGGAGGAAAGGGATTGAATCAAAGAGAGAAATGATACATGAAATATAAACATAATCTTTACATTTACAAGCATGTAATCATCTAAATCATATAAAGTAATAGTTATATTTAAGGGTATTGTGTAATAATCATTGTGTGACATGTTAAATGATAAAGCATGGTAGGCACATGTAGGCTAGAGATAAATCTTCAAGGATATTGTTTTCCCCAATATGTGCAATATAAAATGGTGGTGTGGTCCTCGATGAATAGGAACACTTGTGGAATTATATTGGTCACAAGGAAAGGTATATTCCCCCAACATGGCAACATGAGCATATTATGATAAGGTAATAGGTCCTAGTGGTAACATGATTCTAGACTAGAACAATGTAAAATAGGAGAAGGCATAGATGTGTTTCAATGATAATATGGTATATAATATGTTATGATCCTAATATAATAAATTGGACTAAGTATCTATTATATATTCCTAAGGATAAGCACTTGTGGAATGCTTAACCCTAACATAAATATTAGTTAATACACTAATACCTCTTGATTAGGATGAAGGAGTGTGTCCCTACATACTTTAGCCTATAAGTAAGGAAGAGAACTCTCTCCCATATCATCATATCATGCAATATTGAATTCATATATTATTATATGATTATTGGAGGTCACCCCCTCAAAGTGGTCTGCTATATCTATAATTTTTACAAATATTTCCAAGAAATATCATACATAATAGGGAGTATGTGATGCCACTATTATGTAAAAATTTTCAATAAAATCATAATGTGTAGGTGGGAAAGCATGAGGTCCAAATGTAGGTGTAAATTCTAAAGATATGGCAAGGGGAGTGTAATAGGTGGAGGAAGGTATGATGCCCCCAATGTAAGGATATGGAAATTAAAGCATGTATGATATAAAAGGGAAGATATGATGCCCCCTAATATTGTGTGATAACTCTAAAGGTATGATATGAAAATGTGGGCTCAATAGTAAATATATGAACTTGTGCAATGTATAATCTAAAAAATAATGGGAAGAAAATATGTAAATAATACAAGGAATCAATTAACAATGAAGAAAATAAGCATCATAGTGAGCTAAATGTCATGACAATGATAAGAAACATAAGAGGTATAGGAAAATAACAATAGACATGAAAATATATATTAAATATAAATTGGGAAGCAATGAGGAATACAAGAAAATAAAATGGTAAAAGAAAACTCATGCAAAAAAGGATGCAAAAAAAGGTATAAGTTGGAGAGGTGAAAATAGATGAAAATATCAAACCAAGTGGGGCATGAAGGAAAATGTGAAGGTATATTATAAAGAAAATATGTGAAAAGGGATGTGAATTAGCATAACATGACATATGTGTGAAGCAAGCAAAAGGAAACAAAAATGCCCGCATTAGGTCGAGGAGATCAATGATGTAAAATTTAGTATAGAAGGTAAAATGAGTGTGAAAATCATAACAATTAAGGTATAGTAAAAAAAATTAGTGTGTAAATAAGGAAAATCAAAGGAAAAGGGTGAAATTTAAACTATAGGTGTATGGGTATACACTATAATGATGCCCAATCATCATTGAGTAAAAATTTTAATAAAAAAATTATCTCTAAAGGTGTGTGCTCATGTTCATTAAGTAGATCATAATCATCCAAATATAATTCATCAAACTTATCTTCACATTCCTTTTCTTTTTTCTCTTATTTACTTGGCTTCTCAATTACATGTATTTATTTTTGACATTTTCTTACTCTACGTATGAAAATAGAAATCATCAAAATTTAATAATGATGCCCAAACATCATTGAGTACAAATTTTAATAAAAAAATTATCTCTAAAGGTGTGTGCCCATGTTCATTAAGTAGATCATAATCATCCAAATATAATTCATCAAACTTATCTTCACATTCCTTTTCTTTTTTCTCTTATTTACTTGGCTTCTCAATTACATGTATTTATTTTTGACATTTTTTTACTCTACGTATGAAAATAGAAATCATCAAATTTATCTTCATAAATTCCTCTATTTTTTTCTCTACTTTGACTATGTTTTCAATTACATGTGTTTCTTCTTGATATTTCTTCATTCTAGGCATAAACACATGATCAACAATTGTTCATTGACTACAATCAGACTTAAAGGCATGGAAAGATTCATTTGCTTGCCAACAAAGAATTGTCATTACTGACATTTACTTACTAGGTTATGAAATTCTACAAACAAGGTAGGCTAGTAACTACCCTATGCACATTATCTTGAGGGAAATAGTCTTCATTGAGAAATGATTGCCTACAAGACTATTGTGGAATTCATTCAATACCCACCTTTCTTGCTCCTTATCTACACAACAAAGGAGAATGCCATCAAAATTTATTTTGAAAACTACTCCTTGGATTATAGTGTATCCAATGCCCTACAGCTTGTAAAATCTCCTTTTGTGCAAAGGGATCATGCTAGTCGGATAACTTTCGGTTTGCATAAAAATTATTCTATCAACCACCCAGGACTCCTCTGACTTGAATTGATTCATAAGAACTTCGTCTATAGGTTCCTTCTCAACTTGGGGCCCAATCTCATTGCCCAGATATTCACAAATTCATTTTCCCCTAATCACCTTCTTGGGTTGGACCTCGATATCATACTTGAGGATCTTGGTGATCCAATTTTCCTTTTTTTTATAATCTCCCCTTCCATAATGTATTCTCTTACACTAGGGTGGGCCACATAAACTATGATCCTTCTTGAAGAAACCAAGTGTTTGAATTTATTGAGACCTTTTACAATGGAAAATGCCTATTTTTCAACAAAATTGTACTTCCAGTGCCATATCCTTTTAGGGTTCTTGAGTGGAAAGAAATAGGGTGCTCTTTAATTTGTTCATTATCCTTCTATGTCAACACTGGGGCAATGTTGTGATAACTACCATAGACATACATAATGAAGATTTTAGAAAAGTTCAAGTTAACTAACACTAGGGTAGAGGAAATAACATCCTCGATTAACTTGAAAGTAGTTTTTCCTTATGGAGTCCATTTAAAATCTCGACCTTTCTTCAGCATAAGAGTAATAGGCCTCACTAGCCTAACAAAGTTAGAGATGAATCTACTAACGAAATTGATCTTTATTGGACTCCCTTCTTGTTTACCAATAAGGGAAACTCCTTAATAGCTTTTACCCTCTTGGGGTCAATGGAAATTCCCTTCTTGGAGACCACATAGCCCAATAACTTTCCTTGTGGAACTTCAAAAACACATTAAATTTGGGGATTTAAAGAAACCCTAAACTCTTGGAATGTCTAGAAAACCTTTTCTAGATGATCAAAATGATCATCCTTAGATTTAGAAAATATGATCAAGTCATCCAGATAAATAAGGATGATCACATTGATCAAATCCTTAAAAGAAACATCCATAACATGTTGGAAAGTGGCTCTCACATTGGATAATTCAAATGGAATTTTGGTGTGGGAAAATATTCCCCACTTAGTGGTGAACGTTGTTTTGTGTTGATCTTCATCTTTTATGCTCACTTGATTATATCTAGAGAAACCATCAAATAAGGAGAACATCTCTGACCCGCCATAGTTTGAAGAATTTTCTCTATTGAGGGGAGAGGATAGTGACCCTTTAAAGATGTTATGTTTAGATCCCTAAAGTCCACACAAAGCCGATTGTCACTATTATTTTTTTGGGCTAGTCCTGACCAAGTTAGACACCTAAGTGGAGTGCTTAATTGGATAGATGATCCTAGATTTAATAAGCCTCTTCAACTCCTAGGACATGAGGGATTCCACCTTTGGATTGGTTGGCCTCTACTTCTAACAAATTGGCTTAGCCTCTTCAAAAAGTCCAATGGTATGTTTGATGACACTAGGGTCGTAACCCTTTAAACTGCCATCGTAGATCCATGCCATGACCCTATCATATTTAGTGCAAAAGGATTTTATCCTTTCTTTGTCCCTTTGAGGGGCATCCTTTTTGACCTTCAATTTTTGGCCACTTCTGACGTCTAGATTCGAGTAATCATTCTTATTTTCCATGAATTTCCTCTTGTCCCTTCTGGCATCATAGAAATCGAACAAATTTTCAAGAGTGATCAATCCTTTTGGAAGCTTATTTGTCCTTAGCTATATGATTTTTCCCTCATAGGCCTCTTCATCCTTGGGTTGCAGTTGTTCTACAAACTCCCCATAATATTGGATAAATGTGGCGATTTGAGCATCACTTTCAAAGACCTACAATTTGTTATTATTGTCAGGGATAACATGTCTCACCATCACCTAAACTACATGTTTATTAACCATCAGATCTGTCACTAGGTAGAACTAAGAGTTGATCGTATCCATTCTATCCACTATGGTATTTTGTAATCTTGAAATGACTTAGATGTTGAAGGCTTCAAATCCTTCCATCAGGTCCCATACTCTATGGAAGTAGGACCACAATCGCACATTCTTATCAGCTTCAAGGAACCCCATACTTGCTTGATAACTAGCTTTGAATCCTTGAAAATCTTTAGCCTTTTGACTCCCATGCACTCTACCAAACTCAATCCATGGACTAATCCTTCCAACTCATCCTCATTATTTGTGCAGGGAAATTAGAAGTGGAAGGCTCTAAGAGTCTTCACTCTAGTAAGGGATATTAGGTGACTTTCGGCTCTTGAGTTGACTTTACATCTTGCACTAGATCAAATTGTAGTGTTCATAGACCTTGTTCCTCATCTAGGCTTCGGATCAAGCTTCTTAGGTTTTAGTCATCTACAGGATGACTTGATCCTCATCATAGATTTTGTAGGTCCCTAGACTAGTAGTATGGAAGTTTCCAAAATGATCAACTTCCATGAATTGATTTAGCAAGACCTCCTTTTCAGCATTTCTATCACTGATATATCCTATTCATCTTCCAACATTTTCACACAATACATGTTTTGTTCTTAGAGATGGACATATGTGCAACCTCAAAATTCATCACAATATCCTCTGCAATGTGCTCTGCATGCAGGGGTTCTAAGAGTATCTTCATTTTAGCACCATGCTTGGTCCTTAGGATTAAATGGGACTAATCTAGGGACAGATACCCTCCTATTCTGGTAGTGAAATCTCTAGACAAACACACCCCAAAAATAGGTGGAATATCAAATACAACCACCTCTTGGGTGATTGTAATGCTGGGACAAAAATATAGAGTGAGAGGGAGGGTTTTGATCAAGCATACGACCTAGAATTTATTTTCGTCTGATTGCATGATTTCCCTATCAAGGGACTCATACTCTAATTTCAAGGAATCAACTACTAACTTGGGCATGACAATGGTGCTAGATCTAGATTCAATCATGGAATTGCACAATAGCTTATCTCCTATGATAAAGCTATATAAATCATCAAACTCTCATGCCCCACAATCCTTGCATAGTCATAATATAAAGCTTTGTAAATCATCAATCTTCCTTTGCTAATACCACATGTCTCCTAGCCATCTATATGTATATTCATGTATACATATATACATATGATAGTTTAGTGACCCAAACTTTATATGCCATTGACCTTGTGTCACTTCCATGTGCTCCCAAACCCATATGTGTAATAGTGAAACTCAACATACCAAGATCACTTCGTATCAGTATACCACCTAATGCATATCATGGTATAGTTGAGTGAGGAAACATGGCACTCATGCATATACCATCCACTCCTCAAGGATAAGCTCTATTACTCTCCCCCAGCCAATGGAGAAGCCTATAGACCTCCTATTTGAAACCATTATCCCTTTGCTGATACACCCCACTACTAGTGGAAGTGAGTCAAATCAACCCATGCCCCATTAGAGATCCATCTCTTCATCCTCAATCCCTATTTATTCTATCATGAAAACTCTACTTAAATCACTATCACCATGATCTATATCATAGATCACCCTCTCTCCTTAGATTGAAATTCAAAGAATCCTCCATAAGGCCTCAAGCATAATAGTAACCTTGGGCTAGTTAGTAGCATGAAGGTGTTGTGATTGCTATGCCAACTCTCAACCAAATCTATCATTCTATCTTGGTGGGCTCAAATCTCTAGCATATGAGCCACATGCTAGAACTCCATTGCTCCCATGAATACCTCATCCATCTCTATCAACTTTGGTAGTCATTACATCGTCATGGGATGATGTTGCCAAGACATTAGATGGTCTCCCTCATTCTACATCCATTAGTCATACTTCATTAGCCTTTGCATAAAAAATCAAAATCATATTCATGTATTTTTCTAGTTTAACATAGCTTTGCACCGACGGTGTAGTTTAAACCTCAATTTACATAATTTTACCAATTGTGCCACATTTCTTGCTATGTGTGCTTCATTTCCATCAATTTTCATAATTCTACCAATTATGCAACTCTTTGTCATCCATTTGCACCATAATTCCTTGTATTTGCACCATTTTGCTAATTGCACAACATTTCCTACCATTTGCATTATAATTCCTACCATTTTTTCTCTTATGGCAAAAATGTGCCACATTTCCTACTAAGTGCATTATTTTGTGTCATTTATACAATGTTGTGCCCGCTATTTGTACAATATCGCTCCATATACGTGTCGCTAGCTTGAAAGGCCACTTTTGGTTTTTCGTAATTATAGCCCTCATAAATGAACCTAAATACACCCATCAAGTTCCCAGGGATAGGTACTTATCGATGGTGTTGCACCAGCTAGTTTCCTAAACACCTACATACGCTATGCTTAGTTTGTGTCCTTTGGAATGCTCACCATCATCTCTACTACTATTCTCTAGGATGTTCTAGAGGCTCTAGATTTTGGAGAGTATAAGAGTGAAAATGAGCCCTTTTGACCTTCCCAACCCTATATAGCCCTTCTATCCCTAGCATTTCATCTTTGATCCTTTTCAGTTGTTTCTTTCCTATCCTAGTGTCTTTTCCAGCCTTTTTGTCATTCCTATCCTATGTTTCCTAGATTATACTTCTTGTCGTGAGTCCAACGATAAAATTGTTTTATATGGTTGATCTCTTGAGGGGGTATCATATCTCCATCTCATGGTCTATTAGGGTGCACTAGGCATATCATCAATCTTTTTATTTGAAACAATGCTATAAAACACATTATCTCAAAGAGGGGCAAAATATAGACAAAAATGAATAATACATTTTCATATTATTATTCATCATTATCCTTATCATTTCTTCTATCTATATTAATTAATTAACTTTTAATTATTTAAAATTAAACTAATATTTATCCATTTCATCCATAATAATTTTCCTTTTAATTATTTAATTATCTTAATATTTTTATCATATCTACATTAATTCAATAATTTTTAATTATTTAATTAATTCATCATTTATCATTTTTCCTTCAACATCAGTTAAAATTAAAATTTAACTTATCTTCATCCCTTTATAATTAAATATTTTTAAAAAATATTTAATTAGCTAATATTCCTCTTTTAAATAAATGAAATATTTTTAAAATTAATAATATATATTTATTTATTTCTTCAACTATCAATTTGAATTTATTTATTTAATTCTTCTAATTTCCCTCCACCAAATTCAAATTATAGGTCTTACCCTATTTTGAATTTTTCTATTGATTGATCTTTGTAATTAATAGACACCATTGATCAAACATCTCTTTAGCACTCACATGATCAAATCTTAACACTTTTATTATAAATTATTATCAAACATTATAAAGCATTATCATTATCATTTTCAAGCATCTAGGTATCATTTATCTTTGAGCATTTATCATAATTATTGTATTGAATATCATTATTGTTCTTTCCTATTTAGTTGCTTTGAAGAGCAACCAACAATGGAGCAAATTAAGATATTTGCAATGATAGCTTTGCTTGTTATCTGAATTTTGAATTTTCAGCCAAGATCTTGAGTTTCATTGAGTGATTGTTGAAGTGTGAGTTTTGTACTTTCATTTCATTTTGAACTATTTTTGATTCACATTTTTATCATCCACATAAACAAATGTAATAAAAAATAGATGGCTAGCCAAGGGGTATCACTAACTAGCTCTATCTATTGTGTGCTTCATCTTCATTTTGAATAATGCCTTTGACCCTACCCTTGAAATCTTAATGATAAAAATTATTTGGAATCTCATCAAGGACAGACACAATGTAATTTTTACAAGAAATATTTAGGTACCTCCTAGTTATTATATATAATCTAGACAAGTTCACCATCCACCCCCTATCCCAATGTTATGTTTAATTTATTAGTGGATGTGCCAATGTATTAGGAGATATTTCTAACTTGTTTATAGTGGTGCATTAAGTTTTATGTCAACAAATAATGCAAATAATTTTTCTTTTCCCCTCTTTTCCTTCAACATATCATAAGATCGACCATGGTGAAGCTAGGTGAGGGGCTCTAGTGGGTGTCCCCTTCCATGAATTTTTCCTCTATGTCACTTGTCATTGATGAAACTTTAACTCCTAGTGATGGCTCCTCAGGGTCTAAAACTAAAAAGGAGTGTGATTTATCTTGGGATGGTGGAATTGGTCGCCTTCCTCACTCAAGTGGATCTCCTTTGGAGAAAAGGAATTATGATTCATATGTGGACAAACTGGTGGGAAAAGGTTCCTTATCCAAAAGGAATATTTTTTCTCATGATGCTTTTAAATCCTATTGTGTTGTGGATGCTTTGGAGGTGACTATTCTGGATGAGATTATGGATGACTTCGTAGCAAATCTTCAAATGTCACTTGTAGGAAAATTCTTATCCTTTAGGCCTAATATTGATTAGGTATGTAAATGGATGGACTCTATTTGGACCCTTAAAGGAGAGGTTAATGCTAGTGCTATGTCAAATTTCATTTTCCTTTTTAGATTCTATAACCAAGAGGACTTAATGTACTGATGGGAGGTCCTTGGTCTTATAACAAGAACTTCAAAAATTACCTTTCTTTTTGAAAATGGAAACCTGGTCTAGACCCGTTTGCTGATTTGGGCTCAGCTACTCCAATGTGGGTTAGGCTCCCTAGTCTTCCCCTTAAATTTTGGAACCAAAAGATGTTTCAGGGTATCACCAATTCCTTTGGTAGTCTCCTTTCAGTGGATAAGGTTACTACCCTGAAGACTAGACTTTTTTTTACTAGAATCTATGTGAATGTGGTTGTTAATAGAGTCCTTCCTCTATTACTCTAAAATCCAAATTTGGAATGTGGACTCAAGTCCTATAATATGAGAATGCAAGGCTATTTTATCAACTTTTTGGGAAATTTGGGCATCGTAACAACACCTGCAAGAAGTAGCAACTCCTAAAAGATAAATCTATAGTTGTGGTTGTTTCCCCCTCTTTCTATGAGTTGCCTAATAGGTACCCCAAATTTGGTTAGAATTATCATAAGTCTAAAGGGCTGGGAGAGGTTGAACCTAAAGCTCTAGGTTGGATGAAGGAATGGAAAGAAATAGGGAAGAAAATGCTAAGGACACTTTGTTTGTTTCTCCTCCTCAACTCTAGAATCAAGAAGTTCCTAATGTGGGTATTAATGGAGTGGGTGATGTTCCCTTAAATTGTCCCCTAGAAGTATAGGTTTGGATATTGGATTGAATCTGTGTGTCTCTTTTGACAAAGATGATTCAATGTCTTAGGATGTCCATCATAAGAAAATGCAAGAATCATTAGCCATTTTGGGTTTCACAGAGTTAGACCCTCCTATATCCTCAAAAGTTAAGGTTATAGACAACTCTTGGACTCAAGTGAATGATACATATAAAAAGAAAGAAGAAAGAAGATATTGGAAATGACCCAAAAGTGGGTAGAATGAACAAAAAATATGTTAGTCGAACTAGAGGAGCAACTAGAGACATAGCCTTTGGAAAATAAAGAACCCTTAAGGGTCTTTCTAAATAAGATAAATCAAATAATTAATTTGGGGAGAGTCCTCCCCTCTAGCCAATGTTAATATTGGCTCTTCTTTTCCAATGAAGATTTTTTTGTGGAATATTAGAGGACTGAATAGTCTCCTAAAACAACATATTTTAAAGTGCTCAATAATAGACTTGAAAATTAGCACTCTCCTTATTTAGGAAATAAAAATGCAACAAGATACCTTTGAAAAAATGATTAATAATGTTTGGTTGAGGGTAAAGTACTATATCAGTAATGTTGAGGAAGCCTCAAGGGGCCTTGCAACCCTTTGGAATTTGGATAGGTTTGTTGGCTCCAATGGATTTAGTAATAGGAACTGCTTAGAAACAATCATGTAAGATGGGAAGAATGGGTTGAAGTGGAACCTTCTCAAAATTTATGCTCCTAATACAAGGGTCGCTAGGAACCAATTGTGGCTCTCCTTTTTTATGCTTTTGTCCAACAATTAGTTAGTGAGGTGGATGCTTGTCAAGGATTTTAATACCCCCCTTTACCCATCTAAGAAGCCTGGGGGTGTGGAGGATTTTTAAAATAGTATGATGGATTTTTCTAATTTCATTTCCACCCAAGGCCTTTTAGATTTGGATTTATTAGGTTCTAAATTAACTTATTCTGATAGATGACATGGCCAATACCATATACAGGTCAAATTAGATAGAGTGTTGATTTTTGGTGATTAGGAAATTCTAGCTAAATTGCAGTTGCTTGCTCTTCCAAAATCTACCTCTAACCACAATGCTCTTATTCTAAATTGGGAGGACCAGTAAAAATTTGGACCCTTTCCTTTTAGATATGAGATTATGTGGAGTTTTCACCCAGATTTCAAAGATTTGGTTGGGATTTGGTGGAACCTTTCTTTCCAAGGAACCCCAATGTTTCGTATAGCCTAGAAACTCAAAATAATAAATATGAATGTTCAAGATTGGAACATGATTACTTTTGGGAACATATCTCAAATGAAGAACATATCTTAAGGCCATTCAAGAAAAGATGGAAGCGGGTGTGACTAATGAGAATATTTCAAAAAGAGAGAGGGAACTCAGGGATGAATGGTTTCTTATAACTAAGAAGGAGGAATTCTTCTGGAAACAAAAAATCCAAGGTGCAATGGCTTCAAGAAGGTGACACCTGAACATAAAATTTTTCACTAATTGACCTTAAAACATAGAAGAAGAAATAAAATAACCTTCCTTGTCAATGATAATGGAGACCTGCTTACTAAGGATGATGACTTGGAAGCTAAGGCTATCTCCTTCTTTTAAAATGTGGGGAATGATCATGCCCCCTCCTCTAATGATTTTGATTCTCTTCTTGAAGTTATCCCAAAGTTGGTTTCTAAGAATGATTTGAAGGCTCTTGGAAAGATGGTTTCTATGTGTTGATATGTGGTGACTGATCATCCAAATACTATACACTCGTAACGTATCCTCACCGGGGTTCGGGGTCAGGCTGGGCCCCAAGCAGGGGTTCAGGGGCATAGCCCTTGATTTTTTTTTCATTAACACATCAAGGTTTTCCTGCTAACACATCAAGTGAAAATGACTTTGTAAAACCCTAATTCTAGAAGCTTCCAAAAAGCTTGTTATAAGTGGATGGGATGTATGTTGCGGTATGAAATTCATGAGATTGTAATATGATTTACACTGGATAATAAAATCATTGGGTGGCCGAGTTTCTGTGGATGTAGCCCATATTGATGAACCACGTTAAATTTCTTTGTTGATCTCTTTTGTGTTATTCTTCATTGTTATTCTTGGGTTATTTAATCTGCATATAATTTTTAATGTTTATTGCTCCAATCTACTTGAACCCTAACAACTGGTATGATAGTCATGTGTATTTTGGTTGATTAGCAGGAAACCTCTAGATTTGAGTGGGAGCAATGGAAGAAGGAAAATTCAAGGTTTAGAAGTTCAAAGACCAAAATTATTAATTATGGAAGATGTAGATAGAAGATTATTTGTATCAAAAGGATCTATGGCGGTCATTGCAAGGAAAAACAAAGAAAGGGGCTACTATATCTAATGAAGAATGAGATATTCTAGATAGAAAGGCATTGGGAACCATTCAGTTGTGCTTGGCACCATCTGTGGCATCAATATAATAGAACCAAAGATAATAGTGGATCTGATGGAAGATTTGGCTAAATTATATGAAAAACCCTCAACCTCAAATAAGGTATTTCTCATGAAGTGTTTGTTTAATCTAAAAATTATTGAAGTTGGATCTATAATAGATAATTTAAGTGAGTTCAATACTCTTACCAGCCAGTTAACTTCTGTAAAAGTGAATTTTGATGAAAAGGTGAGCTCCTGGCTCTCTTAGTTTTATGTTCTTTTCCAAAAAGTTGGAATAGCTTGGTAATGGTTGTAAGTAACTCTGTCTCTTTTTCAAATATGTATTGAAATTTAATGATGTTGTTGGTGTTATCCTTAGTGAGGAAATGTGACAGAAAATGATAGGTGAGACTTCAACATCGAGTAATGCTTTGACTATGGAGAACAAGGGAAGAACAAAGAGTGAGAGAGGAAAGAGCTCAAAAAATTGTGGGAAGTCACAAGGGAAGTCAAAAAAAGGAAGATCTAATCCAAAGGAAAAATGGATTGTTGGCATTGTGGAAATCCAAGACATAGTTTAAAGAAGGATTGTTGATCTTGAAAAGACAAATAAGGAGATGGACAACATGATGACAATAAGGAAGCTAATGTTACAAGTAATAAATTGTAGGATGCTTTAATTCTATGTTTAGATAATGTTAATGATTCCTGGGTAATAGATTGAGGGGCTTCATTTCATGCCACACCCCATAGGAAATAATTTTTAGATCATGTTCAAGCTGATTTTGGACAGGTATATTTGGGTGATGATGAACCCTCCCAGATTGTTGGAAAAGGAAAAATAAAACTCAAGTTGCAAAATGGAAATGAATGGTTGCTACAAGAAGTAAGGCATCTTTCAAATTTGAGAAGGAATTTAATTTATGTAGGACAACTAGGTAGTGAAGGCTACATAGTTACCTTTTTAGATAAAGTCTGGAAGCTCACTAAAGGTGCATTAGTAGTAGCTAAAGGTGAAAAGGTAGGCACATTGTATTTGTGTACTAGTAATACTTATTCTACCTTAGTTGCTTTATAAATAGTTGCTACTGAGACAGTTAGAGCACTTGTTGCAAGGACAAAAACAAAATTGTGGCACCATAAACTTGGGCACATGAGTGAGAAAGGGATGAAGATCCTCAATCCAAAAAGTTGCTACTAGGTCTGAAGCAGATTGACTTGGAGTTCTACAAAAATTACATGTTTATGGAAAACAAAAAAGAGTCCAATTTCTCAAAGTTGGGAAAGAGAAGAAGAGTGAGAAATGAGAGCTTGTGTATTTCGATGTATGGGGACCAACTCAAGTATCTTCTCTTGGTGGCTCTTGTTATTATTTTACTTTTATTGATGATTCAACTAGGAAAACATGGGTGTATTTCCTAAACAAAATCAAAAGTGTTTGAAACTTTTAAAAAGTGGAAAGCTTTGGTTGAGAATGAGATGGAAACAAGCTAAAGCACATCTTGAATCTGATAATGGAGGCGAGTATTGTAGTAGAGAATTTGAAAATTATTGTTCATACAATGGAATCCATAGGTAGAAAATGGTTCTTGGAACAACACAAGAAAATGGTGTGTCTGAGAGGACGAATAGGACCATTATGGAGTGTGCAAAGAGCATGAGATTGCATGCTGGACTACCCTTACACTTTTGGGAAAATTTTGTTGTTATGCCAAAAATTGGCAAGGTAACAACCGTCACTGGTACATTTTGACCCAAATTTTGATGAACGTTCGTCAAAATTTGGGTCAAAATGTACTAGTGCGTTATGGGAAACTCAATTAATGGGGGGGGCAATTGTGCTAAACTGAGTGACCTCTGAATTTTTAAAGAAGTTGAATGAACTTCTGTAATTGGGGTTTTGGAATGGGGAAAGGAAGCAGATATAAAAAATAATGGTCTAACTAAGGCGATGCACCAAGACTTAGATGTAAGGAATGATAAATCTATTTTTTGGATGCAATTTAAGGGCCCGTTCAACAATCTGTTATGTCCTAGAATAACATAAATTAAAGATAGAAGCCTGAATAATTCATTCAATGACATAAATAATTCTCATACACATTCACTAAAAAGAAGAGTTAAAGACATGATCTAAACCAAAAAAATTGCAATAAAATCATAGAAGTTCTGCAAATAAACAATTTAGGACAATAATGGCATAGTATAATGTTTTATTAAATAAATTAAGAAAAATAGAAAGGTTGAACAATGGCACAATTTGAGAGTCTCATACAATAATCTAAAAGCAATACTAAAGGCCTGGTGTCTTTCCCTAATTTTTTTGTATCTTCTGAACTCATTTTCAAAAGAAAGAAGTAGTATATATAGCTAACAATCCCACCGCCTAGCAGGCCAGTAACATAAAAGATTTTGTATCTCAAGTAATGATGGCTACAACAATGATTTCCCTCAGTTTTTGTAATAGAAAATATTCAGGCCATAGCATGTAGTCGCTCCCCAACCAGATGCATCCCTTGTTAATGATGGCAATGGTCCCAAAAACCCCATGTAGACAAGTGTCGCTTCCCAGTAGAGGCAGTTAGAACACATGGCAGTATGTCACAACTCGTTATTTGCTCCATCCTTCCCCTCGGTAGAATCCTCGCTAAGGAGATGTGTGGCGGTAGGTCATAGCCTGTGGTTCATTTCTTTGTTTCTACGATGAAAGCTTGTGTTGGGAAGACACGTGGACAACATTCTTTACTATCAGCGTCAACTGTTGGGTCCGCTGAAAAGTGTATGCGGATGAAAGCTATGTGGAATGCAAATGAGGCCCGACTAAAAAGTGAAGGGAAGTAGCCTTGAAGTGCATGCAGTGACGACACGTGGAAGCATGGCGGGAGCTAGTAGAAGAGTGAAGGAAGTAATCATCGTGAGGAGTGCCTGGTGGACACATGGTGATAACCGACAGAGTCTATCAAAAAGAGGTCTGATGATGTTTTAAATGATTGAGGCATGAGCTGGTATATAGAAAAAACAAAAACACCTATAGGGAGCTCGAGGAATCTTATATTCACTACTTTTGGTGACTACCAGGGGTGTTTCGCCTACAGAATGAGGAACCCAAAATTTTCTCTGGCATGCAGACTAGAGCCTTATCCATTGGGCAATGAAGTTAGAGCTTAGAAATGTTGGAAAAACAAGGACAGACAACTGAGAGGGGGGTGAATCAGTTGTCACAAAATATTTAAACTTTTCAAACTTAACTTAAATTAATCTTAGATCTAATGAATGAACAATAAACCATCAATAATCAACACATCAGAAAAATAGAGAACACAAAGATTTTTATGTGGAAACCTTGTTAGGGGAAAAACCATGGTGGATGTCAGTCCACAATATTATACCCTGCTAAAAGTATAAAGAAGTATGAATGTGAATGCACATGCATTCAAACACACTACCTAGAGCTCACTACTCAATTACAAGAGGGCTCACTGCCCAAGAAAGATTTAGATTGAAACCATCTAGATTGTGAACTGAGAAAATAACATTTGCTAATGCCTGATTACAGTTTTGGTTAAGCACATGAACACTTCTTCATTCTTCTTCACACTCTACTCTTGCCTTTAAATGATCTAAACAATATTCACACACAGAACTCGCACACTTCACACTGGCACACTTCAATACACTTCTAAATGATTAAACAATCACAGATTATATATCCGCAACATGGAATTACATTGTTTCAAGTTGGCCACCAAGAAATAATAAAACATATACACAATGTTGTCCCTTACAAGTAAATTTTCAATGCGAATCAACTAAGGTCGGCCACAACATAGTGTAGACCCAAATCAACAAATCCAACACAAAAACACTTCAATTAACTTCTCCTCGAAGATCCACAACACACTTCAACACCTAGTCGGCCATGAACATGTAAAACATGACACACAAGAGAAAATATTTCACAAGAATAACGATCAACACAGACATGAAACATAGATAGAGCACAACTAGAAATATCCACAAACACCATGAAACACTAGAGAAGCATCCACAACAACTGAACTTACAGAAATCACATGATCTTCATTCAAGAACACAAACTGAAGTAATAGAAAAAACTGTTAGAATACAAATCTTCATAACTGATCAAATCTTCACGCTGGATCTCAAACTTGACGGGATAAACTAGATACACTCAAAAGAAACCTTTAGTCCACAACAATTGATCAATCAACGTACTGATCACACCACATACTTAAACTTTACTCTCCATTGACAACCTGTAGCACTTCTTATTACAATTTTCTCAATATCCTCGACATATACAACTTCTAATACATCAATGCTAATAGTGTTGACATCAAAGACAACTATCATGTAAACACAACCACAAAATCCAAAATCTTCCCCTTTGGAATTGATGGCAACACATGATGTGAAAAATACCATCAACACAACAACACTTACTCCTCCTTAGGTTCTGACTCTTCTCCTCAACTCAAAAATATTTTTCACATTGCACTTCTCCCCCTTTAACATCAATGGAAAAGATAAGAATCATCTTTCCACATACAAGCTCCGAACCACATATCTACACATCTAACTACTCCCCCTAAGTAGAAGCCATCAACATCAATCTGGATCAAAGTATGATCATGACGTGCATAGATTGATGCAAACCAATGCATCTCTAGTTCATATCAGGAGGGGTAATCACCCCTAGCATCCCTCTGAGATACTCAAAAGTATCATTTGGCAATGTCTTGGTGAAAATGTTTGCAATCTGTTCTTTGGTAGGCACATACTCCAGTCTAACATACTAGGCTTTGGGGGCTTGCTTGAGTCCATACAAATATTTCTTCAATCGGAAAACCATGTCTTCCTTATCAGTCAGTTGAAATCCATCTAGCTATTCAACATATGCCTCTTCTTCTAACTCACCATTCAGAAAAGTTGACTTCACATCCATTTGATAGACCTTGTAGTTTTTATACACAGTATAAGCAAGAAATAATCTTATAGCTTCAATTCTGGCAACAAGGGCAACGGTTTCTTCAAAATCAATGCCTTCCATTTGTGAATACACTTTACATACCAGTCTTGCTTTATTCCGAACCACTTCACCTTGTTCATTCAGCTTATTCTGAAAGACCCATTTAGTACCGATCACATTTTTTATCTTTAGGTATGGGAACAAGAATCCATGTATCATTCTTTTCAATCTGCATCAGTTCTTCCTTCATAGCTTCCATCCAGTGTTCATCATTACAAGCTTCATTGAAATTATTAGCTTCAGTCTTGGAAATCAGATAATACTCCTCTACAATCCTTCTTCTAGTCTGCACACCTTTATTCTTATCTCCTATTATTTTATTTTTAGAATGATTTAGCCTTACATACCTCAGAATTTTAGGATTCTCTCACACTTCTGGTTCTTCTATTCTTTCTTCTACACTTCCACTTGTCTCTCCTTCCTGACTTTCTTGATTCATTAGAACAATTTGAACTTGATTCTATGTCAAAACATTCTTCCCTTGGTCTGTACTAACTTGATGGTCATCTAAATCACATCCACAATATTTGGATGATCTAGCAGAGTCCTCATCAACTCTAACATTTGCAATTTCAATCATTTTTCTCAATCTTCTATTATAGCACCAGTAAGCCTTGCTTTTAGTAGAGTAACCTAGAAAGATTCCTTCATTGCTCCTTGCATCAAAATTTCCTATGTCCTCGTCTCTCTTAATATAACACTTGCTTCCAAAGATCTTGAAATATTTAACAGTAGGCTTATACCAAACCATAGCTCAAAAGGAGTCTTACCAAAAATACCATTGACATTTACTCAGTTTAGAGTGTACATGACAGTGCTTACAACTTCTCTCCAATAGATGTGAGGCGCATTTCCTTCCAACATCATTGTTCTAGTAGCATCCAGAATTGTTTTGTTCTTTCTCTCTACATTTCCATTATGTTGAGGGGTTCGGGGAGCAAATAACTGTCTTTTGACTCCATGCTCTTCATAGAAAGAATTGAACTCCCGAGAGGTGAACTCACCACCTCTATCTGACCTTAGAAATTTGATCTTCAAACCTATCTCATTCTCTTCCATAACTTTAAAACTTTTGAACTTCTCTAATGCTTCACATTTTTCTCTTAAGAAAGCAACCCATATCATCCTAGAGTAATCATCAATAAGAAGCATAAAGTACCTTTCTCCTTGTAGACTTTTGATTCTGGGGGATCACACATATCAGTATATACTAGTTCTAGTATTCCATTAGAATGATGTTTGCTCCGAAAAGAAACTCTAGTCTATTTTCCCATCTGACATTCCTTGCATATTGCGTTAGTAGGCTTCACTAGCTTAGGTAGATCTCTTACTGCTTGAGTGGAGCTTACCTTGACAATGTTATCAAAATTCACATGACACAGCCTCCTATGCCATAACCATCTTTCATTTACTTGAGCAATTAAACAATTTACATCAACACTCAAGTGAAAAATATTACCTTTTATCTTTGTACCTGAAGCAATTTCACTTCTAGAGCTTCCAAGTATTTTACATCTTTCATCTTTGAACTAAAGATTGTAACCTTTGTCCACCATCTGTCCAACACTCAACAGGTTATGCTTCAAGCTTTCAACATAAAGGACATCATCAATGTTATGTTTACTACCAAGACAAATAGACCCTATGCCATGAATCACACTAGCTCATTATTATCTCCAAATCTGACAACCCCACCGTCATATTTCTTTAAACTTACAAATTTTCTTTTGTCACCAGTCATATGATGTGAGCATCTGCTAACAATGACCCACTCATCCTTTTCTTCAATTCAGGATACAAGATCTTTCTCAACTTTAGCAGATTCAGTAGCCACTAGACCATTTTCCTTGATAGCAATGAAAGTCCATTCATCTTCATTTCCATTTTCTTTATCGGATTCTTCATCAGTCACACCTTCTTCAACATAATAGCATTTCTTTTGAAATCTAGGTTTGTAAGGTTTAGACCTAGGAACTCTTTCAAGACACCTTGAAGCAAAATGACCTATTTTACTACAAGAGAAACATTTAATAGGCAAATTTCCTTTATACTTGTAACCTTGTCCTCTATCTTCTTTCTTCACAATCAGTGCTTCTAGCTCTTCTAGCTTTGTTTCTTCATCTTCAAGTTGTTTCATCTCTTCCTCATACTTGAATGATTTGCTAGAGCTCTCTCCTAAATTATATCTTTGCTTGCTTCTTCTGAATACAAAGGCCTTAAATGAAAATTCATTCTTAGGGGTAGAATCACCAAGTTCACTCAACTCAAAGGCAACAAGTTTTCCAGTCAACATATCTCTTGTCATAGTTGTTACTATTCTGAGCTCTTCAATAGCATGAGCCTTTGATTTGTAAGAACTTGGAGGCAATGATATGAGCACTTTAGCTACAATTTCTTGTTCATCCAAGGTACCACCAACACATCTAATACGGTCCATCACAAGTTCATTTACTCTTTGCATAAAAGAAGAAATATTTTCATCTTCACCCATCTTCAAGGTTTCATACTTGCCTTTCAAATTCATTAGCTTAGAGACCTTCACAAGTGTATCTCCTTCATACAAAGTCTCCAGCTTCTTCCAGATGTCATGAGGTTTCTTCAAATCCATCACATTTGTCATTTCTAAATCCGTTAGAGCACTCAACAAAGCTTCAATAGCACTGATATTAATCTCAGCCTCTTTAATCTCATCAGGAGTGGT
Organism: Sequoia sempervirens; assembly: GCA_007258455.2. Classification (NCBI taxonomy): domain Eukaryota; kingdom Viridiplantae; phylum Streptophyta; class Pinopsida; order Cupressales; family Cupressaceae; genus Sequoia; species Sequoia sempervirens. The sequence continues at coordinate 371,332,519 of VDFB02353493.1, forward strand.
AGGACCGTTCTGAGGAATAATATATCTATTCTTTGTAATCTTCTAGAAGGGTTCACTAATACGCCTCAAATGACATTCCATTCTGGCTTTCCAAAGTGAGTAATTTTTTCTATCAAATCTAGGATCGTCCTTCTTGTATGATGCCATCTTGGATCACCTCAAGCTTTTAAAATTCTTCAGAGGAACCAGCTCTAATACCAATTGTTGGAAAAACAAGGAGAAACAACTGAGAGGGGGGGTGAATTAATTGTCATAGAATATTTAAAATTTTCAAACTTAACTTAATCTCAGATCTAATGAATGAACAATAAACCATAAACAATCAACACATCAGAAACACAGAAAACACCAATATTTTTACGTGGAAACCTTGTTAGGGGAAAAACCATGGTGGATGTCATTCCACAATATTATACCATGTTAAAAATATATAAAGAATTATGAATGGGAATGCACATGCATTCAGGCACACTGCCTAGAGCTCACTACTCAATTACAAGAGGGCTCACTACCTAAGAGAGATTTGGATTAAAACCATCCAGATTGTGAACTAAGAAAATAGCATTTGCTAATGCCTTATTACAGTTTCGGTTAAGCACATGAACACTTCTTCACTCTTCTTCACACTCTGCTCCTGCCTTTGAATGATCTAAACAATATTCACACACAGGAATCACACATTTTACACTTGCACACTTTAGCACGCTTCCAAATGATAAACACAATCACTCTTATATATCTGCAACATGGAATTTCATCGCTTCAAGTCAGCCACAAAGAAATAATAAGACATATACACAATGTTTTCCCAAATTTACAAGTAAATTTTCAATGTGAATCAACCAAGGTTGGCCACAACATAGTGTAGACCCAAATCAAACAATCCAACACAAAAAAACTTCAATTAATTTCTCCTCGAAGATCCACACCATGCTTCAACACCTAGTTAGCCATGAACATGGAAGAGAAAATCTCAGATCAGGAGCATAGCGATCAATGCAGACATGTAACACAGATAGAGCACGAACTAGAAATATCCACAAACACCATGAAACACCAGAGAAGCAACTGAACTTACAGAAATCACATGATCTTCATTTAGGAACATAAACTGAAGTAATGGAAAAAATTGTCAGAATACAAATCTTCATAACTTGATCAAATCTTCACACTGATTTCTGAAACTTGATGTGGATAAACTAGATACACTCAATAAGAAACCCTTTAGTCCACAACAACTGATCATCAACGTACTAATCACACCGATAGACTAAACTTCACTACTCCATTGACAACCTATAACACTTCTTATTACAATTTTCTCAATATCCTCGACATATACAACTTCTAATACATCAATGCTAATAGTGTTGACATCAATGAAAACCATATATTAGCAACATAACCACAACATCCAATAAGAAAGAGCGGCTTGTAGAGGCAACTAGTCGACCTCAGATGGTGTCGATATGTCGTGCAGATTCTCTTGCACTCCACCCAAGTCGATCATTTCTTTGTAAGGCAGCATCATAGATAAAACAGCCCCAAACTAAAGTTGGAAAATTAGCTACGCAATTTGATGAGTGACACCTTCAATATCTACCATGGTAGGGAGTTGGCTGAATCTTTGGAAAGTGAATGTGTCCTATTGCTTCTTTACAATCTTCACTGCAATTTGCTTTGCTGTGGCCACCAACTCATTTGCAAGAAATGGGGAGGGTAGGCCCATCTTAGTTAGTTGGGAGAATTTCTCCTATATGCTATCCATAGTCTGGCTCAAAGTGGCTATACATGCACTAGCACGGAGGATAGCTGAGTGGTAGTGGATGAACTTGTTCATCATTTTGGTGGAAGCCTTTCAATCCTTGATCCCTACATTTTCCAAGTCTTCATTTGAGACCATCTATAACTTATTTAGCAAATTTTTTTCCTCACGAACCCTCTATGTGATGGCCTGCGGGAGCTGCTTAATCGCTCCATGAACTTCCCTGCTCAAGCTTGTCGCCTTTGACATAAATTGGAGTATCGGCTGTAGTGTTAGGCAGAAGGCTTTGACCTTATCCTAGTATGAAATATATAGTTGTTGGGCCACTAGAAGGAGGTCTATTTGAGCAGCAGGGGCTTGGGGAATACTCATTAGAAGGGAAATCTCTGCATCTTTTGAGCCGATACTCTGTGTTAGTTCTACAATCATTTTGTTCATGACCGCAAACTACCCTTGGATGTTCATTAATTCAGTGAACCAGTTTTCCTTGGCTTGACTTTTGTTTTCTGATTTTGCTTCAAGGGAAGACTTCGTCTCCTGGAGCTCCTTTTCCAATTGGGCCTTTTGGTTCCCAAAGGTTGTGTCCCTCTATTGCATTTGTCGCTCGAATTGAGCGTGCTGTTGTTCAAGCTCCTCACTCTTTTGTTGCATAGCCTACTCCACCAGAGCTAGCTGATTCTAATATTCTTGATTTCTCCATCATAGCACATCAACCAGGGTGGGGTCAACAGATTGGAACTTTGCAAGTTCCTCTTAGAGTTTTTTTTTCTCTACCTATGCTACCTGTGCTTTCTCTGATAAGCACACAATTTATGTTTCCATTGCTTTTTCCTTCACCACTAGTACATCGACCCTGTCCTTCACAAGTTTCAACTCCTCTTCCTTCTTCTTTAATTGGTGATTGGACTTGAGGATGTCAGTGGTCACCACCCACTGCATTTCTTCCATGAGCTCAAATTTGTCCTGAAAGGCTATTCTCGGATCGAGTCCCATGGTGAACATGTTGTAATCATTGGGTTGCATCTCCCCTTGCAGTTTGATGATGCTTGGTACAGTCAAATGCAAATTTCGAGCTTCATTGAAAACAATATACATTTGCAGCTCGTCCTTCTTGCACCCTTGGCCTTTCACTTCTAGACTTTGAGAGCCCGGGCTTCCTTTGTATTATCACCCTGCACCATAAATTGGGCTAGCGATTGAACTAGCCCGCCTGTGAAAGGTGCACCGAGGTAGGGCGAAAGGGAATGTGAGGGTAGTTGTCTAGGGTGTTTTCTTCTTTGGGAGAGTGACTGTCTATGGGGAGAAAGGAGGGATATACCAAAGCTCAGTTTGTGAAGGGGAGGACCCACGGATGTTGCGGCAATAGTGGAGGCATGATAGACTCCATTTGTTGGTTAGAATGAGTTGGGCTGAATATAGTAGTAGCCAGAGGGGTGTTTGAAGTGGCGACTATAGATGCAAAGGGCGAAGAGATAGCAGACGCGGACATGGTAGTAGTGAAAGGTGAAAAGATCTGTAGAGGAGTTAAAATAAATGGTCTTACCGAGGAGAATTGGGAGAAACCTCCCGCAACCATTGCAGAAAATGTGGAAAAGGAAAGGCCAACACTTGTGGTGAGGGGCACTGCGGACCCAGTAGGAGTAACTAAGGATTGTGAAGTAAGAGAAGAGGGAGAAAAAGTTACCTGTTATCTGAATGATTGCGGTCCTTGGCCTGTCGCGGGCACCTAGCTTGTTGGGGGTTCTTGTGAACTCTCCCCAGAAACTGCTTCAATGTGCTGCCCCTTGTTAGGTGGCGACTCCTTCACTTCAACGATCTTTGACTGTCACTATTGGGTTGTCCTCAAAATTTTTGAGACCTCCAAGTGAGTGTTTTTGAGGCTCTCGATATGTTCATCTGCACATTTGAAGCAAACTAGCTAGGCTACTCCATTGCCTTCCTCTTTTGCTGAGAAGAGGCTGTCGAAATTTCTGTTTCCTTCTCCTTTCACTTCCCCGTATGTGTTTCAGACTCCTCACCAGAGTCATCATCCTTGTCAGCGCTCGCATCAGAACCTGTGTGTGTATCATTCTATAATTTATCAAATTGTTCATCCAACTCCACGCTTCCATAAGGGGCTTCGGGTTGTTTGATCTCTTAGCGGTACACCCAGAAATCTCTGATTCTTTCCTCACTCCATCCTTCATTTCTTGATAATTTTCTTTGAAGGCTGGCTCCCATTTTGCACTTCTCATCATAATTCACCATGGAAAAGTAAAAATTTAGCCATGGCGGCCTATTGTCATATGAAGGAATGTGAATCAAGTCAACCAATACATCATCCAGATCTTTCAATGGGTTCCGCCTCTTTTCCTAGTAAGGCCTGGGGTTGTGCACTACCTTTACATATTTATTTGATAGGTCATTGTTGGGGTTATAATTCCATTTGTCACAAATCCATACTAACCCCAACTAAGCCAACTTCACCTCCAACAGTTTATGCATCCTTTCCTTGTTCATGACTGCCATTTTAAAACTTAGTGGGTAGGCGAAAAACCCCTTCTTTGCTTTCCCTCTGCAAAAGGTATTATCAATAATTGATACTTGTCAGAACATCTCGAGGGCCAACACCCAATTTGTGACACATGCCAGAAGTTGGAAGGGCTCCTCAATGAAGCCATGCATCCGAATGAATGTGATATCCATTCTAAGAAACTAGTCACATTTGGGAGTGAAGTTCTGCATATACCCTGTTTGTTCCTTGGTGAGTCGGTCAATACCGTCCTCCCCTCTCAAATCTTGTAGAATCAAAACCAAGGAATAATTCAATAATGCATAATAGTCATAAGTTGAAGAGAGGACATGAGTCCATACAAAAATTGGCCTTCTTTTCCCCACTTCATCAAATATAGCCAAATTCATATATTTCTTGAAGAAATCAGGGTTTTGATGCAAAAACACATGGGCAAGATAAGAAAGGAACCTAATTTAACGCTGCATCTAGTATTCCATTATCTAGCTTAGCATTTCCTCAGTAATGAACTCTGCAAAGTCGTACCAAAATAAAGAATGTTACTTGCACAACTGAAACCCCACACCCAGTTGAAATTCCTGAACATGTAAGTTAGTGTCCAGGCTGAAAGCAAATGCTATCATTGAGAAGGCATCCTGCATGTCTATAGGGAAAGAATTGTGCACTATCAGAATCTTTGGTGGCTTTTTCTAATCTTCCTTAGTCCTTTGGGTTTCTTTGTTGTAAAACTCCAGGGCCTTGTCTCTACTTCTCCATACTCTTTCCCCTTTCCCGGGATTGAATGATTCCATCTTGCCTACTTTGGAGCTTTTTGCAAGGATACATAACATGTTCCATATAGCTTCCTTGTAGATATTAACTCTTAGTTCCTGACCCTTGACAGTATTAGTGCTTGATTTGAAATGTTTGATGGCCGCATCGACTAGTTTTGGGCAATAGTGCACAAATGGGACCATATACTGTGGGAGTCCGCTGAACCAACACTTCTATGCCAAAGTATCTGGGTTGCTGAATTTCTTTATCCTTTCGTAGGTTGCCTCCCTGAGAGTCTTAGGTTTCTTCTCAAGGATGGGATCATGAATATTATCCCATTCCTCCTTGATGAGACTCTAGTCTCTGTGGGTCTTTTGCTTTTATGCTCTTCGCGTATTTACCCACTCTAGCTTCTCTGGTATACCAAATGAAGCATAAGAGATTTCTTCAAATACATAGGTAGTTGATGCTTTGTGCACACTTCTCAACAAACTTTGGGTGGATCCTTGCATTTCTGTCTGAGAAATTTTAGCCATCTCCCTTTTTTGCTTCAGATTTAGACTATGCTCAAATATTTTGCAATTCACCTTTGGCTTTGTCTGCACTCAGAAATTCATTTTCTCTGGTTGGCGTGCACAAAAATATTTTACAATGTTAGCTTTCTATATGCAATACTTAGCTATTTCTTTTCTTAGGGTAGCCAATAATTTATTTTTAGCATTTAATTCGGCATGTACCACCAGCCTTCCTGCTTGTGTGAAATGAATTACTTGCCATTTTGAAATTTCAAGAATTCATAATGACAATTTTTCGTATGATGTGATTTTCATGGGAACTTGGGCTAACATTTTGAAGGCAACTTAGACTTCACATGCTTTGGAAATTAATATCCCAAAAGGAATGATTAAGCTCAAAGATGCAACAATCACTTAGAAGATATGAGTTTTTCCTTAGAGTTTGGAAAATGCTTGTAGAATGACGCATTAGCATTTTGCTGTGCAGGCTGCCACCGATGACTGCCACCAACTTATATGCTAATTAATTAGCCCTTATTAATCTTTCACGCAACAAACTGTACCTAGCAAATGCAATTGGGTGGGAAATTTGAGCAAGCCCTGGCATGTTTTTCCATGCTGGAACTTGATTAGCATTAGGCTTATCGTATGCAGATTACCACCCATATCTTGGATATTTCTATAAATAGGTGCTTTAGGAAATAGCGAAATCACACTAAGCAACTTGAGCAGAATTGATAATAGGCAGTTAGCTTAGAATTTGGTGTTATCAGTTGAGTAAGTTTGCATAGAGCTAGACTTAGGCAATTTGTGTAGAGCTAATGTCAGACTGTTACATCGATCTTGCCACCATGAATACCCCAATTAGGCTAGTATGCAAGAAATCCCAAATGACCTTCCTTTGAGAAATTTCGACTAGGCATCTCAGAAGAATGACCAAGAACAAGCATTCTCTGCCATTATAGTGATGAAGTGGGTTCTTGGGAGGGAATGCATTGAATATGAAGACAAGTACAAAGTTAATACTAATGTATGCTCTCACTTCTTGGCATCCATGCTCAACATCTAGGTTCCCAAACCATTAATTCTCCACCTGGTGCTTGAGATATTTCCAAAGAAGTACCTAGGTGGCCTCGAAGAGGTGGTGGCAAATGTAACATTTGGTGGAGGCCTTCCAATGGCGAGTGACCTGCAAAAGTTCATTGAAGAAGATGCAGTAGTTCTGTGGCTACCATTCTTGAGTGGTTTCCACATCCATTCATAAGAAGAACATCACCAAAGGGTAACCCATGCATGCCATTTCCTGTTTTGCATATACAACGTGGTGCCTTTCTATGAAATCGACTCCAATACACCGACTTTAGGAACTTGGTGTTCCCTCTACCACTTGCCATTGCTCCTGCAGATGCTGCTGTTGGTCTTGCAGATGAAGAAATTGTAGACGCTGCTGTCAATGCCTCCATTACTACCGCTCATGCCTGAGACTAAAAATCTCTTTTTATGTTTTAAGAACTAATAACCGTTAGTCTATTTTTTGTACATATTCCTGGAAAAGGCTTTATCATAGATATATGAAGAAGATATAGAATATATATAGGTATATACTCTAAAAGCGTGGCCTCTAAGCCATTTTGAAAATTTACTTATCAAAGCATATATAAATATAATGAAGATGTAGCTTATATTACAATTATGTCTCCTTTGCTACTGTTCTACAATGCGGGTTCTCTTTTCTTTTCTTGCATATATGTTTTCATCTCAATTCTGCATATGGGTGTTATTTTTCTCTGCTTCATAGGTTGCTTTTATCTCTCTCTTCCCTTTACAATAATAGGTTTCATTTTTTTTTTCTTCCTCGCACCATAGAATTTAATTATTGAAAGACCGTCCAACAAACATGAAAGGGAAAAATAATTACACTATTCACATATTTACACTGGCGGGACAATTGCAAAGCTTAATTGAATAGTTCTAGGTGGATTCCGTTAACAAGAATCCCCAATGCTTCTTGCTCCATGTTTTCCAATTAGAATGCATTATGCTTCTTGCATTAAATTATTCTGAAAGGGCCTTCCCATAGGCTATCAAACTTTCCATGTTGGCTTGGCCTTGCAGCCCTTTCATTGAATTTTAGCACTAGGTCCCTACACTTTAGACTTTGGTCCGACGCTTTCTTGTCAAACCATCTCTTAACCACCTGTTGGCGGTTGGACATGGCTATCAGGGAATTTTCCCTTTTTTCTTGCGTTTCCAGCAACTCGGCCAACCAAACCTCCATGGCACCATTTTGTTCTACCTTGAGAGATTTGAGTAATTGCAATGCCAAAATCTCGATGGAGATAGGAAATAGTGCCTCTTTTCCATACACTAGCTCATACAACAAAGTATTAAGGACTTGCTTGGGAGTTATGTGATCTGCCCACAACATTGCCTGAAGGTTTTTATGCCATTCTCACTGGTGTTCTGACCCGATCCTTTTAATGAGTTAGACTAAATTTTTGTTAGTAGATTCAGCTAGGCCATTACCCTGCAGATAGTAGTTTGATGATATTTTCAAGAATATGCCATTTACGAGTGCTAATTGACATACCTTAGAGCCTAGGAAAGCCTTGGAATTATCAGAGATGATGGTTTTAGGAGGGTCGAATCTCGTCACCAGTTCTTCGAGGAAGTCCACTATTTCTGCCTCCGTCACATTCTTTAGGGGCATCACTTCGGTCCACCTGGTGAAGTAGTCCATCGTTGTTAGAATCCATTTATGTCTGGCACTAGAGGTGGGATTAATCATCCCAATGAAATCAAGGCCCCATTGCACAAATGGCACATCAACTACTATTGGGTTGAGAGGCATTGCAAAAAACTTTCTCCTCCCTGTGAAGAATTGGCATTCCTTGCAAGCTTTTACCAAGGAGTATCATTCGTTGAATAGCATAGGCCAGAAGTACCCAACACACATAATTTTGATGGTTGTGTTCTTCGTAGAGAAGTGTCTGCATGCAAGACTGCTATGGAAAGTGTTGTGAATTCTTTTTTCTTGCTCTGTGGTGACACACCACAATAGAATGCCATTGAATTTCCTTTTGAAAAGGACCCCTTCAATGAGTGCATACCCGTTGTTCTGCAGTTTTTAAAATATTCTCTTTTGAGAAGGAAGGCTCAGTGAATATTTTCCTATATGCATGAACCTTACTCTATCCGCCAGCTAGCAGCCTTCAGACTCAAACTTCTTTTTCAGAACTAGCTCTAGTTGCTCTTCTTTGACTGTCATTTCGTCATCATGCGCCAGATATTAGCATAGTCCTCTTCCTCAAATGGTCTTTGTAGGCTTGACTTCAATGTCATATTCAAGGATCTTAGTGATCCAATTATCCCTTTTTTCGGTGATCTCTCCTTCCATAATGTACTCACACACATTGGGATGTGTGACATAAACTATCACCTTATTGCAAGATATTAGGTGTCAGAACTTCTTGAGTCCCTTTACTATTGCGAACGCTTGCCTCTCGATGAAGTTGTAGTTTGTCTCATATTCATTTAAGGTTCGAGAGTGAAATCCTATCAGATGTTCTAGCTTTCCTTCATCGTCTTTCTGAGTTAAGATAGTAGCAATGGTGGACTTGCTGCTGAATACATACATTATGAAGTCCTTCGATAGGTCTAGATTAACCAGCATAGGAGCTAAGGAAATAGCATCCTTAACCTTCTCGAAGGATTTTCTAGCTTCTTTAGTCCATTTGAATACTTGATCCTTTTTCAACATCAGGGTGATTGGCCTAATTATTCCTACAAAATCAGAAATAAATTTTCTCATAAAATTTACCTTCCCTAGGAAAGATTGGACTCCTTTCTTGTTGATCAGTAAGGGGAAGTTCTCTGATTGCTTTCACCTGCTCAAGATCAATTGTAATTCCTTCTTTGGACACTACGTGTCCCAATACCTTTCCTTGCGGCACTTCAAAGACACATTTTTTTGGGTTTAAGGATACCCCAAACTCTTGGCATTTTTTGAAAACCATCTCAAGGTGATCAAAGTGATCATCCTTATATTTGGAGAAAACAGTCAGATCAACCAAATAGATCAAGATAATCTTGTTGATCAATTTGCTGAAAGCGATATCCATGGCTCGCTAAAAAGTGGCTGCCACATTTGAGAGACTGAAAGGCATTTTAGCATATGCAAACGTCCCCCATTTGGTAGTGAACGTTGTTTTGTGTTGGTCCTCTTCTTTGACCCAGATCTGATTGTAACTGGAGAAGTCATCCAACAGAGAAAACATTTCTGATCCTACCATTGTTTGTAAGATTGACTCCATAGAAGGCAATAGATAATGGTCTTTTAGGGATGCTATGTTCAGGTCCGAGAATTCAACACATAAGTGGATATCTCCTTTCTTCTTTCAGAATGGAACCAAGTTGGATACCCATGTGCTATGCTTGATCAAAAAGATGATCTGAGATTAAATTAGCTTTGTCAGCTCTTGTCCCATCAAGGCTTCAATCTTGGGATTCACTGGCCTCTGCTTTTGGTGAGCTAGTTTTGCACCTTCTGTTAGCTCTATTGTATGTTGGATAATGTCAAGATCCTATCCCTTAAGGTCATCATATGACCAGGCCACTATCCTCCTTGCTACTTCTCACAGAAGTTGATGAGCCTCTCTTTATCATGATGCATAATGTCCTTCCTGACTTTGAGCTTCCTTCCATCTCTAACCTAAAAGTCCGCATAGTTGCTTTTGTCCGCTACAAACTTCCTTTTATCATTTCTTGCATCTCCACAATTGAATAGGTTTTTGAGAGTGATTCTAGTCCTTTTAGAAGCTTTTTGGATCTTAGCTGGATGATTTGTCCATCATAGGCCTCAACAATCTTTGGTTGGAGTTGGTCAGCAAACTCTCCTGACTGTTGGATGAATGAGGGGATGTGCTCATCATTGTCAAACACCTACTAGCTCTGATCATTGTCTAGGATTGCTGGTCGAACTACCACTCGTACAAGTGTTTGTTATGAATTAGGTTGGAGGCAAGGTCAAATTGAGATCTGATTGTGGCCATGCATTCTGCATCATTATTTTGTTCATGGGGCACTATCTAGATGTTGAAGGCTTCAAAACCTTCGATCAGGTCCCAGAATCTATGTCTATAGGATCTCATGTGAACATTCTTTGCAACAGAGACCCCTCGAACTTGGTTAACCACTAGTTCAGAATCTCCAAACACCATTAGTTTCTTGATGCCAATCCACTTGGCAAGGCTTAGACCTTGCACTAGGCCTTCATACTTGGCTTCATTGTTTGAACAAGTGAACTGGAAGCGGAAAGATCTCAATGTATTTTCATTGTGTGGGGATATTAAACATATCCTGATTCTTATGCCAACTTTACATCTTGCCCCATCGAAGTGCAGTGTTCATAGCTCAGATGAGGCTTGATCACTTTTAGGTTCCTTCACGACCTTCAGAATCTCTTGTTCTTTGTCGAAGATGACATAAGTCCCCAACCCGGTAGCATGATAGTTACCAAAAGGATTAGTGTCTATATATTCACTTAAGAGGACTTCTTCTTGGCCAGTCAAATCTTTGGTCACTTTTTCATCTTCTAGCAACTCAGTACAATATATTTCCTCCTTGGTGAAAGAGGTATCAACAACCTCAAATTTGATCATGGCTTCATCAACCACATGTTCTGAATGCAGAGCTTTGAACACTATTTTCATTTTGGCTCCATGCTTGGTCCTTAGGATCAAGTGTGACCAGTCCAAAGAAAGATACTCTCCTATCTTTGAAGTGAATTCTTGGGATAGGCAGAGACCAGACATAGGGGGAACATCTATGATCACATTATCTTATGGAACTGTGATGCTAGGGTAGGAGAACAAGGTCAAGGGAAGGTCTTTGATGACACCTATGGTTTTGAGTTTGTTCCCATCAAGCTACATAATTCCTCTCTTTAGAGGTTCATAGCTGAGTCCTAGGGCTTCAACTATCTGTTTAGGAATGACTATAGTGTTAGCGCCAAAGTCAATCATGGTGTTATGTAATAATTTCTTTCCCACAATAAGAGTTAGGAAGAAGGGTTTCAGTTTCGACTTATCTCTTTCCATAGTAGGCGCTTCCTTTGTGCTATTCATGAGAAATTTGGAAGGAGGTGATTGATCAATAGCCTTTCCTTTGAGCAATTGATCCATCAACTCAATAATTGGATCCTCTAGGAGAGCCTTTTGTGGCAATGTCTTCTGTTTCATAATAGCTAATATATCCCAAATGGACACATTAGCAGATGATTTTTTCAGTTGTTCCACCACATTGAATGGTGGCAGATTTGGAAGCTTCTGCTCCTTAGCTCTAGTTACAACAATTTCCCTTCACAACATACATTGTTGTGTAGCTGCAGAGGTACTAAGTGTCTGGCCGAAAGCACTTTTGGGTTGCAGACTAACTAATTGCGATGGGATGGATTCGCCTGTGAATCTCCTCTTTGAGCGAGTGTTGTAATCAGACTGTACTTGTAGAGTTTTTGATGTGGAGGCATCGTTCACAAACACTGCCTCTTCTTCTTCCATCCATGAGAAGAGCATGTGATTGGGAGAAATATCCATTTCTTGTTCCAAGGACATCCCTTGCATTTACATGGTAAGCACCATTTTTTCCATTAGCGAAGAGGCATATACATAACCTCCATGATCCAATGTCGTGCCTTGACTGTGCTGCTTTGCCACCTTTTGTTGTAGATTGCCGCATGGGAAATTTTAGGGCATATGTGCATCACCACAAGGGAAGCACCAAGGGTTGATGTCATCAACTAAATTGTTTTTCCCTACTGTCAGTTCTCTACTTGAGCTTGGATTGGTGCTCTGTAATGGAGAAGGCACATGTACTACTTGATTAGTTGTTTGAGCCTGCAAGTTTGTGTGAGCGCCTCCTTGGAACTGATTTTGCTGGTAAGAAAATCTTCCGCCCTGATAATTCTGATAGGTTGGATTTGGAGGGGCAGTTTGGTTTTGCTTGATGATGATTATTTCATTGGCCATAGCCCACAACATCTCCTTGACGTCACTTGTATCATCCTTTAAAGATCTAGAAGTAGAAGTGACATTCTATGGGGCACTTGGATATGTGTACATAGACTGAGGAGGGACCAGTGCACTGGTAGATGCTACTTCCGAAGAGGGAGTTGATACCTTGGGAAATATAGGCATGATGGGCTGAGGTGAAAACTTTCCAGCATCTATCAGATTGTTCTCTGCCTTGACTGCGATGTTGTATGCATCTGGTAGAGTGGTTCTACCGAGAGACTAGATCATCATTGAGATGTCGACGTTGATGGATTTCAAGTAGAACATGAACGCCATCTTGATCGATGGGTAGATAACAATCTGAATTCTCTGCCAAGTTATATGGAACCGAGCATTGAAGTTAGTCATGGATTCGTGTGGGGCTCACTTTATGATTTCTAGCTGATGATATTGTGAAGACCTATCTCTGTCACTAGAAAATATTTCATAGAAAGGGTCTTCGAGCTAGTCCTGGGAACTAATAGTATTAGCTTGCAAAGTGTTGTACCAATCTAGCACTCCCCCCTAAAAGAAGCTGGAAGTAGCCTTAGCGCTACATTTTGGGCAGTGATTCCATGCACCAAACATACATCCGCCACATCTTGCAGATGTTCGGAGGGTGTCCTTGAGTCATCTTTGGTGAACTTAGGTATAGCTTTTAAAGTGGAGATTGGGATAGAGGCCCAAACAACAGGTGCTACTGGTGCTATGAGAGGACTTCTGACATCCCATGCCACATAATTCTATTAGTGGCTGGAAACATAGCTAACGGAAGGGACGGAGGAAGTGAAACATTCACAATCTGGGTCACAACTTGTACTGTCCCTAGTGGCAGTACTAACAAACTAGGGTTATTCACTGTTTGGGACCTAGTAACAGGAAAATGGCTCATACACCCTTTTAAGATTTAGATTCATTTAAGCAGTTCCACTAGGCATGCCAGAAAAAAAGGAGACTGTTGATGCCAAAATTGGCAAGGTAACAACCTTTATGAGAAACTTAGTTAATGGATGGACCAATTGTGCTAAACTGAGTGACCTTCAAATTTTTAAAGAAGTCAACTTCTTCTATAATTGAGGTTTTTGAATGGGAAAAAGAAGCCGATGTAAAAAATAAAGGTCTAACTAAGGCGATGTGCCAAGACTTAGATGTAAGGCACGATAAATCTATTTTTTGGATGCGATTTAAGGGCCTGTTTAGCAATTTTCTATGTTCTAGAATAACATAAATTAAAGATAGAAGCCTAAATAGTTCATTCAATAACATAAAATGATTCTCATACACATTCATTGAAAAGAGGAGTCAAAGACATGATCTAAACCAACAAATTTGCATTAAAATCATAGAAGTTTTGTAAATAAACAATTCAGGACAATAATGGCACATCATAATGTTTTATCAAATAAATTAAGAAAAATAGAAAGGAAAAACAATGGCACAGTCTGAGAGTCTCATACAATAATCTAAAAAAAATAGTAGAGGCCTGGTACATCTTTCCCTAATTTTTTTGTATCTTCTGAACTTGTTTTCAAAAGCAAGATGTAGTATATATAGTTAACAATCCCACCGCCTAGCGAGCCAGTAACAAAAAATATTATGTATCTCGAGTAATGATGGATGCGACAATGATTTCCCTTGGTTACGTTGGAAAGACACGTGGATGAAATTCTTTACTATCGATGCCAACTGTGGGGTCTACCAAAAAGTGTATGCAGATGAAAGCTATGTGGCATGCAAATGGGGCCTGACTAAAAAATGAAGGGAAGCAACCTTGAAGTTCTCGTGGTGATGACACCTGGAAGCATGGCGGGAGCCAGTAAAAGAGAGAAGGAAGCAATTTCCGTGAGGAGCGCCTGGTGGACACATGGCGGCAACCGACAAAGTCTATCAAAAATAGGCTTGATGATGTTTTAAATGATTGAGGTGTGGGCTAGTATATAGCAAAAACAAAAACACCCGTAGGGAGATCGAGAAATTTTATATTCATAGTTGTATATAACACTATTTATTTAATAATCATGGGACCTTCAAATCCTTTGGATGGTGGCATTCTAGAGGAGGCATGGATGGGTAGAAAGGTAAAATACTTATTTATGAAAATTGTTGGTGTAATTAAATGTGTTGTACCTTGTCCTAGGTCATAATTACACCTTAGTTAAGTTTACTTAGGGACCACATAGGAGGTTGTTGGAGAATTTCCACTTTTGGTGGACTTGACATGTCATTACTTTATCACTTCCACCTTTTGTGGACATATCACGTGATTATCTCTCCACCTTTTGTGGGTGATCCACCTTTTGTGGTGATTATCACATTATCACTTTTCCACTTTAGGTGGAGTGATATCTTTTCATAGTTGTCGCATGTCATAAGATTACGACACTTGTCATAATATTATGCCCTTATATGTTCTCACCTTGACTATATAACCAAGGGGTCCTCTATGTACATTTTCTCATTCCATTCTATTTGCATTATTGGCAGAATACAGTCTATTCTTGTCATATTGCTTCTATCTCTCTTATGCTTGTGCTTTCTATTAGGCCTCTAGATATTGGGTGGCTACCTTCATAGCCAATTCTTATAAAAACCTTTGGTTTTGAAGCTTTTGTCCATGTTAATATTGAAAATAGAACCAAGCTTGAGGCTAAGTCTAAAAAATGTACCTTCATTGGATATGGAGTAGATGAATTTGATTATCAGTTATGGGATTATGAAAATCATAAAATCATTAGGAAAAGAGATGCTATATCCAATGAGAAGTTCATGTATAAGGATCAATTGTAGAAAAATAAATGTGAATGGGCCAAAAAGGAATATGTGGTGTTGGATGAGATTCCAAAAAATAAAATTCCAGTGGTACCTGATGTTCAGCAACAACAAGTTATCCCATGCAGACTCTTGCAAGTGTTATACATTCTACAAGGATAACTAGACCTCCAAAAAAAATTTCTACGTCGTTATATTCTATATTATTAATTGATTCTGGTGAACTAGAAGATTATGAAGAAGCAATGTAGGTAGGTACCAAAAAGAAATGCAAGCTAGGAATGAAAGATGAAATGGATTCCTTGTTACAAAATCAGACTTGAGACTTAGTCCAATTTCTTGTAGGTAAAAGAACATTTCCAAATAAATGGGTTTATAGGTTGAAAGAAGAACATGGAGGCAAGAAAATATATAAGGCCAGACTCGTGGTAAAAGGTTTTTCATAGAAAAAAGGTATAGATTTTGATGAAATATTTTCTCTGGTTGTAAAGATGACTTCTATTAGAACTGTTCTAAGTCTTGTGGCTACAAAAAACTTGCATCTTGAATCTAGCTAGATGTGAAAACAACATTTCTCCATGGGGATTTGGAAGAGGAAATATACATGCAGCAACCACAGGGATATGAGGTCAAGGGTAAGGAAGAATTAGTGTGTAGGTTAAAGAAGAGTTTGTATGGCTTGAAGTAGGCACCTCAACAATGGTATTTGAAATTTGATAGTTTCATGGCTAAACAAGGTTACAAAAGATGTCATTCTGATTATTGTGTTTATTTTAAGAAATTGGATAATGGAAGAGCTCTATATTATATTGTTGCTTTATGTTGATGACATGCTTGTTGCTGGGTCTTGCATGCAAAATATTAATGAACTTAAGCAAAAATTAGAAAATTCATTTGCTATGAAGGATTTGGGTGCATCAAAAAAAATCCTTGGTATGAGGATCACATGGGATGTAAGGCAAACAAAAAAATATTGTTGTCTCAAAGTGAGTATGTAGAAAAGGTGTTGAAAGGGTTTAACATGCTAAATGCAAAAGCAGTTAGTACACCTTTGCCTAGTCATTTTAAGTTGACTAAGGAGATGTGTCCAAATACACAAGAGGGGGAAGACAAAATGCCTAAGATACCATATGCATCAGTAGTTGGTAGCTTGATGTATGTAATGGTATGGACAAGGCCAGATATTGCACATGGAGTGGGAGTTGTGAGCAGGTATATGAGCAATTTGGGAATGGAACATTGGAATGGGTGTTGCCACAATAATGAGTTACACTTTCTAAGACATCCTGATTTTTGCCTGAAATCACATATGTTTAGAAAATATAATAATTTAAGCCTAGAAAGGTTCCATTTAAGGGATTTTAATTGAAGAGGGTTTGATCAAATCCCCTTAGATCCAACCTCCTTGGATAGAACCTCGCTAGTTTTAAACCATACTTATAATTGAGTCTCCTTTTCACCTATCAAAATGTTGATAAAAAATCACTTTTGATTTACCTTTTGGGGGATCAAATGAATTCATTTAAAATTCATGTTTTGTAAGTGTATAGCCCTTATTATAAGTTTCCCAAAAAATATAATTTTAAATATATTTAATTTAACTATTATATTTATTTTTTTATTTCTTGTGAATGTAGGTTTTTCAATGAACATAAGGTCTTTGTTTCACACATACAGAAAAATAGGAAAATAGAGAAAAGAAATCCTAAAAAATACATGTCCCCTAGGTATTGATGTCCTTATTCCAACAAAAAAAGAATAAGTTAATTCAAATGCATACAAAAAATGTTATTCCATACAAAATACACCTCTATCCAAATTATAATTACTCTGAATTAGAAAATTAATTAAAAAAATATGCAACAAAAAAATATGAAAAAATATCCATGCCCAAGATATTGGTGTGACAAATCTGCATTTTAAAAACTAGAATTGTATCCTTTCTATAAAAAAAGTTATGTATTACATAATAAAAATCACTTTTTAAAAATGTTGTTTAGTAGAAAAAATAAGTTATTAAAAATTACATAAAAGGATTCACAATTTTTTTTTTTTTAAATATAATTAGAATCTACACACAAAATCTCACAAATCACTAGTTTGCTTTATCTTCAAATTCTTAATGGTTTAGCTGCTATAGGTGTGAGAAAATGAAGACCTAGTTAAAAATGTTCATTTTAATGTCAAGTTTGGCCAAAAAGTGTAACCCAGTATTGTGGGATCACCCGAATCTAGTAAAATGGATTCTCCAATATTTGAGAGGTACTACTTCAAAGAAACTATGTTTTGGAAGAAAAAATTTTGCTCTAAAAGGATATGTTGACTCTGATTTGGCGGGTGATATTGACAGTAGGAGGAGTACTACATGGTATGTTTTTACTGTAGGAGGTACTGGAATTAGTTGGATTTCAAGGATGCAAAAGGTTGTTGCGCTTTCAACCATTGAAGCTGAGTATGTTGCTGCTACGAAAGCTAGCAAGGAGATTATTTTGTTACAATTTTTTTTGGAGGAATTGGAACAATGACAAGAAGATATCCCTTTACACATTGATAGCCAGAGTTCCATTCATCTTGCTAAGAATTCAACTTTTCATTCAAAAAATAAGCATGCATACAACTTAGATACCACTTCATCCAATCAGTTTTGGAGGATGGACAGTTGAAGCTGGAGAAAATTCACATTAGTGAGAATCCTACATATATTTTCACAAAGGCAGTTGCATAGGAGAAACTAATTTCCTCTTTAGTTTCCATTGGCCTTCACAACTGATATTGCTGGATATAAGAAACTAGCCAGACTTGTAATCTAGTGGGAGTTGCAAGTGTAGTGGTGTTGTATAGGATTAGTCTCCAAGTGAGAGATTGTTTGGTGTGGAGCTTGATCAGTCTCCAAGTGGGAGATTGTTGATATGTGGCGACTGATCATGCAAATATTGTACACTCATAGTGTAGCCCCAATTTTTTTTCGTTAACACATCAAGGTTTTCCCGCTAACATGTCACGTGAAAAATGACTTTGTAAACCCCTAATGCTAGAATCTTCCAAAAAGCTTGTTATAAGCGGTTGGGATGTATGTTGTGGTATGGAATTTGTGAGATTGTAATATGCTTTGCACTGGATAATAAAATCATTAGGTGGCTAATTTTTTGTGGATGTATCCCATATTGGGTGAACCACGTTAAATTTTTGTGTTGATCTCTTTTGTGTTATTCTTCATTGCTATTTTTGGGTTATTTAATTTGCAAATAATTGTTAATGTTTATTGCTCCAATTTTTCTGAACCCTAACACTATACAGTAGGTTAAAACAACTGTCTTCTCTTTTGAAGATTTTAAAGTCCTTGGTCCCAATGGTTTTCCTCCTGCTTTCTTTCAAAATTTCTGGTACATTTTATCTGAAGATCTCCTAAATGTGGTCAAATATTTCTTTAGGTTGGGAAGAATTCTTCACTAGCTCAACTCTACCTATTTTGTCCTTATCCCTAAGAAAGAGGATACCACTTCTATTTTTTAGTACTGACCTATAAGCCTCTACAATACAGTGTACAAAATATTTTTTTCTAAAATTATTGTTAGTATGTTGAAGTCCCTTCTTGATAAAATGATTTCACAAAGTAAAAAAGGGTTTGTAACTAGAAGACAAATCTTGGATGTAACAATTGTTTCCCATGAGTTTATACATTCAATGGAATATTCCAAGAACTCAAGTATGGCTCTTAAACTTGACATTTTGAAAGATTATGATAGAGTTTATTGGAGCTTTCTTTTTTCTATCTTGGAAAAATATGGAATTAGTGGAAAATTTCTTAAATTAATTAAGGAATGTGTTACCACTACTAGCTTCTCTATTTTTCTTAATAGAGTCCCAAAAGGTAAATTTTCTTGTGGCAAGGGATTGGGGCAAGGGGACCCCTCTCTCCTTATTTATTTATTATTGTTACTAAAGTCCTAGGTCACAATCTACCGAAGAATTTGGATAAAGGTCTTCTTAAAGGGATTAGAACTGCTTCTTCTCTCCATTTGAATTCTCATTAGTAGTTTTTTGATGACACAATTATTTTTGGTGTTGCTTCCATGGTTGAAGCAACTAAATGGAAATATATCCTCCAAGAGTATGCTAAAGCCGAGCAGACTAGTACATCAACTACAATAAAAGTATTGACTATAATTCAACACTAACCAATAGGTGAAGGAAAGAGTCCTATGAATCCTTAAATTCTAGGAAGGTGCTCTCCCTGATGTGTATCTTGGTTTACCTTTAAGCACTAAAAATCCCCCTAATTCCTTCTAGAATGGAATAATAGAGAGAATCCAAAAAAAGTTGGCTGGTTGGAAAGGTAAATTTCTTAGTCAAGTAGGTAAGTATACCTTATGAAGTCTCCCTTCAAAATATTCCTGTGTTTTTCCTCTCCCTCTTTAAGATGTCGGCTTTTGTTAGTAAAAAAACTGAGCAAATTCAAAGGACCTTCATTTAGATGGGGATGAAAGAAAAATTTAGAATTTCATTGGTCAATTGGGATAAGGTCTATTATCCTAAGAAATTTGGGGGCCTGGGTATTCAAAGATTGAACCCATTTAACAAAGCTCTTCTCTCAAAAATGGGTTGATTCTTTGTTTAAGGGAGAAAGGATTGGGCTAATATACTAAGTGTAA
This sequence comes from Sequoia sempervirens, assembly GCA_007258455.2. Taxonomy (NCBI): domain Eukaryota; kingdom Viridiplantae; phylum Streptophyta; class Pinopsida; order Cupressales; family Cupressaceae; genus Sequoia; species Sequoia sempervirens. The sequence continues at coordinate 371,352,534 of VDFB02353493.1, forward strand.
AGTATTTGGGAAATGATGTTCCCTGCTACTTGCTGTATTCTCAAGATAGGCCTAAGCGATCAACCATATGGAATAATATTGTGAAAACTAGGAGTACATTGAAGCAAGGTACTAGAAGAAGATTTGGGAATGGGAGAACTATTCAATTTTGGGAAGATGCTTGGGAAAGTGGCCTTTCTGTTTCATCGACAACCCAATTAATTCCAATCAAACTTGACCTTTCAAGCCTTTATGGGACTTTTCTTTATGACTATGTTGACTGGATTGGAAGGACTCCTAAATGGGAAAATTTTAAAGCAAGATGTTCTTGATCTGAGAGCAGGGAGAGGTGGTAGTATTTATGTTTTCTTTGAGCCTTTATCTGATTTAGATTCTCTAAATGGAGATTTTCTTTTATTTTTTCAAGAGTGAGAAGATGAGTGGATTTGGAGTGATAACTCCTCTGGAGTTTTTTAGTTAAGGTTGCCTATAATAAATTGAATCAGCTTTATCTTACTACTCAAGAATTCAATTGGACTAAAATTTTGAATGCCAAGTTAATTCTAGAAATTAATTGCTTTTGGTGGGAAGCAGTGCATGTAAAAATTATTACTATCAATGTTCTCAATAGGAAAGGGTTTCAGTTTGTAAACAAATGTTCTCTTTGACTGGAAGCTAAAGAAAGTATTCCTCATCTAATGTTTCAATGTCCCTTTGCAAGATAAGTTTGGTCCTTGGTATACTTCAAAGGCTGATGGTTGATTGGGTGTTCCCCATTGACTTAAAGGATATTACTAACCAATGGATTTTTTTCCTTTCTCACACCCAACTAGGGAGAAATTATGACAAAAAATCCCTCCCTTCATATCTTGGAACCTGTGGAAAGAAAGAAACAATAGATTATTTAGAGAGTAGTAGAGGAGTTGCTTGGAGGTCTTCCAATGTATGAAACAACAAATTCAAGAAAACTTAAATTCAAATTTTTTTGGCCTTTCTAAAGTCATGCTGACATATAAAGATCCCATATTAAAATAGATTTGGGGAATTAAGCATGATCTGAATAAAATAAATTGGGTTGACATATTAAGTAGAAAAATGACTGTTCAAGGTCTCCTCCACCTACGGATTGGACCAAGCTAAACTTTGACAGTTGTTCAAAAGGTAACCCAAGTGTTGCAGCAACATGTAGTTTGCTTAGAGACCATAAGGGGAATTGATAGAAGCCTATACTAAATGTCTGGGATTTATTACTAGCAATGAGGTTGAAGTGATAGTTATTTGGAGAGGAATAAAGACACTAAAAAAACTAGGGTTTAAAAATGCCATCATTGAAGGAGACTCTAAATTGATAATCAAGTCACTTAAAGTTTTTGTGGAGGCCCCCCCTAGAAGGTTAAGAGTATGATTGAGAATACAATAATAATAATAATAATAACTTTTGACCAGTTTACTCTACAACATAATTTTAGAGAACGAAATAATGTTGCGGATGTTGCAAGTATGCAGGTGTTGTCATTGATGTTATTTGGTTTCTATTTTCATTGATGTCAACTATGTGTAGAGGAAGTTGGTTATTGATTGTATATGTCAAGGATATTGAGAAAATTGTAATAAAGAAGGTTTGTAGTGTGTGCATTCATAGTTGAGATGTTGAAGAAGTGCTATGAGTACATAGAGTTATCCTTATGTTGCTATGTTTGGAAGTGTGTTAGAGTGAAGTAATGTGATGAACTGTCATCTTTGGTATTTGGTCTCCAAGTGCTTTTGAGAAAATTTGATAAATGAAGAAAACAATGTCTTGTAAGGATTCAGTGTATGCTTCACGATGTGCTTCCTATTTCTTCTAGGTTGATTCTATGCTTGTGCAAATTTGAGGTATTGTTCATGGATTTTGGAAGTTGCTATATCCATAATTTTGGCTTATGGATTGTTGTACAGTGCAAGATATTTTGACCAATATGTGAACTATGCATTTTAGTGTGTTTGGCTGTGGTTTGGGAGAAATGTATTTGCTCCACATTTCTCTGCATCATGGTTTCAAGACTTGTGGTTTTGATAGTAAGTTGATAAGGTTTCTCTCTTCCTTGGTTCAAGAGGAATTGATATTTGGTGTTGCTAATGATGGGTTTTAGATCTGTAGTGTGTCACAGTGAGTTCAAGTATGCAAAATGTTCATACTCTTCAGGTGAAGTTTTTTGTGAAGGTTTTGGATGGATTTTCAAATGTTCATTACTTACTCTAGATCATGTTCAAGTGAATTTTGTTGTCTGGAAAGATTGGACTGAGTTAAGGATGTGTGTACTTAATTGTTTTATGTGTTTTACGAGTGTTGGCTAACCTTGTGTTAAATACTACTTGTGAAGTTCATGGAAGCAAGTTGAGGCATGTTGGTACTCATTTAGGTCCTCATTAAGAATTTGTTTGGGTCACCCTCATTCTCTTCCACCGTGGGAATGCTTTGGCGCTGAACTAATTTGAATTTGTAAATACAAATTGTGTATGCCCAACCTTGGAAGGGTTTCAAGGTTGAAGACGGTATAAGTATGAGTTGAGATGTTTGTGAGAGACATGAAGAGATGAAAGATATGTGTCTATGATGTGAATTCGAGTAGATCAGTGTGAATTTCAAAGTGTTGAGTTCCTGAAAGTAGTGAGCTGAAGGTGTACTCTATCTTTCAAACATGTTTGCAAAAGTGAGAATTTTTTGTGAAATCTCTATTGCATTGAGATAGTTTTCTCTTTGTAATTATGTGGCAATGAGCCTATGTAGTGAGCCCTCATTGGAAAGTGTGTCTTGTGTTGGCAGTGGGCCTTTCTGACAATGAGCCTTTGTATTCGATTTTAGAATTCTTTATATTGTTCAAGCCAATCCTCACCGTGATTTTTCCACATAAATTTGGTGTTCTTGTGTGTATGGTTTTACTACTTCTAGTCTTTGTTTCTACATTTAATGATTAATCACACTAGTAGAGTAAAGGTTATATGAATTCTTGTAAATTTAAATTTTGTTGAGAGTTTTGAAGTTTAAAATTGCTACAATTGATTCACACCCTCCTCTTAGTTGTCTTGTTCAATAGCAGATGCCACATCTAATGTGGGTTTGTCCAATTTCCAATGGAAATTTTAGAAATTTGAGAATCTCCCCTAAAGAATAAGGGATTGAGTATCTGATGACCATCTATGAAGAAACAATTTGAATTTGAATTATATTGGTGAAAATGAGTCTCAAATTACACAGTTGATAGAGATTAAAGTTGACTCTTTTGCTAGGTTAAGGCTTAACTTTTTCCCCCTCTTTTTGAATTTGAATTTTCTATATCATATGATGACATGTTCGAGGAGTGATAGGCTAGCGAATAGTATGGTGGACTTGCTTATGTCAACTTTAATAATTTATTTAACCTTGTGTAGCTTTGTTATATGGCCAACCCTTAAGAGTAACTTATGGGTAAAGGAAAGTGATGGAAAAAAGACTCAAGGTTTAAATCAAAATCTATTTAAAGAGATTTGTATTCTCAAAAAGACAAATAATGATGAAAAGAACAATCTTAACAGGATTAATCCCTCCAAAAATTATATTTTATGGTGTAATCATTTTAAGTCGATAAAGTTTAAATTTGAGGAAGATCCTAACATGACTAAGTATTTAAATAATAATATTGCAAATCTCACAAGTATCAAATATTTTATGTTCATTGGATTGAGAAGTGCTAATAGGGAGGCCTATCACATGATTTTTATGTTACCTTTTGACAAGAGTCACAACACTTATTCCCCTGATAGCAGAGCAATTTTAAAAGCCTTAACTAATTTAAAATTTGATTGCATTCCTCACATGGGTTTTGGATGATGGCTAAAGATTGCTATCATCAAACCAAAGATACATTTAGCCTAAAATTATGATAATACTATTATGAAAAATGGTGGTCAATCTTTCTAGAAGAAAGGAGATAAAATTTTGGCTTTTTTAGAGTTTATGCGGGTTTTTAAAATCCGTTTCATCTCCAAATCTTGTAAGAATTGTTATTACTAGTTGGGGGTAAGCTCTTATGAGAATTTAGTACATAAGTTTGTGGTGAAAGAGTAGATAAATTTACTAGTTGTAGAATTTACATGTGGGGACCAAGAAAGAGATTAGAGCCATTGTCTTGCATGCCTCTACATAAGAATATGGAACTATGGAGGCCCTTTGAAGAGGCAGGCATGACCCCCTTTTTATAGTGTTGAAAGGGTTTAATGATGATGTGACTTCCAAATCTTAGAACTCTTGGTGAGAGGATAGGGTTACAATAGGCATCATCACCTTTTCTATTACTCTGAAGTTGATTATTGAAGCTACTAGTTTGGAATGTTGTGGTTTGAAAGTGGCTAAGGTTAGCAATGGTAACTATCAATGCTTTATTGATAGTTTCTTGGAAGGCAAAGAGAAGCTATAGAGATGTAAAAATGGGTATGCTTGTGAAAGGCTTCTAGCTCCTTATGGACTAGTAAGTGTACAAATTATGAAGTATTTCACATTAGAAGGTAGATATACTATAGTTCATGGGTACCATTTTCTATTTCGAAATCATATAAGGATAAATGAAAGAATTAATATATTTTTTTTCCTGCTTTCATTGTTGAAAAAATGTAAAGCTAAAGATGCTTCACCTCCCCTTCACCAAGGCTTGATTCAAAGGTTGTATAATCATGTCTCTGCTCTCATTCCTTTGCTTGGCCCTTCAAATTTTGATGTTCTCTAGCAAGTGGAAGCCCTAAATAACCAGCCTCACCACCATCTCAACACTAGCTCTTACAAGAAACAAAATTTGGCCAATCTCTTGTTTGAGACTTAGTTGAATGTCAATCCCTCCCTTTGTATTTCTCAACTTGAACCTTCTGATGAGAAACCCAAGTCTAACTTGATTCTATCCTTCTCTCTCTTTCAAAGAATCCCCTAGCTAAAAAGTATGCCACAAAAGGCCCTTTATTCAAAGACGATCCTTCTAATTTTCCCTCTAAAGGAAAGAAGTTTCTAGGAAACCCGTTTGGTGTTAAACATAAGAGACAATATAGTATTGAACCAAGAATTGCAAAAAAGGTTACAATTGGAATCCTTGATGAGGGGCCTAAGGAACGCAATGTGGAAGACTCCAACAATGAAAAAGGTGAAAGAAGGTCTGCAAGACTACGTGGAAAACTGCTAAAGGAAAAATCTTGAGTTTTTATGAACAAGAAGATGGGTCCTTGAATGAAGAATTTATCCCTTCTTAGGAGGAACCCCTAGATTTGAGCAAAACATAATTGGAGGTGGTTCTTGGAGAGGACCTAGAGGATGACTCCATCAGTACTGAGGATGAAGATGAGGAGGAGGGCCCTAGATAGGAGGATGTGAAGGACTCAGAGGAAGATGAAGAAGATGAAGTTCAACAATCAGAAAAATAAAATGAAGAAGAAAATGTGCAAGCGATAGTTGACCCTAAGTCTGAAACTGAGCTGGATAATAGGTCCCTTTAGTATTAAAAGACCTAATTTATTTTTTTATAGGAAAAAGTGGAAAGGTTGGACAAGGCTTTTAAAAGGATACTTTCCATTACCCATGATATTATGAACATGACAATCTTTGGAATTGTGAACAAATTTTCTAAGGTTAGGAAGAGGCAGAGGATAATAGTACTGACTCAATAAGCTAATCAAGGATAATGCTACAAAAGGAAAGGACTCCTGGAGTGCCAAGCTGGATCTACTAAAGATGGAGTGGGACATGATTAATAGTCCTAAGAATTATCTTGGTTTTATTATTTCCTTATTTTGAGATCTATGTGTTTGTTTCTAATATTTCCTTGTGTGCCTCCATGTTTATTATGGTTCTCTTTTGTTTGTTGTTGTCTATGGATGGTTTCATGGTTCCTTTTTGATGTTTGATTGGATGGCCTGGTGGACTATTGTTGTTTTATTTTTTGTGTCAGTCTGTTTATTTTGTTGTGTTTTCTTTCGTGGAACTAATCTTATGGTCATGAAGCTTGTTTGCTGATATTTTACTATATGGGATCATGGCCATAACCCCTTCTTTTTAATCAAAAACATAATTGCATTATAACACACGAACATTTAGTTTTGAATTAACCAATCCTAAACATTCTCTTGATGAATTTGAAATGGTAAATGATACACTTTACAATGTATTGGTAGAAATTCTCATAATCTTATCAATGCTCGAATAGATCTAGGGTATTGAGTTAACTATATCTCAAGGTTATAACATAGCTTAGAATTTAATATTAAAAAATAACTAAGAGGGCATTGAGATATGTGTTTGGTACTCTAAATTATGACATCAATAATGTGTATAATGATAATTTCCTTTTGAGAAAATACATAGAAATAAATTGGGTAAGATCTATTGATGATTGAAAGTCAAAATATGGATACATATTCCACATGGATTTAGAGTTATCTCTTGTATTATCAAAACAGGTTTATTATTATTATTTCATGTATAGAAACAAAGTACAAAGAAGCACAAGGAATTATATTAAAAACATGGGTTGATAAAATCTTGAGTGATATAACATACCATTGAGTTAACTAGTGAATTTATTTTATGATGATTAAAATTCTTCGAAAATGGTAAAGAACCAAATTAGCATGATGATCAAAATATTTAAAATTTCGTTTCCACTTTATCAAAGAAAAGATTTAAAATGAAGATTTACAATTTTAATAGTGTTCTACTTAGGATCAACTTGAAGATGGATTCGCAAAGATCATATCACATTTAAAATTTTAGGTTTTTAGAAAAGGCTTGAAGTTAGTGAACAATATTCACAATTTTTTATATTGAAATGATGTTAAGAATTTAATATATAAAACTTAAATGTTAATTTGATAAATATACGTTTTTGTTTTTTAATTTGATAAATATACGTTTTTGTTTTTCTTTGCTCAATTTATTTTTATGACTAGAATATCAACATACTGTTAAATTTATTTTTTATTTTTTGTCTAGAATATCAACATATTATTAATTTTTATTTTTATGTCTAGAATATCAACATATTGTTAAATTTTTATTCGATATAAATATGTTCAAGTAGTGAATAAATAAAGGTTATGTAAACATGTTCTACATTCTAGGCTTCCTTCTAAGTTTCTCTACTTTAGACATAATTCATAAATGTAAGAGCTAATTTCTAAATGTTAATATTTTGTACTTGGTTCTCACTTACCATATGAGCTATACATAATGTCCATGTAAGTGATACAATCTCATAGAGAAGAATAAAATATTTAAGAGTTTGAAAATGTTTTTTCACATTTTCAATCATCACATACACTTTTGTGATAAATTTTATAGAGAAAGAATCAAATATTTAAGTGTTAGGGAACATTTTTGGAACATTTTCCAATTATAATATGATCATTTACAAAGAAAGTAATACAATTTCATAGAAAAAGCATCAAAGATTTAAGCCATAGGAAACATTTTCTATCATTTTCTGTGATATGACCTTTCACAATATTCATATAAACGCTATAATTTCATGAAGAAAAAACAAAATTTTAATTATGAAAAAAGATTTTGTAACATCTTTCACTGTGACATGACTCTAACAATATCTAGATAAATTGATTCAACTTCATAGAGAAAGAATAACTTTTGAAAATTTGAAGAAACATTTAATAACATCTTCCATCATGATATGGGATCTGAGAGGGCATGTGTCAAAGAATTCCGCTCTCAAGTTTCTCAAATCTTTGTATTCTGTACCACTGATACTTTTGGACACGTTGAGAGAAGGAAGACTGTCATTGAAAAACCCTAAAAACCACTTTTAATCTTAGAAAAGAAAGATTGTCCAAAATTGAGGGCGCATCCATAATGATCTCCTCATCCCGTACGTCCCATATTTCACGAGAGTTTCATATCAGAATTGATTGATATTAATTTATTTTCCAAAGAAAAAGAGAGCGCTAATGTCATATCAACTCGTTAATCCCTGTAATCATTAAGATATTAAGCATTTCAAAATATTGCATTATCGAGGTTGGTCTCATAAAGAGAAAGCAATACGGGATGATGAGCTCAAAAGTATTTTGGGATATTCAGAAAACAGTTCGGTTTCCCAGTTGCCTGTCAATGGGAACGTAAAATGAGCGATCATGAGATTTTTGACACCTTGTTTTATTTTAGATTGAAAATGGCTCTCACCTCATCAGCCTTTTGAATTTTTTACTACTTTCCCACTCTTGTTGAAGAAATCTGTCTGGTATCGACATACAATATCACTTCGTTTAGATAATATTCCATTAGATCACTTGTTCTTGTACCACCAATATATTTTACCTTTGTTTGGATTCGTTACAAAGCGAATCAGAAAGATTAAACTGACATTCAGATCACGAGCAACAAATAATTCTTATTATATGTCAGCTTTTAGTTTTTCAGTTGTTTTTTGACTTTCTCGTGAGCTATACGGGATTGATTGTATATATCACTTAATTTAAAATTTTCTAATAAGCACCACCTTCCATTTAGGTTTTTACTTTATCCTATATGTCGAGAACTGATTGTTTGTCCGTGACTTTTGAAAATTGGTCTAATGGTTAACAAGGATTTTTTTCATTTATTTAGTATTTTTATATCCAAATGAAGTGATTGGCTCGAACGGGTAGTAGAGTTGGCTTGGGCAATGGGTTTGCTTCCCATTGGTCTCAGGTTCGAGTCCACTCCTGGGTTTGAAGAGGTGGAATGCAATTTGATCCCACAACAATTCTTGTGACTCTTCAGTCTCGCCTTAGCTTGAATGACTCTTGGAATGGAATACAATTTGATCCCACAACAATCTCATAAGATCATAAAACATAGATTTGATATCTAATGTACATGGTCCTCATATGGGTGAATGCAAACTATTGTGGCTTGGCTTGTATGATTGTTGCTCTTTGTTGACACATAAAGAATGAAAATATTTTGAGATTGCAAGGCTTCATGTTCTCCTAAGTCAACTCCCTAAATGACTAAATTTAAGGCTTTGAGTGAGTGTTGGAAGATAGAAAGAAAATGTACAAATGATCTACACATGAAGTTTCATTTAAGTATTATTTATTTTAGTACTTCAAATCTAAGTTTTCTAGAAATGCTACATATAATTGCTCTAGGATTTTTTTGAATGATTTTAAGATTCAAATGAATATCTTTAAATACTAATATATAGTGAATAACTATATAAATGTGTATCAATTTGGCTCCCAAAGAGGGTGGGTATTAGCAATTTGACTTGAAAATTTTGAATTTTGCATTAGATATGTGTCATGTGGAAGAAAAATTGCACACCTTGAGGCTAATCTAAACCAAAAAAATCTGAAATATAGAAGTAGGGATTATATTTATGGAAATCAAGGCTAACAATAGAATAAATTTGGTAACATTTATAAATAGAATAGAAATATAATCAAATAGAAAGAATTGTACAAAAATAAGGGTAATTGAAGATACGTAAGAATCAAATAAGAGAATGAAGTTAACATAAAAATATGTCAAATATCATGTTATATAACCATATTAAAATATTCCTAAAATTCATTCAAAATTAAATAAAGATTGTTAAGAATATGTTAATTTTACCATTATAAATACATTTCTCTCTATAAAACTATTCGTTTTAATATTTAAATATTTACAAATATTTAATTTTTTAATCAAATAAAAATGAAATTGCAAGATTTACTTTATAATTATTTTTTAAAAAGTACTTTTAAAAGTAATTAAAGACATATCTACAATTATTATTACAAGTGAAATTGTATTGCTTAAATTTATTTTAGCCATTTTATATAAGAAATGTATTTTTTAATGAACATTTTTATATTACCTATAGAAAATAACATTACACATATTACCTTATAAAAAGGTAATTTAAAATATTTTGCTACCATATAAAATTATTTTATACTTAATTATTACATATATATTAATAATATCATTTTAAATCTCTTAAAATTGATAATAAAAATATAGGTTGATTGTTAGATAAATTTATTTTTCAAAGTTACATACATTGTTCTTCATTTTTCTTTCCTCTTTATATTGATTTAATTAGAAGGTTCATATTAATTTATGATTTAAAAAAAAAATAGTTTTCAATATTTGTTTTAGATAGAGGGTTTTTATATAAACTCAAATAGGTTGAAACCTCTTCAACTGAGAGTGAAGGAATAAGGGGTATCCACTCCACCAAATTCATCTAGGGCATGATCTTGACCTCATCCCTTCATGCCTTGCACTCAACAAGACTTGATATCTAGTGGACTCATTCCAAGATTTTGAATAAAATTTCAATTAAAAGAATTAAGTTTCCACAACCCATAATGCTTAATGCAATTTTTTTTTTTTTTTCTGAATTTCATTGTGTAGTATTTGTTTTGCATCAAAGCAAATACTACATAACAAAATTTAAAAATAATTTGCACTAAATTTTTAATGATTATTTTTAATCAAATTTATTGTTCAATTATAATACCCAAACATAAATTATTGCTTCATTAAAATAATATGTTTTACATGTTGTAAATGCTACTAACATACCTATCTTGATTAATTTACTACATACATTATTATTTCACTTTTTCTTTGATAATAAGAAAAGAATTATGATGAAGTGATCATTCACAAATCCTTATTTGTTGGGACTACTTTAATTATGACCACTTTTCTTTATCTTAATTCTTTTATATTATCTTTTAAGAATATAATTTATTATATCTTTGTTTTATGTAAATTTGTGTCATATTTTTATAAAATTAAATATAAAATATACTATTCATTATTAAAAAGAACCACTAAACAATAAATTTTTAATATATTATACCTCATTAATTTATAATTTTAATTTTTTGAAAATCTATTAGAAAACATTTCAACAAAATCAATCTAAGAAAGTTATAATTTCCAGTTTTCAATTGAACTGGCTAAATTCTTCAAGCTTTGACATCTAAGTTACATTCTTTTCCAAGCAAATCTACCAAAGTTAAATAAATCCAAATATAAATTTCTATACTTGGTTAGGTGTTCCATTAACAGGTATATCTCAGATTGCTCATACTTTCCAACTTCATCCTTGGCCACTTATGGATATAAGTGAACGCATTAGTCCACAGGGTAATGGGTACGTTTATAGAGGTAAATTACTTTTTAAACAAGAGCAGGCAATTTGAATAATAACTTCAAAACTTAAAAAAGTTGAGAGCGTGACGAAGCAGAATCCTTTTAAGAAAAGGCGTGGCAAGTCAAGTCACAATGCAGTCGAATCCAATAAAACGTACACCAGGTCTACATACAGGGAATCTCGTGACTCTCTACAAGACCGACTTACCTCCATCTTTTCAAGACCAGAGGTAACCTGACGACTATATTTAGACTCCCTTTCCCTCAGATGACTACAACATATCACCAAAATGAAGGATAAGATTACCAGAGCCTTGCGAAACGGAAAGACAAAAGATTTTGTATACAAGAGGATTATCACCCGCCGTATTCTCAAGCGAAGAAGAGAGAGGAAATTGAATTTGCTGTATGCAAGGTTGAGAGCCCTACTGCCTAAATCTATCAAGGTAACTTTTTAGGACTTCCCTTTAATCTGAATTAGACTTCTCTCCCCATGTCATCCTGTCCCACCAATTTTTGCAGGATTGAATGACTTAACATAATATGGTATTCTTTCTTGGTCTTTTGATTTATATGTATGCTTCATGTAGGTAACAAAGGATGCTGCAAAATCTGAAAGTTTTTCTGATGATGAAAGCTGCAGCTCATCTTTAGTGACTGACCTCCCAAGAAGGGATGTTTAGGTATGTGATGAAATTTTCATACACTATGTCATACCATTTACTTCTGTATTCACTGGTTTTCACCATCTTATCTATTTGATTTAACAGTATTAACTACTGAGAATAATAGATTTTCGCCACAGATTATAAAGTTTTTGCTTTTTTCCTTCCAATGAAGAGATGTGTATTATTATCTGAATCCAACTCTACATGCTCACAATTTGCTACTGTTAAAGCCCTGGCTGTGAAGCAATCACTGTCACTGTGATCAGAGTGCTATACCGGAATATCTTGGTAGAATCTAACATTAAAGCTTTCATTTATAAAAGTAAAGATTAATGATCACAAATCTGATTTTAAATTTGTATTCAATAGGTAACTACCTCAATGGTTATTAGTAATTTGAATTTAAGCATACTGACTTTATACCCTTTTATAAATAAAATAAAATGAGAAACAGTATAATTTTTGTGTGGATAAGTTGTGGTGTGATAGATCTAAGGCTCGTTTATAGTTATATAGTTATTATGATTGTATAAGTACATGCTACACAGATTAGGCATTTAATCTATTTTAGAGCAGGTGGGTTATGAATTCAATAATTTTTTATTTATTTATAAGAATTAGAGACAGTGTTGGTGGGTTATGAATTTAATAATTTTTTCTTGATTTATAAGAATTAGAACGGTTGGTTTCAGTAATTTTTTAGGTAGAAAATATTAATACAATATAATTTTACATAAATTTGGAGTATAATTTTTTATTTAAAAATAATGATATAATATACTTCTTTACATAAATATTACACAAGATACTAATTCTTTAAATTTTTTTTATATAATAAATATATCATTTTAATTACATCAAAAATATTTTTATATTATAATTATATAAGTTTATTTGAAGTGTGTATTTCAAAAAAAATAAAAAATCCACATCATTTAAATATATCCAATTATATTGCCAGATTTCTCTTGAAACTGAGTTGACTGCATTTATTTATTTATATATAATTATTTGTGATTGCTTTTAATGTAGTTTTAAAAAATTGTGCAGATTTATGATAACTGGTAACAAGGAAATATATTCTCAATCATTTCACTAAAACGTGTGTAATTTTTAATTTAAGTCATTACATTCTCATTATTTAACTCAAATATTTGTGGTATTAGAATCAATCCACTATAATATGTCTTATAATTATTATGTTTTTTGTGGTTATTATTTTTTCACTGATGATCTTTTTCAAAGGCATGGTTATCTGAAGCTGATGAAAGCTTCAAATACTATTATTGGTCGTTATGCTTATATTCTCCGTATTAATTTGAATTTACTCCATTTACCAATACGAGTTCCATTGATTCTCTGTATTTGCAGGATAGAATATACAAAATGTTACGTGTGTTTAGTTAGAAAGAATACTCTGATCTAATGGACCTGGGTGTGGTGGTCGATTTGAATGTAGGTTTTGAAACCATCCGAGCTGGAAGAATGTGATAATATTAGCAGGGTCATTCTATCAGGACTATAGCAAGCAAGGGAAAAACAAATCAAATATATGTACAATAAGTTCATGTACTGATCTACATTTCAATTCATGTTAAAAAAATTGTCCTTTCTACTGTGGCATTTTCTTCACTCCATTGAACGTTTGTTTTTCTTTATTATAAGTTAGATGTCCAATCCTGGTGACCCATATTTTTTCTGTTTTGCTTTTGAATACACATTTGATAATATTAATTAATTAAATGAAATTCAAAAAGTTGTTTGCAATCAAACACAATAACAATTTTTATTCATCTCTACTTAAAAAAGTGATGAATAATCATATCCACCAGATATAAAACAAACAAATCTGAGCTAACCAATCCCATTAGTGCTTCCATTTGTAAAATGTAAAGATAACAGCAAATAAGAAGAAAAACAAAAGTGCAGTCACGAGCAAAAGTGTGCATCCTCGTGAGGAAAGAGTCCAAGGTAATTATTGTCTCCTTACTACGGAGGCACCGATTCCCAACTCACAAGACATTCGCATCGACGTTCCGTAGAGCTTTTCATTAATTTTAATATTTCAAAATGCAAATTAATTTTCTAATGAATTCTTTCAAGATACGAAGGTGAGTAAACTACAACCAATACTTCTCGTGCTGTGCAATCCATGTGTATTTGGGCATATATCTGCAAACCCATGTGTATTTTGCATATATCTGAAAATCACTATTTTCTTTGGTGTGATTAAGAAATTATTCTCATGAAACCTTTGTTTGGTTTTTTTGGCATATATCTGAAAACCCATGTCTGTTTTCATGTGACTAAGGAATTATTATCATGAAACCCTTGCTTACTTTTTGGGCATATATCTGAAAACCCAAGTCTGTATTCGTTTTACCTTTGTTTAAATTTCTATCCTTTGGCTGTCCAATACAACACAATAGCGTTCATTTACTGTAAAATATGTTAGTAATTGTCTACTTTCCATTGCACATACAACAGGGCACAATATATATATAGGACGAACTTTGTATCTTTTATTCTTTATTTCAGAGCTTAAACTTTGCATTCTACATTCTACTTAAAGTTATTATCATGAACTATGAATTTAACATTATATTCATGCAGTGTCTATTTATATGTTATAAGTAAATGAGGGTCTTTTTTGGCCATGGGTTATTCCTTACAAACCCCATTTACAAATTCAGTAAACTATGTGTTCATTTACTATTTTTGGTTATTTCTCAGGGTTTATATTTGTTAGTTATTTCATAAAAGGCTCCTTCATATTTTGTGTCTCTTGTATACATATATTTATATGTGTGTGTGTATTTATACGTATATATATGTATACATATAATTACACATACACATATACATATATCTATACATACATGTATAGATATCTATTTATGTGTACATATTGTCTGCTTTTCATGGTATGCAGTAATGGAAAACATCATTCTCCTTTCAAAATGCAAACAATGGTACTCTTGAATTTTTTTATTCAGCATTTTTGTGGACCCTTGAAGGGTTTCTTGGCTGTTTATACAATAGGGAACCACATATATATTTGCTTACATTTTCATTATACTGTTTGAAATTTGTATCCTATATTCTTTACTTAATAGCTCACTGTACTTTTAGATATTTCTTGGCTAATTGATGGATGCCTCCATTTTATATATCTCGGTTAATTCATAAAAGCCAAGTATGCATTTAATTCATAAAAGTGTATACTTAAAGACACATTTTAATTATATATGTACACACACACACACACACACACACACATATATATGTATATGTATGTATGTATGTATATATATATATGTATGTATGTATGTATGTATATCTATCTATCTATATATATGTATATATATGTATGTATATATATATCTATCTACATATGTATGTATGTATATATATATGTATGTATGTATGTATATATACATATATACATATGTGTGTGTGTGTGTGTGTGTGTGTGTGTGTGTGCATATAATCAGTCTTAAGCTTTGGGTACTTCAATACCTTTGAAATGGTTAAGCTTTCATCTTCATGTATATGACCACATATAAATATATATATTTATGTATGTATGTATGTCTCTATACATACGTATATGAATTTTTCCACTGTCTATTAATATATGAAGTTTAAATTGGCAACTAAACACAAAATAACACCTAACATTCTACCATTTCTTCCTTACATTCCCAACATCTTCAAATGCAAAGACCTCATAGTATGCCAATTATTCAGTATCACCTCTACAAGCCCATTAATCACAACACAAAAGTTATCCAAAATTTCATCCATTTTCTAAGAAACCTTCCCCACCTTCACCACACAACATGTACCCCATTGAAGGTAAACCAAAGAATAGCTACAAGCTAGCTCAATCAACTTCCTCCATTGCTTGTGGAAAAAATCCGTCATAATAGGATGCTTCTTCTTTTTAAAAAGGGTCTTCCCCAAATGCATAGGCAATAATGGAATCATAGACCAATCATCCATCAACATATCATAAGACCCACAAAGCTTCCTCTTGGACCAAAGGGAATATAATCAGTCTTAAGCTTTCACTACTTCAATACCTTTGAAATGGGTAAGCTTTCATCTTCATATGTATGACCACAAATAAATAAATGAATATATATATATACACACACATACATACATACATACATACATACATACATACATACATACATACATACATACATGTATATGCATGCATGTCTCTATACATACACATATTAATCTGTCCACTGTTTATGAATATTTGAAGTTTAAATTGGCAAGTGAACACAAAATAATACTTGAAATGCAAAGACCTGACATTTTGCCAATTCTTTGATATCACCTCTACAAGCCCATCAATCACAACATAAACATTATACACAATTTCATCCATTAAATTCTGAGAAACGTTCACCATACAACGTGTACCCTATCAAAGGTAAACCAAAGCATTGCTGCAAGCTAGCTCAATCAATTTCCTCCATTGCTTGTGGAAAAAATCCACCATAATAGGATACTTATTCTTCTTAAAAAATTCTTTCCCAAATTCGTAGGCAATAATGGAATCACAAATCGATCATCCATCAACATATCATAGGACCCACAAAGCTTTCTCTTGGCCTCAAAGGGCATATAATTAGTCTTAAGCTTTGAATAATTCAATACCTTTGAAATGGGTAAGGTTTCATCTTCATATTAATATATGTGTATGTATGTATACATATATACATACATATATATATGCATATATATGTATGTATGTATGCATCTCTCTATACATGTGTATATGAATCTATCCACTACCTATGAATATATGAAGTTTCAAATGACAACTAATTCACCATCAAACTCGATATGACTATTAATTGCAACCTAATATTGAAATGATTAGGGCATTTTTAAAATATTAATTGGTGGTTATAGTGAAAGGCTATTGGGTCTTTTTGTTTTGCAAAGTATATGTATGTGCATGGTTCTATGAATGTATGCATGTATGCTTATGTTTATATGTATATAAATCTGTCTACTAATGTCACTTAGTCTGAAATTTGGGTCAATAGCTGAACACATAAGAATACATATTAATATTTTATTACTCTTCATGAGTTAATGGTGTGTGAAGTTAGCTATTAACACCATTTTGTATATAAACATGCACAAAAGGTTAATTATATAAGGCTCCCCTAATGAACATCAAATCCAAATATAATGTAGAATTCAATCATTTCAACATTAAAAACCTACGTAAATGACAAAGTTATAAATTCAAATGATCGAATCATCCCCAAACAAATTCAAATTTGAAACATAATAACCAAATTGAATGCAGTGAATTGTCAAATTCAAATTACTAACTAAGAGGGAAAGTAGCCAGTGGCATTCACAATTATTCTCCTCTGCTAATATCCCCTGCATACTACAGAGCATTAATTGGCATCCTTTGCACATTCCCCATTATCCAATGATGATGATAATTTTTGAATATAACTTGAATATATCTTGGTATACAATGCCATTCACATATAATATATGGTTTAGTATTCATAAATCACCATACACACACACATATCTTTTCATGTGTGTGTGTGTGTGTTTGTGTGTTGATTTACATATATATATGTTTTCCATCTCGAAATATTAAGATGTTGAACTTGTTTAATTGTGTGTTGTTGTACATGCATTATTACAAAGGTCCTATGATGTTTATTCATTACTACCCTCATTTGTAAATTTTTCCTTGTAAGAACAAGAGAACAAGGAGAGGCTATATGATAATGCCCATGGTGGGAAATTCAATCAATGTGTTTGTTAACACACCACATAATTAAGGATTTTTTATTCATATGGCTCTAACATTCAATTTAAACAAGAGCGATGGGAGCGATGGGAGCGGGAATAGGAGCGAGTGAGCGGGAAAAGTCAGGATTTGAATCTTCGAATAGTGTAGAAGGTGGGGGTGCGAGGGAATATGAGGTGAATGCAGAGATTTCTTCGAGTTCTGAGAAAGGTAAGTTAGGTTCTGATGATAAGGACGTCCACAAAAAAGTCCAGGTGGACCCAGGTGGAAAGGATGGGACTTCTATTTCCAAGACTGTCGTGGAAATGTCAGATACAGGGGATGAAAAAGGTAAATCATGGACTTCGTTGTTTGGTGTTAGGCCAAATGACAAATCATCTTTTCCCCTTGTGCATACTCTTTCTGATCCGGGGTCTGGTAAGTTTTCTATTTCTGTGCCGGATGAGATTATAGACCATAATATTGCTCAGATGGAGAATGTTTTGGTTGGAAAATTTTTGGGTCCCAGACCTAATATTGAAGTGGTAAGGGAGTTTGTTAAGAATAAATGGAAAACCAGTGGTCTGGTTTCGGTGGCAACGCTCCCTAAGGGTTTTTTTGCTTTTCGGTTTACTTGTAAAGAGGACTCCAGGGCTGTCCGGAGTGGTGGCCCCTGGATTATCGGAAAGTCTTCCTTGGCACTGAAGAAATGGTCTTCTAGGGTTGATCTATCTGATTCAATTTTTGAAATGGTGCCGATCTGGGCTAGATTTCCAGGTCTCCCCTTGGAGTATTGGAACACAGATATTTTCAATGGGATTGCTAGTTCTTTTGGTGAACTTCTGTCCATTGAATCAATGACTGCTGCTAGAAAGCGCTTGGTCTTTGCCAGAATCTGTGTAGGGGTGTCTCAAAATGTTGATCTCCCCTCTTCGATTGACATCCAATCCAAGCTGGGGGTTTGGAAGCAAACTATTGAATTTGAAACCACACCCTTCGTCTGCTTCAAATGCCAAAAATCTGGGCATTGGGTGAAAAAGTGCCCGCTTAATAATAGAATTGAAAAGGAGAAAGGTGCCAACCCTAAGACGGTCTGGAGAAAAAAACCAGAGGAGGAGAAGCTTATTCCTTTCCCTGATGTGAATGAGGGTCTTGTAAGACACACTTCTTTTCAAGATTTGAAGGAGAACCTTAAATGCTTGCATAAGGAGGCCTGCCCTGGGTCAGTTTGTAAGGGCTCTCTTGACCCTAAGGATCCTAAATATTTGATTTCACCAAATGTGGATAGAATGGAAGAAAATCAGACTGTGGAGGGGCCCCAGGATACTCTGAAAAAGGTTGAAACTAGAGGTGTAGATATGGGTATGGGTGCTTCATCACCTTTGACAATGGCAGGTTGTATGAATGCTCCTGGTCTGGAGGAAATACCCATTATGGGTTTGTCCCTGGAAATAGGAATTCCTGCCCCATCTCATTCTCCTCTTGTTAACCCTTGCTCAACAGGGGTACAAGATATGGAGATAGCCACTCTGGAAGTAGTAAAGGATTCTTATGAGATCCAAAGCTTGAATTTGAAAACACCTAATATCAATTCTTCAGAAGCTAAGAATGGCTTAATGGAAACTCTCCCTTGGGATCAGAGGTTGTTTTATGAGAAGGATGGGGAATCAGGAAGAGAGCTGGAAAGCCAAAATGAAACTGAATGGGAGGAGGTCATTTCACGTTTAAAGTCAAAGAAGGAAAAAAATAAGAAGAATGAAACTTCAAGTGGAATGGTCACTAGAACTAGGGCCAAGTCGGATTGTGGGAGTTCCAAGCCTTGCCAAGAAAGGAAATCAGAAAAATGGAAAAGGGAGCAAGACAACCTTTAGGATATTGCGGATGGAATCCAAATGACCATCCCGGAGATACTTCTAACCCCAGGTAAGAAATGAAAATTATGTCTTGGAATATTAGAGGGCTGAATAGTCGTCATAAAAAGGATGTTTTGCAAAATTTTGTTAGAGACCACAAACTTGATATTCTTCTTGTTCAAGAAACTAAAATGCCTAAAGATAAAGTAGAAAGCCTTAAAAATTTTCAAACCTGTGGGGCTCATGGAAATAGTTCTGTGGGTGCTTCAGGTGGTATTGTTACTTTTTGGAATAAGATGTTTATTAAAGGTGAGCCCTTAATGGAGAATGGTAATGTAGTGGCCACTAGATTTACCCACACTAGAGATAATTTTTGTTGGATTCAATCCAATAGTTATGCCCCAAATTGTACGAATGCCAGAAATTCCTTTTGGTCTGAATTATCTGGTCTCCGAAGATGTTTTGTTAATGAACACTGGATGGTAATGGGAGACTTCAATACTCCTCTTCTAAATGATGAGAAATTTGGGGGTTCTCAAATCAATTGGGACAGTAAATCAGGTCTATTTGACTTTATCAACAGTAATGCCCTAATAGACCTAGACCTACAAGGGGCTTCTTATACCTAGACCAATAGGAGATTAGGGCCTGATCTGATCCAAGTGAGACTTGATAGGGCCCTTGTTTCTAGTCAATGGTTTATAGACTATTTTTGTGCTTTGAGTGCTTTGTCAAGGGTGGGATCTGATCATTTTCCCATCTGTCTTATGGCGGAACCTACTAAGGTGAAAAAGAACTTCCTTTTTAGATTTGAATTTTTTTGGCTATCTCATCCTTGAATTTTTGAGGAAATTAGTAGGTGGTGGAATATTGATATTATTGGCACCGCGATGTTCAGGATTGCTAAAAAATTAAAGGAAGTGAAAACTAATGTGAGAAGATGGAAAAAGGATGCCTTTGGGAATATTTTTGGAACTAAGACAGAAATTCAGGACAAAATTTAGGGGATCCAGGCTAAAATCCAGAAATGGGGGTACATTGACAGTTACAAAGAAAAGGAAAATGAAATTCTCACTCAATTGCATGACATCATTGCTAAAGAGGAAGTTTTTTGGTGGCAAAGATCCAGGGTTTCTTGGTTGACTAAGGGTGATAGGAATACTAGATTTTTTCATCTTTCTGCTTCGAAACATAGGGCTGCTAATAGAATCGCTCACATTGATGTGAATGGGACTAGGTTTGAGGAGGAAGATGATATCAGGGAACAAGCTGTCCTTTTCTTTAGCAACCTTCTCTCTAGTAATGGAGAGATTATTCCTGAAGCTCAAGATTCCTTGATTGAGGCTATACCTCAGGTGATTGGTCATAATGAAAATTCCATGATCACTGCTATTCCCTCCAATGCTGAAATAAGGAAAGCTATTTTTTCTTTTGATGGTAACAAAGCTCCGGGACCAGATGGTTTTCCTTTATTCTTCTTCCAAGTTTTCTGGGAAATTGTTGAGTTGGATGTTGTGAATGCTGTCAAGGAATTCTTTGGATCAAGATGTTTGCTGAAAGAACTGAACGCTACTTTTGTGGTCCTTATTCCTAAAAAACCTGGGGCTTCAGAGTTTCAAGCTTTTCGGCCAATTAGCCTGTGTAATTCCATTTATAAAATTATTTTGAAGGTTTTAACTACAAGAATGATTTCTGTGCTTCCTCAAATGATTGCTCCGCAGCAGAATGGTTTTGTGCTAGGTAGGTACATTCTGGACTCTGTTGTTACTGTTCATGAGAATTTACATTCATTAATAGTGTCGAAGATTGAAGGGTTTATTCTTAAACTGGACATTTCCAAAGCCTATGATCGGGTTGATTGGCATTTCTTATTTAAAATCCTAGATAAGTTTGGCTTTAATAACAGAGTCATCCAGATGTTGAATCAGTTGGTCTCGACAGTTACCTCTTCTGTCATTGTTAATGGATCACCTTCAAGATTTTTTTAGACTTCTCGTGGCCTCAGACAGGGAGATCCCATTTCTCCTATTCTGTTCACTATTTTGGCTGAGAGTTTGGGAAGAAATATTAAAAAGCTTGTTGATCAAAGATCCCTTGCTGGTTTAAGGCCTTCCTCTTCACTTCTAACATGCTTCCACCAACAATTTGTTGATGACACTATTCTTATGGGAAGATCTACAGTGGCTGAAGCTAAGACTTTCAAAAGAATTCTGAATCTCTATGAATTTGCTTCTGGGTAAGTTGTTAATAGGGCTAAGAGCTTGATTTTCTTCCTCAATACTCCGGAGCATAGACAATTTAAACTTGCTCAAATTCTTGGATGCTGGATTGAGCCTCTTTCGTCAACCTATCTTGGTTTGCCTCTCTGCTCTAAACCTTCAGAATCATTTTGGATTTCTTTGGTTGAAAAATTCAATAAGAAGTTATTGAGGTGGAAAGGAGCTCTTCTCAGTCAAGCTAGAAAAATCCAACTCCTTAAGGCTTCATTGCAAAATCTTCCTGTTTATGCTCTCAGTATATTTAAAATTCCTGCTAAGTATGTTGAGGCTATTGAAAAAATTCAGAAAAGGTTTCTTTGGTCTAGAGTGGAGGACAAGAAGAGAATGCCACTTGTTGGATGGGATCTGGTTTGTAGACCTAAATCGAGGGGGGGCTTAGGCTTAAGAAAAATTAAAGTCCTGAATCTGTCCCTTCTTTCTAAATAACTTTGGAGAACTCTCACTTTGAATGATGAATGGTGTGATACATTAAAAGCCAAATATTTTAACAGCTGTGAGTCTTTTAATAAGGTTATAAATTCTTCCTTTTTACCTCGTGGGTCTATTTGCTGGAATGATATGAGTAGAAGCAGAAAGTTGTTGGAAATGGGAATAGGTTGGCTGATTGGAAAAGGAAATTGTGTGAGGTTTTGGGAAGACAGTTGGCTTTTTAAGGATCCTTTGATCAGAATTGAGAAATTCAGTAAGTGGATGAATGATTGTAAAAGGGAATTTGGTGTCTTGGTTAAATATGACTGGAGGAACGAGAGCTGGGTTGATCTGAAGACCATTAGTCTAGATCTTAGCCCTGTTTAGTCGGCCTTCAGGGCCTTAAGACCGGTGCTACAATAGGAGGAGGATAAAGTTGTTTGGTTAGACAACCCATCTGGTATTTTCTCAGTTTCTTCTGCCACTTCTATGTTGGTGAATCCGGTGGAGCCTCCTCCCTTCTGGGCTAAGGCTTGGATTAATCACTTGACTCCTAAAATAAATATGTTCTATTGGATTATGCTACAAAATAAAATTCTCACTCTGGATAATATTGGTAAAAGAGGAATTCAATTACCAAACAGGTGTTATATGTGCAGGAATGATGCTGAGACTGTTAATCATCTTTTTCTCCACTGCCCTTTTGTTTCGAATATCTGGGGTAAAATTCTTGTGCTTCTTGATGTGGTCTGGGTTTCCCCTGTTTCTGTTGAATATTTCTTCTTGTAGTGGAAAGCTCCTTCAAAAAATCCTTTTGTGCGAAAGCTATGGTCTTTTGTTCTACCTTTTGTGTCTTGGAATATTTGGAAGGAAAGGAACAACAGAGTGTTTAGGGATAAGGAGATGTTGGAAGGGGATTTGCATGCTAAGATCGTAAGAGCTATAAAGGAAAAATTATCTTTAGTTCCAAGAAAAATTGTTGAGAAAGTTAATTGGTCTCCTTACGACTTTTCCATAGCAGAAAAGTGGAACTCAAAATTAGTCGGAGTAAATGTCACCAAACCTGTTGTTTGTGGGAGAGAGAATGCAAGTTGGTTGCTGCCGCCTTTGGGCTGGGTGAAAGCCAATTTTGATGGTGCTGCTAAAGGTAACCCCGGGAAAGCTGGTAGCGGATGTGTTTTAAGGGACAACTCTGGGGCTTTTATTGCGGCTTTTGCTGTGGAAATCGACACCCAAACTAATCATGTTGCAGAAGCTGTTGGGGCTTTTCATGCGGCTAGTTTAGCTTTAAAGATGAACACGAAATGTTTTTGGTTGGAGGGTGATTCAATGAATATAATAAATTGCATTTTAGGGCTTACCCCTCCCTCATGGACCATCAAAAAGTGGATCGAAGATACTAAATTCTTATTAAGTAAATTTGATAAAGTGAAAGTTTCCCATGCCTATAGAGAAGCCAATAAAGTGGCTGATTACTTCGCCAATGAAGGGGTCAAGAAGGGTGGGGAAAATATGTGGAGGAAGAATGACTTCCTCCACCCTGATGTGAAAGTGCTAATTTATTATGATTCAGTGCATGGAAGAGAAGTTTGTCCTCATCATGATGAAGTGGATAAAGATTAGGTACATCGATTTCATTAGATTTGATGGGACCGACGTCATTTTCCTTTTCAAGAAGAGTCCTTGGCACACTTTCTGGGTGTTTAACAAAATATGCCTAATCAGGACCTAGAGCAACAGTAGGGTTTTGTTTTACAGAGCTTTGAAAATGGGAGGAGAAAGAAAATGTGTGGAGCCGAGCAACTTTAAGGAGCATAAAAAGAATGACAAAGCTTGGGAAAGAATTGAGAAGGGAGGCTTAGTCCCGTATTTGGAAAAGCTCCATGGCATTGACGAGGGGATGCTAGACTATTTCGTTAAAAACTGGAAAAATGGAGAGATTGTGTTGTTTGGTAGGAATGTTAAGCTGAATGAGGATTTAATCGGTGAGATAACTGGTCTTTCGACAGAGGGTGTGAAATTTTATCGGGACCGTCGGTTCTCTGATGAAGCAGTCATTAAATTTCCTAAAAAAGACAAGGAGAAAGCTAAGTTGGTTAAGGTCGCCAATAGCTACTTTGATGTGGAGTCCATCAAATCCATATGGAGAAAAGTTTTTAGAGTTATTATGGAGTATATTACGGTTGACAGGCGCTTCACCAGAGTGTATGGTTACCACTTTGCTATTCTGAACCATTTCCGTCACAAGGTTAGTATCTCCCTGCCTTATTACTTATTTTCTTCTTTGAAGAATTGCCTTGATGAAGTTGAAAGAAACCCTAGGAAGAATGCTATTATTCATCCTGGTCTTGTCAGGCTCATATTTGAGCATTATCAAAATTTACCTACTTTGCCTAAAACCATTGATCTCAGAGATTTGGGTGATGAGGAAACTGAAAGTAGTAGGGAGACTGACCCCTGGGCCCCCCTGCTTGTACCCCTAATGGTCCTAATACCTATACTCCTCAGTCCCAGCTTATCGGAAAGCCCTTAAGGATTCTGCTCTGCCTTCTTATCCTAAATTGCAGCCTCTGCTTAAGTGCCCTAGCCCGGGTTTTGCTTCGCCGCCCTGTCTTAATCCCTAGCTGCCTCCTGACTATCCTACTCTAGGTTTGGTCTCTGGTCTTAAAGGTACCTCTATTACTAAACTTGTCTCGTATTCTGGGAATTCCATGGAAATTATTTTCGATAAACCTATGGTCAGTAAGGAGTCAGTTCCTAGTGCCCCTGCGTCTGGTAGATGTGGGAATGCCCCTTATGATTCCCCTAATCAGGATGAAATTAATTTGGCCTTGAATAAGCTCAATCCTGAGGACATTGTGGGTGTTGCAGAGAAAAGTATGGATGGTCTTTCCACTATTCTCAAGTGGACCCAGAAGGAAATCTATGATTTGAAAGGCCGTAATATGGACCTAAGCAACAGGGTCATGGATTTGGAGCAGAAGAGTTGGAGTTGTAAAGAGACTGAAGGACAGGAAACCCCCTTACCAAGGAAAAGACAGCTTTCGCAGGAGGAAAGATTGACCAGTATCGAGGGAAATATATCTAAGATTGGCCAAAATATTAGGGCCACGATGGCAAACAATCATAAAATTTCCAGGCATAACACCATCATCATCAATGCTATGGTGGAAAAGCTCGAAAGAAATCAAAAGGGTTTGCTGGTTGTGGATTTGGACGCGGACAGAGGTGGCTGCAGATCTGCTGATGAAGGGATTTCAATTTGTACACGGGCTAACACTAAGAGGAAGACCCCGACTTCGTCACATACGGCTCAAATCCTCAAGCGGGGGTTACAAGATATGAAGGTTGTTGAAATGGAGGCTGAGGAGTTGTTGAACACCTTGGAGTAGGGTGGTTGCTGTTGTTTCTGGTTTTTTTGGGTGGTCCTTTTTTGGACCCTACTTTCTTTTTTGCTATTGTTTCCTTTGTGGGACAGTTGTCTATTCATTTGGACTTATTTTGTTATCTTTTGTTGTTTAAACTCTGTGGTTTTAGGTCCCTGTAAAACCTATTTTTTCCTTTTCAAAAACTATTGTTTATTTATGTTTGCTCAATTATATATTTTTGTTGTGGCAGGCATGTCAAATGGCTAGGAGGTTTGTAGAGTACGTCAATTTGTAAGTTGACATTTTAGGTAAAGTCTTTCAAGACTTTTCTTTTGCAATGACTCGCTAGACATTGTGTTCTTTTATAATGTTCATTATTCTTATTTATTTTACACTTACATTTAGAATTTAGAATTTGATTGATTTCATATTATATGTGTTGAAGAATTTAGAATCTCAATTACATTAATTTATGGATATGCTGCATCTATAACACTATGAAACCATATTCTCTTTAAGTTTACATTTGCATTTACAAATACACATTTATATACATACATAAAGTTTTCTTTATTGATACGTTGCATTTAGTGTTCTAGTAAAGCATCTAGTCAATGCATTTACATTATATTTTCAAATACATATACATACACATATATATGTATATATACATATATGTATGTATGTATGTATGTATGTATTTCATTTATATTCAATTCAGATGTATTCTTCTATGTCATTATTGTCAATTAAAACTTCAGACATTTTCAAACTGAACATGTTTACATATATAGATGCATGTACTTATATATGTATACATATACATATATATGCATGGATACATATGAAGAGTACCTCTAAAATGAAGATGCATTCTACTATATTCAATTGGCAACCCAAACTTGAAACACTCATACAAAGTAGAAAAACCTAAACTATATTCGTCAGTGTTTAGTTTCCAATTGAAACTTTGAACATTCATACACATTGAACATTTTTATATGTATAGATGTGTACATATATATATGTATGTCTATATGTATATATACATATCAAGAGTAGCTCCAAAATTAAGATGTATTCTACTGTATTTAGTTGGAAACACAAACTTGAGACATTCATACATAAGTTGTTGAAAGACATGAAATGTAAAAGGTCCAAGCATACAATTATATGAATTCATAAAAATAGACATGGGTTATTAAGAAAAAGGTCCAATTAGATAAATACATTATTTTATGTAGACATATGGTCAAAATCATGAGATGCCTTGTCATTTTATCACACAAAATCATTAAACCATAGAGGGTTTACCCGACTCTGAGCATGCGGTAAAATAGAGAGTAGGAAGTAATCATTTTTACCCAAGAAATCTTGGGAAATAATCCACCAGCAAACCCCACCATGTGAAAAATCACATGGTGCAACGGGCACGATAAACTTGGTAACCCAAAGATGACACATTCATACAAAATGGAAACATGTGTGTGTGTGTGTATCTAATCTATATGTATGTATGTATGTATGTATGCATAGGTATAGATACATACATACATATTTATATATGTCAATATTTGGGAACAATTATAACAATTTCGTTGTTTATAAATGCTCAAAAGTGAATGGGTAAAATTTAGGGGTTAATGTTAGAGGTTTAGGTTAGCAATTTCATAATAGTCCAGAACTACACATTACTTGCCGAGGCTTAACACTAGACACCACTACACATTCACTCCAATTAGTACTCTATGTACTATCTCTTCATCACCATGTTTGCATGAAATAACATTACAAAATTATTGCACAAAAATTGAAATATATATTAAAATAACATGATAGCAACAAAATTGAAATATATATTGAAAGTTGTGAAATTCATATGGTGTAAAGTCAAGCAAACATGATTAAAACAAAGTTGTAAAAAGACAGTAGCACACAATGAGTCTTAAATTTTACAAAAAATATAGTAGCATAGAACGAAGTCATAAAGTTTACAAAAAAGCCTCCTAATCAAACAATCATAGATCTAAATAAAAAGTGGTGTGTCCTTAGGTATCAATTGAGTCAACATCAACTAGAGACAATGTTAATGACTATGCATTGTTTTGCATGAAACTTTCTATACATGCAAGCAATGCTTGATTTACCTTTGGATTGAGCTACAACTGTTCAGAGTAGCCTATAGAAAAGCCATTTTGTAGGCTACTAAAAGCAACAAAGGCTAGAGACAAAATATTAATCATGTCCCTTAAATTTGGATGATGTAGTGGAAGAGGAGTCATAGGTGTACTCTTCTGTAACGCCCCATCGTGCAAACCCCAAAGGACAAATACACAATAATTACAGCACAATTTTTTTTTTAAAAGTAAACATAACATACACATTAAGTCATAACATGAATTTCATTAAAGCAGATTCACTAACACATACATCCCTTGGGGTACACGAGGAGTCATTACGCGACTTAGATCCACATAACGACAATAAAGAATAAAAGCCAAAGATATAATCCATAACAAAATAAACATTAACAAATATAACACATACATGATAAAGCAATGATAAGAAACCATCTGAGTAAATACAACATATACATAATTAACTCAACACAATAATAACTGCCATGGCCAATAACCACATTGGGTTTAACATTACATTATAGTACAATGATTAAGAAGTACAATGATACAAAAGTGTTTCCAACATAAATGGAAACCATACACAAGATAACATGATACAAGTAAAAGAATCATAACTAGCTCCAAGACAAATACAACTCTGGAGTCGCTGCATCCGCACCAATCCGCACCCTCGATCCTCGACTGGGGACCCAATGGGGTGCTTAGCACGTTCCACCCGACCATGTGAATCCGAAGACCCACCCCCTGTGCTAGGAGCTAACAAGAAAGAGACCTCAACCAAGAACATCCAAAAAGGGAACCACGAGACTCAAAGCCATACAAAGTATCATAAAACTCAAGGATTACCATGACATAATCAACAACACCCAAGAGTCAACATAATAACTTAAAGTCATAAATCTCATCACATAAATCAAAGCAATGACCAATAAACAAGTAACCAAACGATGATCATGAAACACTTCCAAAACAAACTGAAGTAATAAACATAATACAATTCCAAATTGCAATACAATAACATCATATCACCGTATCAAAAGAGAACAAGGTCATAAGTCAAATATCAATGAGATCATACAAGACCACAAAGTACACCAAAGATATATCAAGACAATAATCATAAATCAAGATAAATCCAAATATCAACAATCTAAACCAACTCCCATAACCTACTTCCAGAGGAACACAATAAAGTAAAACACATGGGCAACTAGGGGAGAGTGTCATCGCATAGTCCTACATGGGCTGTCCTGTGCTCTTCCTCCCAACTGGAGGCGCCGGTCCCATCTATGGCTGTCATGTGCTCTTCCTCCCAACTGGAGGCACCCGGTCCATAGGGTGACTCATGCGGAGCCGTAGACCTCTCGTGAGGACGAGGTCACGACCTTGCCAACCACGGCCTTCTCAGCCTTCCATTAGTCTGCGGAAGCACTAATGAAGACGAGGCATCCATTTTTAAAATCTTGCAATGATATTACTACCCAACCCACCTAAGTTAATTATTAGGTTTTCACTTATTTACCAACTCACTCGTGGGTTATCCTGTGCCCTTCCCCTTAAACGGGGCGGCCCCCACGAGGAGCCACTCTCCCTAGAGACCCAACCACATAAAACCAAGAAACCAAGAACAATCAAGGGTTGTACCATCATAACTTGAACAAAGAATTACAACATAAAAGCGTGCGAGGCATTACCCATCTCGCTAATAAGTACAACATCAGAGTCTCAACAATTCTCGTACAACCCTTTCAAAATAAAGAAACCAATACACTTGCCACTTGGAAGTTCAAAAGAACGACTCTCCACAAACGAGAGTAAAGAAAAACAATATAGTTCCAACAAGAAAACTTAACAATTGAAAAACTCCTCAACGAAAGGAAAAATAATGAGGAACCATCAAATCAACCATTAAGATCAAAATCTCGACAAAATAGATCAATAAAGAAACAATAAGAAACAAGTACTCCCTTGCCTCTGGAAGATTTCCCATTCAAAGGACTAACAACAATAACAAGACCCCAAGGAACGAGTCAACAGACATAAGGTAGAGAGTGGAAACATCCCACAAAATCATCACAATTAAATTTAATACACTTCTCGACCGGTATCCAAGGGAGACCTCTATTTCTCCTCCTAGGTTACCCAACCATACAATACTCAACAATCATACAATTTGACTCATAACAACTCAAACCTAATCAATAACTAATACAATAAGAACAATCAACCAAAGGCACAAACCTAATACGAAAATTACTCCTCTCAAATAAAGAAATCAATCCAACTCCGATGTTCTATCTAACTATCCCTATAAAAGACTTACCATCAACAATTAAAGGAGTACAAGAGAGATCAACATTTAAAAGATCATCTAATTTTACTTAAATGAACAAGGCATCCATAACATACAAACTCTACTTTTCATTATTTCTAATTTAACTATTCCCCTTGAAACTAACCAAATTAAGAATAAACTAATCTAGATTATCCAAAAATTAACATGAGAAAACTCTCTCTCTAATCACTTTACTAACTTACTCATTAACGCATCACATTATACTCTCAACTTAACAACCTAATAAATCTAATTTATTCCTTTGCACTATAATTTACAAGTAATGGTAGCAATATTTATTCTAAGTAACCAACTACATAAAGAGTCTACAAGATATTAAAATATGGCGAGATTTTACTATAAAGGTTAAAACGTGAAAAATAAAACATATAAGAAATACTAAAGAAATACATTCCTCTGTCATTTTAACAAATAAACATACTTAGATTCGTCTAAATGAACGTTCAAAAAGTGCGTACCTTCATGCCTTTTGTCAACTCGCCTTAATAGCGATACACATAAGTTGTCAAGGTTAGACGGTTATAAGAAGAAGCAAAATACAATTAACACCCATAAAATCTAATCATCCCATAATAAAACATAATTGGCTTAGTTCCCCATTATCTAGTCTTAGCCCCATTCTTACATTTATTTAATAAGATCAAGGCCTTTTATTAATGAATTATAGATAAGTAAACCTAATAAATAAATATAGTTATCTTTTTATTATAACTTAGTCCCATTTATTAACTAATTCTTCTTCATATAAAATGACTTAAATACAAGCATTATATCAATACAAAAGCAATACAACTTAAAGATCAAAAGCATCCCCTAACAATCAATCCAAAATAAGAATGAAGACTCAATTCAAGGAACAATTGTGTTCATTAACTACCATAATTAGATCAACAGAGGTTACTACAATACTTAACCATGGTGAAAGATATACAATTGTATTATTTATGAGTTTAATACAAATGCGATACTCAACATTTAGAATTATAAGGAATTCAACAATCTATACATTTCTATTCTATGCTATTTATTAAATAAATTCTTCTTTGACTACATATAAACTAAAATCAATTTTCTTTTATTCCTACTAATTTTAAAATCCATTAACTACATTCTTAATTAAATACTAGCCCACCCTAAACATTTCTCATAATTTAAGAAACAAGCACTCATATATATATATAACACCTACTTGAGTTCGCAATCATTTAATTCAAAACTCCTAAATTGAATCATAATTCCCTTAATTCTATAATTCCATTATAAGGGAGTATTATGCACTCAACATTCTAGAAAATATATGTTAATGCAGCAACTATAGAAGAGTCCGCAGTTTATCAAGGGAGAGTAATTCTAAATTACTTAATGAAAAATTCTTCAAATTGGAACAAAAGCTGAGACAGGTTGTCAATAAAATCAGAGAGGTTATTTAAACCATTAAACTTCTATTTTGTTCAAGTGCGAGGCAGAAACAGGCTAATACTGAAATTAGAGGGTTTATTTAATTTTCTAGCTGCAGCTGTGGTAGGTTGCCAACGGTATCCGGGAGATTATATAAATTTAGATTACCAGACTATGCGGAGGGCTCATCTAAACACTGTATCCAATAACATCAATTTCTCATAGCTTCGACTGAACGGACGTAATTGGCAAAGGCTTGAAACATTGCGCAGACCAAGAGAATTAAATAATCTGCTCATTGGTCCTCAATTTCTTCACTTGAACAATCTGCTCAATGACGGCATCAGAGAAGACACACGAACCAAGCTTCCTCCAAGTTTGAGATGGTTACGGTTGCAAAAAAATGTGAGAAGCCATTTTCCTTCAGCCTTGTGGATAAACAATAATTAAATCTTGAGAGAGTTTATTTAAATCTATGCACCCTACCATGTTCAAGTGTGCTGCTACAACAGATTGACAATGAAATCAGTGAGATTATTTAAATTTACTCCACCTTTGCAAGTCTAAACGTTGCAGCTGTGACGGTTTGCCAATGGTTTCAGGAAAACTATTTAATTATAAACAAGGCCTCAACTCTAAAAGGGCATAACAGAGACAGATTGCCAAGTATATTAGAAAGTGAATATTGGAATTTGGAAATATCGCCATCTACTTGCATTATTATCAAATCTCAAGGGTTATTCACAAGACGGGAGGTAAAGGGACAGGTGAGGTGCAAATACATGACTTAAGAGATGGAGAACTAATGCACAACTTTTTCTTTTCTGAATTGGACGCGTTTCTACTGGAAGATGAACTTCACCATGTTAGTACATTGACAATGTTTATTTTCAAGAGCTACAACTGCAATAGATTGTCAAAAGAATTGAGCAAGTTATTTAAACCTTTAAACTGCCTATATGTTCAGACACGTGGCTGTGACAGACTGCCAAGGAATTCAGAGAGTTTATTTAAATTATGTAAATTAAATTTACCACAGGCAGCGCTATATTAAAATGAAGGAAATGAAATGGATTTCACAAGGAAGCTCTCAAAATCTTTGAATTAATGAAGAGCTCCATAACACATCCTATCATTATAAGCTTTGCTAGTGTCCTGGATGCATGCAGTCATGATGGTTTAGCGGCTGAGGGGTGCGTAGCTCCACACATCAGTAACCTTAGTTGCATTACATCTATGGTTGATCACCTAGTGTGCATGTTCGAGGTTCACATAAAATATGAATATAAATTGAAACCACAACATACTATTATAAATTGAAAACCACATCGTATAAATCTAAATTAAATTCTCAGCATGCATGTGCAATTTGAACCTTCAAAATGATTTACAATTTGCACACAACATATCAAAAGTATAAAGGGAAAAGAAGATTGTACTCTGGTCCAGAGAGCATTGACAAGAGATTTCAATGGACGTCGCAAATCAATGTTGAATGGAACAAAACCCTGTGCTGAACAATCCATAACAGAAGGAACAACCCTTCGAACCTGCAAACCCCATTTTTGATTCGATCCAAGAAATGTAATTATTCTACAAAGATTTTCTTGTAGACCAGAATCATGTTCGAAAACTAAGGATCTTTATATCATCACCCCCATCCTTCTTATTTAATTTGCTTCATGGTGTCTTTTCCACTCCCCTCGGAGAACCGTTCGATTTCCACAATCATTTATTTATTTATTTAGCAATAAACAATTCTTTTTCTAGTTTTTTTTTCTTGTTTAAAAACCCTTCAGCTTCCTATCTCCTTTTCCAAATAAATTTCTTATTATAATAATTATCTTTTGAAGATTATTTTGTTCATAATTACTATTAATTTCAATTTAACAATTTAAATCAAATTTATCTAATAATATCACTTTTACTTTTTAA